>OV049924.1:300419188-301019188 GCA_920104205.1 Eupeodes latifasciatus | reverse complement strand
ATAAAATACTTCCACTTGCAAATTAATTTAAATTTGAGATCACTTTAATTAAGGTTAAAAGATTTAACATTGAGAGAATACAAGTATCTTTTTTTTAAACATGAGTCACACATTTAAAACCCTAAGAGTAGGGTAGGTATATTTGTTAGTAGGTATATTTAGAGTGACATACACTTCGTATCACATGAATAGGGACAAGCTTTTTTCGTTTTTTATTTTACCATCTTTTTTAAACCCTTAGGTTTTTTGAAAAACTCAAATGTGAAATGAAAGAGGTAAAAGTTGTCCCTATTCGTGTGACACGAAGTCTATAAATTTAATGTTTTTCTCTAAATCATTAACTTATACAAAACTGATTGTTAAAGTCTCAGCGTTTTCCCAGCAAGAGGAAAACTGGAACTCAGGTTTAAGGACACCAAAAATAAAACGATTACTTGACCAAAAATGGTTAAGAAGGTCCAAGACTTTATTCGAAGTCAAAAAGGATTGCTTTAAATTGCCTCAATCTTAAGACTCAAATAATTCCATCATCGGAATTGATGAAGAGTTAAGATTTAGCCTTTTGTTAGCTTAGGTAGAGTAGCAAACTTGACCGTATAGCTCAAGAAGTCTAAATTCAATATACTACAGAATGACATGATTTCAAAATATGTCATGTAGGAATTAATGAATTTGGATAAGATTTGATGATTTGTATTTCTCAATGCTTTGACAGTTTTCAAAAAGAAAAAAAAAATACTGGGAAATTTTTCAAAAGTTGAAGAAAAGCAATTTGTTTTTTTTTTTTTTTTAATAATTACAAAACGATAGGAAGGTTTTCCAATGAAATTTAATTGAGTGATGAATGCTGTCTTATTTTGTGTAAAGTTCAACTTTTTGTCATATGGGACCTTTTTCATGTATTTTTGTCAGGTTTCTTATGTTTTTGTTGTATTCATCACAGCAATATGAGCCAAAAACCCTACCGACATTATAATTTTTATTTGTGTGTATACTTTGTTTTATAAGTTATAATAATTTAGTTATGTTATATAATAATAATTAAAAATAAAAATAAGAACAAAAAAAAAACAAAATATACATTAATTTATTATATAATTTTTACATAAATATACTATTATTATTATTCATAAAAATAAAGGGAATTTCTATATAATTTATATTTTTCTTTTCTTTTTCCTAATTAATATAATAATATTTGTATTATAATTAATTTTTGTTTTGTTAATAATAACATTAGGACAACAAAATAAATAAAATTAAATAGTTTTTGTATTTATTTGAGGAGCTGATGAGCTCTTTGATTTGCCACTGCTATTCTGGCTTCGTTAGATTCACCCTGTTTTATTAGTGTTAGCATGAGATGGGAAATGAAATAATGTGTTTGAGATTAAAAATTTTGATTTGTTAGTAAAATTAGTTAAGATATTTTACATATGCATATTTATGATATTTGTTATGTTTTTATTATAAAAAATTTAAATTAAAATAAATATTACCTTGCGGTTAATTCTGTCGATCTGTCTGTTCTGGTTCTCCAATTCTGAACCCATATCAAGAGCCATATTTCGGAGATTACCAATCATTGTATTCACTTGTCCCATATTTTCTTCCATTTCGTCTTCTCGCGCATCATTTGTTATTCTATTGTGGGATAAGTAATTTAATAATTTAATGAGTAGTTCTGAATAGAAAATGTACGTACATATGTACATATTTATTTTAAAAAACAAATCTATAATATTAATTCGTGGGGAATATAGCCTTAACAGAGCTTGTTTAAAGAAAAATCAGTGAAAAACAGAAGAGATGAACAAGTTAAAAACAACAGATTATAAACGGCTTAAATTAGCTGAATAATTTCCTTTAAATTAATTGATAAACTTGAAATCACTGTCTGTTCAAATAAATTAAGTAGTTTTGTTAAAAATAAATCGTTTAATTCAGTAGAATTTTAAAAAGAGAAACACTGATAACAATAAATTGTTGCCTTTAAGCAATTCCAAATTGAATTTTTCCAAAGAATTTACTTAATATTAACATACATTTTTTGTATGAGAAAAAATTAGTTCAAAGTATAAAACAAAATTTAGTTTAAAAAAACCGTCCATTGTCAATTGCATTTTTCGTATAATTTTTCCAGATGTCAACAACTCCGAAGAATAAAATTGTACTGAACGCTGTGTCAGTATTTTTAATTATTAACTTCGTATAGGAAATATTGTTATCGATCCGATTTGTCGAAATGAATTTTTTGACATTTATCGACGTTTCAAGGGTCCTAAAAAAATAAATGGTTTCTTTAGATAGCTGGCTTTGTATACATGTATACGTAACGTCCGTATGGACGTAGGTTCTTTCGCCCTTGGAATCTTCTTCAGTTTAAAATTTTATAATCGAGCTATATAAATTGCCAAAAAACGAATTTGGAGATAATATTGTCGATCGATTGAAGACATAAAAGATTCTGCCAGACTTGGTAAAGTCTTATCGAAGGAACATTGCAATTCATCTTTTCTGAAGAAACCTGATTCTCTCCAGCTGAGTCCTTGAAAGTACTGATGGCGACACATTTTCGGGGTTGCGAGAATCGTAACCCCGAAACGCTTAGAACTCCAAATACTAATCTAGTTCATGTAGAACAAATTAATTCTGCTTATGACGACAAGAGAAAGCATTTCCTGGGCTGATAATACTTTCTCTCCCTTTAAATCTCCAGGTTTGGATGGCATACTACAAGTAATGCTACAAAAACTGCAAGACATAGCAGTAACATGGCTGGGACCCATCTTCAAGGGATGCCTCTATCTCAATTATGTACCGGAAACATGGAGACAGGTTAAAGTAGTTTTTATCCCGAAAGTGGGTAAGCGTGAACATGAATACGCGAAGGATTTTCGGCCAATTAGCTTGACCTCTTTTGCGGTTAAAACACTGGAACGCATTCTAGATACCCATATCAGGGACATTCTCATTAAATGTCCGCTAGAAGAATCTCAGCACTCATATCTCAAAGGCAAGTCTACTAAGGAGGCCCTTCATTACAAGGAATTTACTCTTGTTACCTTCCTAGACGTAGACGGTGCTTTCAATAACGTCCTTACTGGATCGATTCACAAATCACTTACTCACTTCGGGGTTATTCAAGAATGGAAAATCTTTATGCTAAGTGGATTTGGTTAGGTAACACAATCTCTTCCAGACATGTGAATGCCACGGCGGCGGCGGCGGTGTTCTCTCCACACTCTTATGGATTTTAGCCAAGAATAAATCTGAGTAAATGGGATAAAGGTGGTAGCTTATACTGATAATTTGGTTGGCGGGAAAGTTCGTCACTGTGATTAGCAAAATCACGGAGATGGCTCTGAAGAAAGTTAGTAGCTAGACCACGAGCAGTGGACTAGGTGTTAATCAGAGCAAAATTGAACTGATGCTCATTACAAACAAAACTAAAATACCTGCTTTCACCCTTACCCGGTCAAATCCTGTCTTTATCCTCCAGCGCGAAATATCTAGGAGCTATTCTAGTCCACTAGAAAGTAAATATCGAAGAACAGGTCAAGAACAGGCCTTTTACGCCTGTAGCCAAACTTTTGGTAAAAAGTGGGGCCTTCAATCGAAGATGGTTTTGTGGACGTCCACAGGTGTTGTACGTTTTATCTTGTCTCAGGATTAATTGTGTTTTAGCTAGTGCTTACCAAAAAATACAATATCGAGAAACTAAGGCTAACTAACTAGGCCCTAGGCCCTAGTTCTCAACGGACTGTTGCGCCACCCAATTTATTTTTTTTATAGGCATGGCAACATTAACGAACTGATTCCAGTGGATATTTTTGCGAAATACACCGACTACCACACCCCTGCCTTGAACCTCAGTGAAGATTTAAAAGTCATCTATTCTGCCAGAAAGGATTGGGAGGATAGCATGCTTACAAAAGACTAGACTCAGTATCAACCTCCGTGTCACTCTTATTTGGGTTCCAGGTCTTAGTGGCATTGATGGAAATGAACGGGCTAATGTGATCCATTTTCTCTGTTAATGTTCTGCCCTGGCCTGGCCATTTCTAGAACGTTCCGCTTCGGAAGGGCATTCTTTAAAGAACTTGATGATCTTTCCGAGATGAAAATCTCGAAATGGCTCTAGGATCGCTAATTTTGTCATAGGTCAAACGAGTACATATATAGTTCCAAGTGACGCTTTTCAGCGCTAATTTAGTTGCACAGCAGGGGCTGCTTATGACTGCCATCTCTACCTACATACCTTTATAAACATTTTTTTTTAACAATTAGTAAATATTTTGGATCCAATTGTCAACAAAAATAAATACTTCACAAACATGTTAAAAACTGATTTTCGACTCAAATATCTCGAGAACGGAATAAAGAAATAAAAACTTTCAATTTAAAGGATTTTTTCATATGCAAAATATTGTTATTCACTTTTAGTTTAATTTTTTGGAAAATTCAATTGACAACTTTTGTTTGCAAAGCACAAAAACCTACAAAAACAACAAAACACTTTTAAGAAATAGTTTTCGACTCAAGAATTATGAGAACAAAGAAAGATTTTGAATTTTATTATCTTACACAAAATGAAATTATTAATATTTTGTTAAACTTTTAGACAAATTGACATACGGGAACGAAAGGGAAGTTATCACTGTGGGTCAAATTAAAGCCTCTTTTGTAATATATTATTCTGTATGACAATATAAATAAAAAATTGAAGTCAATAGTTTTATTGATTCGTGAGATAAATGCTTTTCCAATAAGAGATTTCAGTTTGAATGTACTGAGCTTTGATTAATAATTTGTTTTCGGCCGATTGAATGATTTTTATTTTGACGACGTTTATTTTTAACAAGCAACGAAAAACCCCAAATTCTAAAGAAAAGATTTTACCGAAGAGGAGATCTTAATTACCCACTGAAATCTTGTGATATAACCCTTTTTGACTCTTTTCTTTGGGACATTGTGAATGACAGAGTCCAAAAGCCCGCAAATTTGCGAATTGGTCATGAGAAATTCAAACCGGAGCCCAGACCTTGAAACGTCGGTAAATGTCAAAATTTTCAAATTAGAAGAATCATTAAATATTAACTGAGTTTAATAAACTGTTTCGTAGATCACTAAACGCCATAAGGTATATTGGTCAAAGAATGACAGAAAAAGGAAAAGCTTAATACCACTTCAACGCAGAAATTTCAAATTTTAAACATTTTTTGGATAATTTACCGTCCAATATAACCCGCTTGAGCCATTAATCCATTACGATCATCCATCACACGTTGTGGCTGGTTATTGACAACTTTACCATCGTCATTTCCTTTCCATGTACCATCATCTTCTTTAAAGGATTGACTCCTATATTAGATTAAAAAAAAATAAGAAAAATTAAAGATTTTAACATTTTCAATATTTTCAAAATATCTCAAAAACAACTTACTTATTGCAGGGTAACACACAAATGCCACAACATTTTTCCATTCCACTTAAATTCTTTTCAGCTTCTCTCATGTCGGCATTAATCTGATCCATACCCTCCTCGACACGATCCAATTGTTCTGTTTATTTGTCGATTTTTCGAAAACAAATTCCGAATTATTAATATTAAACGAAGAAAACAAAAATTTACAAAAATTAGTAAGAATTTTTTAAGAAATATACACATTAAAAATCACAATTTATACATTAACCTTAAACTTTTCATTTTCTTTTTAATAAATTTTTAATTTAACTAAAGAGTATGACTAGAGAAGATAGAGTGATGTTGAAATATATAGTGAAATAGAAGGACAGAGAGAGATAGAGTAATGAGGGATATTTATGAGTATAAGGGTTTAAGTGATTTTGTGATGCTCTATTTTTTTTAAATACAAATTAAAAAAAAACAAAAAGAATCTAAAGTACGTATTCTTGAAACATTAACTACATTTTTATAAGTTTTTTAAACAAAGAAATAAATAAAATTATACAAAATTGCAAAATTTAAACCTTTAGAGAAGTTGGTTATATTTTTGAAGCACAAGTTGACACTACTAAATTTGACTTTCATATGACACCTTATTTCAACTAATCCTGACTTCATCTTCGAAATATCCGAAAGCACATTGAAATTTGTAAGGGTATCAAATTCTGTCTAAATTTTTATTTTAAAGACGTTTATTTTTAACAAGCAACGAAACAACCCCAATTTCTGAAGAAAAGATTCCTGGCCGTGTTATTTACTGAAGAGAAGATCTCAATTAGCCACCGAAATTTTATGGTTAAACACCTTTTTATATTCTTCGTTGGGGCATTGTGAAAGATAGGGTCTAGATTAATGCTCTAAGATCCTGCAAACGTTAAAATTATGAAGAGTATCAAATTTTCTTTTTTTTTGATTATCTTTTTAAGGAATGCAATCCATTTTGTCTCTAAGTTTGTATTTTTATTCGCTGAATACAAAAATTACGAAGCTGCAACTGCAAAAGCAGTTGAAAGTCTGACATTAACAGCCACATATCGTGCCTTAAGAGGAGATTATGATTCATATAATCGTCCAACTACGCAAGCAATTGAAAAAAATTGTGAAAGAACTTCAAGAGACTGGATTGTTTACAGCTTACAGGTATTGTAAGGCCTGTGCATCAACGTTTCGCTCATACCACTGAAAATATCGCTGCTGTAAGTGAAAGTGTTGCCGAAGACCCGAATGTGTCGATTCCTCGTCGTTCTCAGGAATTAGGACTGTATTAAGGCAGATTATGGCGTATTTTGCATTTGGATCTACAACCACATTCATATAAAGTCCAGCTTACACAACAACTGACGCCCGCTGACCATTCACAACGTCGTCAATCGGCGGTGGACGGCGATTTTTCCAACAAAATTTTCTTCAGCGAAGAAGCATATTTCTCACTCGATAGGTAGGTTAATAAACAATATTGTCGTATTTGGGGTTTTGAGAATCTTCAAATAATTTAAGAGAGGCCATTACATCCACAAAAAGTCACTGTTTGGTGCGCGCTTTGGTCCGAAGGTGTGATTGGACCTTACTTCTTCGAAAACGACTATGAAACGACTGACACCGTCAATTCGTAGGGCTATGGTCATACGATAACCGACTTTTTTTGCCTGCCACACAACTCGAGCAAATATCGCTTTATTGCAAGAGACATATCCTGGCCACGTGATTTCTCGTCGTGGCGATATCAACTGGTCACCAAGATCATGCGATTTGACACCGCTGGATTTTTCTGTTGGGCTACGCGAAAGACCGTATTTATGCAGATAAACCACTTAAAAACCAATATTCGTCAAGTTATGGCGGAGATACCACCCAATATGTGCCAAAAAGTGGTTGAAAATTTCCTCAAAAGAATCGATAATTGCAACAATTCGCGTGGTGTGCATTTAAATGATGTAGTGTTTCACACATAATGTCAACGTTCCAACATTATACATAATTAAAGAGAAATATCATGAAAAAGAATATTTAATAGGTCTTTCATTTGCGTTTACTTTTGAAACCGCAAAATGGATAACCCTGTACTTTTCGTCTAAGGAAGATAAGAAAGATCAACAGAACTTACAACATCAGAAATGCTTTCATTCTCTTCAGTAAATTTTACAGTTTGTTTGCTGTAGAATTATCGTGCGATTTCGAAAAGTGGTAACAATTTAGTCACCACTTTTGTTTTTAATAAACATTCAATAATTATTATGACTAACGTTACAAATTTAAAACCAACAAATGAATGACTCTATTTTTCAAAATTATATGGTCTTCAAATTGTGCTACAAAAAGAAACCATTTCATTTCATCAAATGTATATCCATTTTTAATAATTTCTATTAAAAAACACGATAAACGACTTAAAAAATGTATACAAAATTATAGCGGAAAATAAATATGACGTTTTTGTTTATTTTTTTGAAAAATTTAAATGAAAAATGAAAAAAGATTTATAAGTAATTTTCAGCAAGGAGATCAATTTTATATAAAGAAGTGAAATATTACAGGACTTTATATTGTGTTAAGAAGTTAAAATTGTTTTTTTTTTTATAAAAATAGAAGTAAGTTTTTGAAAATGCATTCAATGCATGCGCTGAGATTATTATTTATTTGGAAAGATAATAATTAAAAAACAAAAACAAACTGTAGTATAGTTGTTAATTTCAAAAATAAAAAAAAATGTTATGGTTTTTGGGTTGCAGTTAGCGAATCAAGTTTTAAAAAACATAAGACTTAAGAAATAATATAAAATATAAATATTTTTGTTCGTTTTTCTTAAAAGTAAAAAAGTAATTAGCTCTTTATGAGGTTCATATCTTAAAAGTGCGTTGAGACGTGTTGGAATTTAAAAATGTTAATGAAATGCTTTTTGGCCAAATAAAATATTTTTTGTTACTTAGCATCATGGTTTTAAAGTGTTTTTTTTTTTTAATTACATAATATACAAAAGAAAAACTGCACTTGAAGAAGATACTTTTTAGAATCACATGCAAAAGAATAGATTTTGAATATGTTTTGTTTTTATTATTGAAATGTAGAGATCTCGTTTACAATAAATTATGCTTACACATTTTTACGAAAGTCTTACATTTAATATACATACATTTACATATACAACCACACTTAAAATTTCGACTAAAACCTACACTAAATATCTTGACTTACATGAACTCGAAATAATATCCGATTAATGGCCGTAACACCGAAAAACATACTAATTTTTGATTTTTTTCTTAAAATCATATTGAAACCTGGAATATTTTGTTTTTGTTATTGTATCATTACAAAATAGGTAATATACATAATACAACATAAGAAAATGTTATTAATTAATTAAAGCGTTGGTATTTTTAAAGGTAATTGTCAAGAAAAAGATATTGGTTCAACAATATATGTATGTCTATTTTTCAAAACACTACAAAAATATGGTATTTCAAGTTTAAAAATACAAAATATTGTTAAATGGCCTTACAGAATTTGATTTCTCATTATGAACAATCCATGGCCACTAAATATTTTTGATCTATTGACTCAATATAGTCCTTAAATAGTTATTTCAAAACTAAAAAATCTCTTTGTAAACTTAGTTCCTAAAACTACAAATTTGTTTATCAGTCAACATATGATTATCTAGTTTATAAGACCTTTATCAAGCTTCGAGCTCGCTTCAACTGTTTTTAAACATGAGTAGATTTGATAGAAAACACGTTATTTGTGTTTCATCTGGATTTAATTTAAGCAATTTTAAAATGCTAAAAACATAAAATTTACAAGTTAAGTACATGATTTAATTAGTAAAAAAAACTTCGAGTCGAAATTTTAAGCTTAACCTTCCAATTTTGCATATAAAGTAAGTAAAAGAACTAAATAAATTAAAAGTCATATCAAAAATTTTTGAAGTTATCAGCATTACACATTACATTTTGATCGAAGTGGTCGAGCAAATGAAGTGACGCGAGAAATGGTGAAGAAAATCCACAAAATGGTATTGGGTGACCGTCGACTGAAAGTGCGCGAGCTAGTAGACATGGTAAGAATTTAAAAGGTGGTGTACATCGCATATTGACTAAGAGTTTGGACATGAGAAAGCTGTGCGCATGATGGCTGCCGCGTGAGGATGTTTCAAACGAGTGTTTGACGAAGTTTCACAGCAGAGTTTTTGCTTCGATTCATAATCATGAATAAAGCATGAGTCCATCACTTCACACTTGAGACAAAGGAAAAATCGGCTCCAAAGAAGGTGAAGACAGTTCTATCTGCAGGCAAGGTCATGGCGTCAGTTTTTTGGGATGCGAGTGGGATAATTTTCATTGCATATCTTCAGAAAGGAAAAACAATTAACGACGAGTATTATGCGAACTTATTGCAGCGTTTGAGTGACGACAATGAGTTAAAGTTCAAATTGCTTCATCACGCACCCTATTCACCAGATTTAGCCCCCTAGGATTATTTTCTGTTTCCAAACTTCAAAAAATTAAATGAATGCATTTCATTCTATTTATCAGATGATTACCTTTGACAGAAATCGAGTAAGCATTGAAAAAGAGAGGGAGGATTTGAAAGAAGGTGTCGGTGAACAATAGTAGTAAATAGTACAGCTAAAGAACGAATCTCTTTTCACAGTAAGACCGTAATTGGTCTCGTGGGTGTACTGATGAGCATTCCTCGAAGCGTGAGTTTTCAGAGGAGAGAAATGCAACTGGCTATTTCTCAAGGACATAATCCGTTGAAATAACGGTAAAAAAGACAAAAAACTTTACGACGGCGGCGGCGGCGCTCAAGCGACATAAATGATTTAACTATAACATCGTCACCAATCAATTTGAATGCTTCATGTTCAATACTATCCAAGACACTTAAGTAAGTTACGGGAGTACCAGCCCAGAGATGTCATCTATACGAAAGTTTTGCACTTGTATAAGTCTTATATGTAACAGCCAGATAAGAGGGGGGAAAATACTACGCGATACCGCAGGTAGAGGTAGTTGAAGATACACATACCAAAAATTTCGAGGTTTTCAGTCTCCACCTCACTAATGGATAGTGGCAAAAATGGTAAACTATGTTTTAACGAGAGTAGCTAGCAGTGAGTTTTCGAAGCATTACATTCTACGCTGTTTTAAGTTCCCCATATAGCAATGTTATCTAGGTCAGAATTTAATGAGCTTATCATGCATTGCCTTTGAAGATCCTCACCCGAAAAGAAAATTTCTAAAAACGAATATGAAAAGCTGACGGTCAGCGAAGCAGGTCAGTAGATTTGATGTTTCAGATTTTTTAAAAATGAAAAAGAGTGTCGGAGACAGAACATTGCCCTGGGGCATACCAGCATTTATTTTCTGTTTCTCTCGTTTGAAAACGAAAACAACATAATTGTTAAATCTAAAGTTGCATAGACTTTATAAGAATAGTGATTGAAATTCATTAGCTATCATCAATTAAATAATTTGTTATACCTGTAGATACATTTTGATGAGAAAAAATTTCTACAAGTTTCTTTTATACAATTTCCTAAACATTCACGATTGTTAACAAAATTTTTAAGTAAACAATATTCTAAAAAGTATCTCTTATAAGCAGTTTTTTAATTTCAATTTCAAACTATAGCAAATAATCAAAATGAAAAAATGTATATTTTTTAATCGAAATAAAAATCTCATATTAATGTTTCTACGAAGATTTTTAATGAATGTCTACTTTTTTTTTAAATTGTGGTTGTTTAAAAATAATAAATGAAGTTTCTAAAATTGAAAATTACTTTTTTTGTATAAAATTAATGTTCTATAAAACTCTGCTAATATTGCAAGTATAAATATTTTTGTAATTTAACTTAACCAACTTAACTTACTCATGACTTAAAGTAAAAAATAAAATTAAGATAAAATTTATTTGTTATACAAAAAATTAAAATAAATGTCCTAATCAAAAAACGAGTATATAAAATTTTAAGAGTATACAGGTTTTGTTGTAAGGAATATTTATTAAGAAACAACGTAACAAAAAACCAACAACGAAAAATTAACGCAAAATTTTAAATATTTTCAAAATCAAAACCCAAAAAATAAAAACAATAAAATTTCTTGTCTTCCTTGTACTCACATGTCGGACTGAGTGTGGTTGAGAGACGAGCATGATTTTGTATTTTTAACATATATATTTTTAATAAAAATATATATTTTTGGGGGGAAAAGTTAGTTTGTTTATAGGGCGTATATTTATTGTCGATTTTGTTGGGCGATTTGAAATGTTGAGTTAGGTATTAGAATATATATATATATTTTATTATATTTGCGATTGGATTTTTAAATTTTTTTATATATATTTTTTGTTGGCATTTTATAGTTTTTTTTAAATCTGATTGGACGTTTTTTTGGGTAAAATTTTTATATTTTTATATTGCTGTTGATGTTGTTGTTCTTGTATATGGATATTTTCATTGGTTGATTTTTGTTGGAGTGAAAAGAGTTTATTATACATAAATATATAATATTTCTTGTATTAATTTTAAAAAAGTGTTTAAAAAAGTACATAAATATTTGTTTATTTTAAAAATTTAAGTCGTTTTTTTTTAAATCAATTTATTAAGTTTGCAAAAAGGGGTAAAAATATTATTTACATTTATTTAATTTATGAAAAAATAGAAAAAGGTTTTTATTTTAAATATATATATTTTAGTTGCTTTAGATTTCAAGTTTTTAAATGATTTTTTAATACATTTTGTTATGAATTTAAAATGTACATATTTTATAAATGTGATGGTACTTGTTGCATAAATCACATACTTATCAACAAAATTCAAAGGCTTATAACACAATTTTTTGTAAGCTCAAAATGTTTTAAAATGTTTTTTGAAGATTGAACTGTTTCAAAACCAAGTTGTCATTTAAAGAACTTCAGAAAGTTTGCAATCTACAGTTTTAGGTTGAATAGTTTTCGGGGTCATGATAATATTCGAGACTTCAAAAAAATAAAATTAAAGAAAAGAACTGTCATAATAAAAACTTTATTTTTCGTAAAATAAAATTTGATTTAAGTCGATAGTATTATTGGTTTGTGAGATATTTGAAGTTGACCAAATTTGATATTATAAGAAAAATACTGAATGAATGAACCTTTCAGAACGGTTTTAAATTACTATATGTAAAAACAATGTATTTTAAGTCGATACCTTTGCTAATTCTTGAGATATGGAGGTCATATAAAGGTATAAGGAACGTGTACACATACATCTCTCTAAATACATTGAAATCAGATTCCAATGACCTTGAAGCGTCGAGAAATGTCAAAATGTTCAATTCGTTAAATCGTACCTCTTATGGGAAACTAAAATTGGATTAACGATAAGTCCAGACGATTGTCAGATAAGCTAGTGTTCAATATTTAGGCGGATTTTGGGGCAATTTCTTTTAAACAGATCTGAAAACATTGGATATGCAATCGAGGATATTGGTATTTCTAGTTACATTATTAAACGAGTAAGATACATAAATTAAGATAGCTTATTAAACCAGAAACATTGATGGCTATTCCATCCAGAAGCGCACAGCATTAGGAAAAGATGGAAGGGTTGGATAGGTGTCGGTGTACATTGATTTTAAATTTTTGAACATTGCAATTACAGGCATATTCTTTAAAATTTTGTAAATTTTCTGCAATGAATCGTAAAAGATTCTTGCCATAAAAGGTCTTTCATAACAGGTATTCGCAGCTCGAATTTCTATTTAATTCTGTTATGATACTTCGGAAATAAAAAAATGTATTCACATGCCTTACAGTTTCCATTTATTTAGCGATACCTACAAGCTATAATTTTTGATTGATATAAAAGTATTTAATTCTTTATTATAAATATAACGATCTGTAACGAAGATCGTAAGGAACTTAATTTTATCTCTACAATCTTAACCTATAAAAAAATGTCCAACATTATTTTTCCGTATCAAGATCTTTCTATGTCTCTTCGTTTTCTTGACTTTAAAGTCAAACGTCACAATTTTCAATGTAAACCACTTGACAAAAATTGAAGAGTAAAATTTGTCGCGACTTTAGTCTTTAAGGATTTTTGTCAGCCCTTAAGTTTGTATGGGAATCAAATCATGAATCGTTATTCTCAATTTTTATTTAACAGTTCACATATACTGTTAACATAAAACATACAATTAATTTAGGTTTAACAAAAAAATAAATTGTATTTCTAACATAAACATAAATTGTATTTTAAATAGTATATTCATGTGTAGGTACATTATTTTTGTAAGTATGTTTTGTTAGTTTTTTTTAAATTTTCAAAAATGAAAGCTCTGCGATTTGATCTCAAAAAACTTTTTAGCATAGAAAATGACCTTTCCACGTCAACAGACGTTGGTGGGGCATTTTTAAAGGACACAATCTCATTAACTGAAAATTGACGATCGAAACACTTATCTTCTTCTCCATTTAAGGATGTGAAGATTTTTTTCATTTGTGTATATCCTTCGTTTTTTTTTTTAAAGACGTTTATCATTTTTTTGCAAATTGATTAGCCCATTGGTGATTCTACAGCATGTATTTTCAAAATTGCTTAGTCCATTAAATTTATTTGGTTTTTGAGTAAGTTCCAACCCTCTAATTTGACTATAGTCTCACTGAGGAACCCATAGTTCAAACTATGAACCTGACCCATGAACCAGGCAGGTGTCATGAATTATTTTTGGATAAAATATTTTTAGTGTGCGAGCTGCTTTCACGATATAAGGAGCTTTTAGAGATATTTTAATCTCATCGAAAAAAGGAGTAAACACTTTATCAACATAGTTTTTTCTTATTGTAGATTTGTCGGGCATAATTTCTTTTGTGTATTTTTTGGAAAAATCGTTTAAATATGTGTTAAGTTTAAATATGCTCAATGTTTAAATATGCTCAATGAGGCATAAAAAATAAAATATGCGCCAACGATTGAATGACAATTCAAAGCAAATTTCTTAATATGAAAAACTATCTGATTCTTTTGCTTCTAAGGCTGTGCAAAAAAAATATGCATTTGCATCGAAATCCGGGCCCTGGTTATGAGTCTCAATTTGAATCTATATGAAGTTTTAAGAAAAACTTGAATTTGATACGTTAATATTTATGGAAAATACATTTCGGGCTTAATTTTCAATTCTGATTTCGAATCCAAACTCTAATTTTAACTACTTGCTCAGGTTTTAAAAATACCCGTTTTTAAAATGTATTTTTATATTTTTTAATATATTTCAAAAACTTGATATATGTACATATAATAGACAACAGATTCGTTAAAAGAACCAAATTAACTTTCAACCCGTTTGCCTTTTTCTGTTGAAAAACATTTTATCAAAAATGGTCTTGCGTTTCTTTTAGATTTTTGTAAGACAAGTGAAATCTTACAACTTTTGAAGTTTTTTCGAATATTATATGAAATAATATAAATATTTTAATTCAATATTGAAGAAAAGGAATAAATATTTGGAAAACTAACGCGGATTTTATTGAAAAAAGCTTTAAATACGTGTTTTTTTAATTTTTAAAAGTGATATCTCAAAAATCTGACATGATACATTCGTTTTGAAGTCGGATTTGAATTAAGGCGCCAAACCCCATTGATGCTAGTAAGAAAACCTTGTCGACCAGTGCTAACTCCGAAAATAAAAAAAATTAAAACAGATTGAAAATCACATGTGTGAGAATTTTTAGAAGAATGAAATTATCAAACGCCTAAAATATGATCATTAATGAAATAATTCATTAAATCAATTTATTTTTACAATTGATTTATTTTTTATTTAATGCCAAATTTGAAGTTGTTGTAAAACAAATTAACTTTAACAAAGGTAAATCTCTTCAAATTCAATGTAGTTGTTGTCGTTATTGACGTTAAGGGATTTTGTAGAATGTTTACAATTATAATAAATATATACAGTTGAATAGCACCCCCTCTTGTACATTGCATAGCAAAATGAAACCGAGTCTTTGCGAATTACTGTTTTAATATTTTGTTTATCTCTCATAACACCAGTTCAAACTAGAAGGCCCAAATGGATTTAATTTCTATTTTCAGGATCTGTGTAAAGAGGAGCATCAATTGGATCGTTTCTGTGCAAACACAGCCGTGTGGGCGGTGTATTGGTTTGGGGGACAACAATCTGCCTTAGAGTTACGATTTCTGACATCTTCCATGAAAGAGCAATCGTACATTGGAGTACTGGGAAAGGTTTTCCTTTCAATCAATGATCTGTTTGGTGTTTTGCCGTGAATATAGCAACAAGACAACGCACCTATACACAAGGCCAGAGTCGTAAAACATTATCTGGAGTGCTAAAATGTGTCACTGTTGGACTGGCCACCGTACTCACTAAACATAAGCATAATCGAAAATGTTTGGGGATGGCTTTCTCGAGAGGTCTATGAATATGCTAAACAGGAGAGTCATTCCGTAATTTTCAAAACGATAATCGTCAAAACGATTATCATTAACGGTATCGTCAATAATTTGCTTCACGTAACTTTATCGCTATCGTCTCGTCAATCGTTTTCAGTAGTAGATCGTTCAGTATACTTCAAATAATATTATACTATGACTGAAATGTCAAAAAGAACTCAACGAAAGATAATGCTTGTTCAATAACTTGAAAATGTTATTAAACTTGGTTTTTCTATATGGGAAATTTTGAAAATTTGCAAAAAATGTATTGTTAGTAAACATGCCAAATATTTTGTGATGTTTATTGTTATTGTTACTTTTTGTGTTTTCATTTGTTGCCGTCGACGATAAAACTATAATATCAAAATGTTTTGTTCATGTCTGATGTTTTTGTAAATTAATAATTCTAATTATAATTTAGAGTACCTATACATAAGTCGGTAACAGAAAATCAGCTGCAATATTAAACCCAATTTTGTCCAAGGGAAGGAAGATAAGACTCCATTTTATCCACAGGGGACAAAAATATTTTTTGTTTCCGAAACTACTTTGGATTAGTGCTTTGTGCAAGAGCGATACTAAAAGCGTTGCCTTTCGAACATACCAATGTTCCTCCGCCCCCAAAGTTTCAATGGTTACAGCAAATATTAATATGGAAGGTATATAGTATGTATGTAACACGACAACCGTCCGACAAATTTATTGTTTCCAATGTCATCATTATCCTCTTTTGCATTTCCAAGACTTTGAACAAAACCTCAATTGTTTTATATATTTAACAACAATTAAGAAAGATTACTTATATACATATTTATGTTTTGTATATAAAAAAATGAAAATGAAGGTCCGATAAATTTCTTAATTTTCTTCGTAACCGTATTATTTGTATTTTTTTGAGTTTTTATTTTCATTTTGTAACAAAACTAAACTACGCCAAAACATTTTTGCTTCAATTTGTTTTGGTTATCAATGGAAATTAATAGCCAACGATGCCTACTTAGCTATCGTGCAAACGCTACCGTTTTCACGATATCACTTTGACGATTATCGTCTTACGTGAAGTGAGACTATCGTCAAAACGATATCGTCTAACGATTATCGTTTTACGGAATGACCCCCCAGTATTCAAACAAAATTAACTTATAGAGGCAATAAAATGTAGCTGGGCTTCAATTTCTTTGGACTACATCAAAAAGTTGTATGTTTTATCTTTCTATACTTAGTATATAATATACCTAATATTTTAAATAAAACTTGTGTTATTCATTAGTGTATTTGAGTATATTGTTAACTGTAATTGATATAATAAATAAAGAACTAAAAACTCTCTACCAAACAGAGTTTTTGAGCTTATTCGCAGCCAAGGTGGAAGAACTCATTACTAATTTATTTATTTAAAAAAAAAAAAACATTTTTCTTGTGAATCAACAAATTTTTAAAATGTAAAACTAAACATAAATGCATTTTTAAAGTAGAGGTTCTATTCAAATGAACCAAAACATTAAATAGAAATTTTGCATTATATCGTTCTTTTTTGTTTAAACAAAATTCGCTTGCAGTATAGACCACATTGTTTTTATTTCTTGTTTTAAATAAAATAAACTTCAATTTGGGGTTATTTTTCTTCCTAGTTCTAATTTGTTTGAACTTTGAACACAAAATCAATAGGGGTCTTTTGTAGGGCAGATTTACATACCATTATTTTTTTAAACTTAAAGTTGGGATCAGGTTTTACTTCATCTTACTAATATTTTTGGCAAAGAGGATTTTTAAATTACCATAATATATTGACATAAATACCATCACATTTTTTTAAAAAGTTATTACATAAAAATAAACAAAATTTACATTTTTGTGCATTTAAAAGTTTAAAAATTTTGTATAATAATGATTTGTATATTTTGAGTTTAGACAAAAAAAAAAAAACATAAACTAAATTTGTATATTTTAATTTGTAAGAATCAATTTTGTTTTTTTTTTTAATATTTATCATTTAAAACTCTTGTTTTTTAAATTCTTTTCTTTACAATCTTACCTCCTTGTTCATCCAGCATAACGATGCTTCTCATTCCAACTTCCGTACTCTAAACAAAAACATCACAAATTTCTTAGCATTTTGTTTGTTATTTTAATATTTTTTTTTGTGGTTGTTTGTTTTGTTTTTGTGGATTTTTAGAAATACATGTTGCTGTTTTTTTATTATTTATATATTTTATTATAGCTTATAGCTTTTTTGATTGCAATGTTAATCCTTACTCACTCACAATAAATCAATATCTCTCTAAGCCTATTTGCAGCTGTAGCATTTTCTTTTTCTTTTCATTTATCAGTTTTTATTAGATTTATTAAAAAACTTAAAATATTAGTATTTTTATATATATATAAAATCAAAACAAAAAAGTTATTGGTTAGTTTTAAAATTTAAAAGAACAAAACAGAAAACTATCGCCACACATTTTACTCCAAAAAAAGATGCGAGTTAAAATGTTAAAAGTTATATAGAAGCTAAAAACCGTGTAAGGAGCCCTAAGGTTTGTTTGCGTGAGATTTTTTAATTTATAAAAACAAAACATTGTTTATTAGTCGCATTGTTATTAAACAAATTCTTTTTTTCTTTTGATTAGGTATTTTTCTAGAAAATAAAGCGTAACTCTTTTTAAAAACAAAACGCAGATTTCTTACCGCCTTGAATATTAATTTGATTCAAAGTCTTGGCACCTGTTTCCTCGCTCTAAAAGATATATTCGGGAATTTCTTTTTATTTTCAATAAAAATTATAATCAAATAAAAATACTAAAAAATTATATGAACAAAATATTATAAGAAAGAGAAAGATATACACATTATTTGTTTTTCAATTTGAAGATACACAAAAAAATAAAACAATAATCATAATTTCTCAGTCTGTATATATAGTATTTTTATTTTCTTTAAAATTTATTTTAACGAAACAAAGCGTGCATAACAAGGCTTAAATTTTGAACAAAATACGTGTAGCTTAATAAAGGTATAAATAAGAAAACAAACAAAATTTATATAATATTTTTATTTTTAAACTACCAAAAATATCAAAAGGTGCACTGATAAACTATTGCCTCAAGCAGAAGCTTTTATAACTAAACAAAATATTTAAAGTAAATAAATTAAACTTTAGATTTTAAATATTTGTAAAAATTAAAAAAGTAAAATATAAGATGAAAATAATTTTTGAGTAAAAAGTATATGCATATAGAAAAATTTGAATAATAAGTGGTCTAGTGGAACGAGTAATTTTTAATTTTAAATTTTCAATAGAAGTGAATAAGAGTGGAATATAAAACGTTTTGCTATAAAATGTTATGTGGCAGGATGTGGTCATGAGGGGAATTTTAATTTTTTTTAATTCATCAATGGCAGTACTGTTTTTTTTTTTTGAAAATGCTGCAAATGTAAAATTAAAAAGAAAAACACCAAAAATTAAGAGATTACAAAATCAAAGAACTTTATGGGATTTCAAAAAATGATAATACAGTTTTTAGACAACACTGTAATTTGTGTAAGGGTTATGAATAGGAATACCCTTATAATGATTAGACACAATGCGAGCAATTAAGAAAGGAGAATATGATTAGAAAGGAGAAACCGATGCACATTATTTTTGAATGTCTGCACAATTAGCCTGTTAAACCATTCCACAATCGTGTATAATGTACGTTATATGGGGCACCAGCCCAAATATGAGAATTATACTCGAGTTTTAGACGAATACAAGCTTTGTAAATTATAGCCAGATCAGAAGGGGTAAAAAACTTCTTGCATCTTCGGAGAAAACCTTAACACTTAGAAGCAGTTTTGGCAATTTCGAATATGTGATCACTCCACAAGTTGTTTGTGATGCACATACCTAGAATTGAAAGAACTGCCCATTGGGGAGGGTTACGCTTTTGAGACAGTAGACAGCATTGAGTCTCCGAGGCATTAAATTCTACACGATTTTTTATTCCCTATTGGATCATGCTGTCAAGAACAGAATTTGATGAGCTTATCATATGCTGCCGTTGGTACTCCACATCCGAAGAACAAGGATGAGCATCTAAGAACGAATATGGAATGTTGAGAGTACTGTCATCAGCGAAACAATTTAGTGGGTTAGAAGTTTCAGACAAAAGATCATTTATACAAATAATAAAGAGCGTCGGAGACAAAACGGAGCGCCGGGGCACACCAGCGTTTATTTTGTGAATATCAGATTTTAACCTGTCCAATACTATTTGAATTGAACAGTCCGAAAGGTAATTTCTAGCCCAACAAAGAAGCTATTCATCAATACCAAAAGCACGCATTTTCGGTAAGAGAGCTTGGTGCCAAACTCTATCAAATGCTTTTGAAATATCAAGTGCAATAATCTTACTTTCTCCAAAACGGTGTAAAGATTTCTTCCACTGTTCGGTGAGATAAACCATGAGATCACCAGTGGATCCATTGCTACGAAAGCCATACTGCTGGTCATTAAGAAGCTTTCGATCTTCAAGATATTTCCTAAGCTGAAAATTAAGCAGCGTTTTCATGACCTTGGAAAGAAGAGACGTAAGTGCAATTGGACGAGGAGTGTCATTGGAAACGGGCGTAGGAACTGACTATGACGTAGTGTTGCACACAAAAAGACTCTCTTTATTTGACAGTAAGTCTGAAATTGAGACTGTTGCAGCAGAATTGCTTTCAGAGGGAGACGCAACTGGCTATTCGATTGAAAATTATTCATAAAAATATCGATAAGATATGAAACATTGCGGCGGTATTCAAACAGTTCAAACGATTGTTATAAAGGTGTCTGTGGTTGATTTATAAACGATTATTTCAAAAAGTAATAAACGTTGCGGGAAGGGGGGGCAAGGAGATGTATAATTGGAGTCAGAGATCGTTTGCTTTTCTTAGTCACGACACGATGTCGCACTGGTCTAAGCATCGCCCGTTCATTTTTTTTCGTGCACATTACGGTATACGACGAATAAGTGATGGGCCCATCCGATCTTCAAGGACTCCCGAAAACATTAAAGTGGTTTTCGAGCGAGTTTACTTGAAAATACACGATTTTCGATAAGGAAAAGGGCAGCCTTACTAGGACTTCCAAGAGCGATTATTCATGAAATTTTAAGAAAGGATTTAAAGTTCCATCCATTCAAAATTTTTAAATCGTTCATGAACTTAAAAAAAAATGATTTTGTTGCACGCAAACATTTTTGTGATGAGCGTTTTCGTACTGTGAATCCCATTTTTTGGAGCGACGAGGCTTATCAGCCGCTTTGGGGACATGTTGTAGCCGTGGCGAGGTCCCTTGATTTAACTTCAAGGGATTTTTTGTATAGGGCTACCTCCCGAACTCTAGACCGTAAAGGATTTTGGCAGCAAAGCCGAAGAATCTCAACTGAGTAACTTTAAGTACAACGTTAATTATGAATTTTACTGCAGTCAGATATTTTCAAACCTGAAACTTCTTAATATTTGTGTTGCCAAAAACCATAAACAATAATTTTAATATAATTACAAAAGTATAAGTATCACTTTGAAGTAAAACTTTTTTCTTTTACTTTATCAAACAAAAATATAACACAATAAAGTCGAGTCGAGATAAAAAGGACAAAGAAAAATGAAAATACAAACAAAACATAATAAAATTATACAAAAATGAATTAAAAATGAAAAACAAAAAATCTAACTATGAGTTTAAGTTTTGTAATTTTTTTAATGTGTCCAGAGTGACTCACCTCCCTGATCATCAAGGGCTACCAGGGTGCGAATCCCGGCTTCCTTGCTCTGTGATGCGGCACAACGAATAATTAGTAAAAGTGTGTCATTTTGTGTATATAAAAAGTTTTACAAATAATAAATTAAAAATACAAATGTATAGAGTATAGTTTTTAATTTTGCTTAATATTTTTTTATTTTGTTTCAAAAGTTTAAAATTATGTGAAAAAAGTGTTATTTGCAATCAATTAACTTTTTTACATATTTTGTTTTTGTATATTTTAAAAAAGGGTATATATAATATTTTTAATCTTTAGTAATGGGGCATTGATAACGTGAAATATAAATGTATATAAAATTTTGTAAAAAAATGTTTAAATGTTTTATTTCTTTTTGATTTTAATTAAGTTTTTAAAGTATATATATATTTAAGTTGTTAGAATTTTAGAATTTTTTGTTTAAAAATATTGTCGTTTCGTAAGGAATTTAATTTTTACCTAAAAGTATATGAATGGATAAAATATATATATAGAGATATATCACATATTTTAATGTTGTTTGTTTTTCATTTTTTAAATATATATCAAGTTATAAAACTGCTGCAACTGTTAGAAGGCAATTTTATTGTTTTTGTATTCTGCTTGGCATTAACGAAAATACAAAACGAAATTAAGTAAATTAAAATTGAAAATAAAAAATACAACTAAAAAAAATTATATATTGTTAAATATTTTTTTATCTTGATTTGATGTTGGTTTGTTGAGTATATTTTCAATATTTTAGAGATTATATTTTAAATTTCTGCTGCACGTTTTATTTGTTATTGGTTTTTGTAGTTGATAATTGTTATTATTGTTGTCATATTGTAGATATATATTGTTGGAATTTTTATTCATATTAATTTTTTTAGCGTTTCAAAAATCAACAACTAAATTTTCCCAAAAAAAAAAAAAAAAAACAAATAAAATAAAATACAAACAAACATTGAAAATAAAAAATATTTAACAATAAAATATATACGAAAAATGCAGTGGATCAGTGTTTTGTTTGTAGCACCACAAAGAAATACGTTAAAATAAATAAAAAATATAAACAATTTTATATAAATATACACCAATTACAAATATTTTGTCGTTTTATTGATAAGTTATAATCTGTGGGTAGATGTTTTGTAATTTTTTTAAAAATTATACATTTAGATTGTTATGAACATTTAATTTTGTATTATTTATAGTTGCACATAAACTATAAAATTACTCAATAAAGAAGAAATTATGGGTTTTAAGAAAATTGACATCACTCTTAAACTTCAAATATTAATATTCAAAGTAATTTGACTTGTAACGGGCTATCCATTTTGCGGTTTTAAAAGTATAGGTCTGGAATTCGACATCTGTTAAACTAAGTTGTTAAGCCAATTTGTATTGTTTAGTTAAAAGTCTGTCATTTACGAAAAAAATCAAACTATCGCACAACGCATAAAATTTGTTAAAACCTAATACAAGAATGGTGATTCTGCCACAGGCACATACCGTGCTTTAAGAGGTTTACATAATCGTCCAACTACGCAAATAATTGGCAATATTGTGAAGAAATTTTAAGAGTCTGGATTGTTTACAGATATTGTAAGGCTTGTGCATCATCGTTTCGCTCATACCACTGAAAATATCGCTGCTGTAAGTGAAAGTGTTGCCGAAGACCCAAATTTGTCGATTCCTCGTCGTTCTCAGGAATTAGGACTGTCTTACGGCGAATTATGGCGTATTTTGCATATAAAGTCCAGCTCAAACAACAACTGAAGCCAGCCGACCATTCACAACGTCGCGGTCGTAAATACGTCGAATGGATGCTTGAACAACAGGCGGTGGACGGCAAATTGAACAAAATTTTCCACAGCGACGAAGCACATTTCTCACTCGGTGGGTATGTTAACCAAATTGTCGTATTTGGGGTGCTGAGAATCCTCCAGTTATTGAACAGAGGCCATTGCATCCACAAAAAATCACTATTTGTTGCGTTCTTTGGCCCGGAGGTGTTATTGCACCTTACTTCTTCGTAACGACAATGGAACGACTGTCACCGTCAATTCGGAGGGCTATGGTCACATGAAAACCGACTTTTTTTGCCTGCTATTGAAGAATACGGATAAGAGAATATGTGGTTTTAACAAGACGGTGACACATGCCACACAACTCGAGCGAATTTGACAATAAGCAGATTAATTTTCTGGCCGCGTAATTTCTCGTGTCGTGGCGATATCAACTGGCCACCAAGATCATGCGATTTGAAACCGCAAAATGGATAACCCTTTATTATAGCCATGGACTGTGAGAAATACTTTTTAAAACGTCAAAAAACCATGCATTAAACCTCTTAACGTTAAATACTGCAGAACATATTTAAATAAGCAGAAAAGGTTTCCTACTCTTGTTAGTCTAGTAAAATAAGATGAAAAAAAAGTCAATCTCGGAATGAGAGATAGTAAGTTGGATTTATTCGAAATATTGTGTAAAAAGCCTCATAAAATCTCGTAGTAAGTTATAGACCGCCAAAAGTCACAAAAACTGCTTTTTTGTGATAATATCTATTTCTGTATGTCCAACGGTATTGACACCTTTACCAAAAGTTCGAAAGTTTTATGAGCAGACCTGAAGGCTGTTAAGACGAAATTAGAAACATCATAGTAGAACCACAGTCAATGCTGAGAATATGGAAAGACCACTTCTGCAGACTGGATAATTGCGACGACGAACCGAATTTCGCTGTCAGTCAGGATGACGCATTCAATATAGACGACGAATGACAGCAATCCTGTCTTCCCGACTAAGACGAAGTAAAGATTGCAATATCTAAGCTGAAGTCTGACAAAGCCGCTGGAGCAGATGGCTTCAATGCCGAGCTCTTCAAAGCAGCTGGAGATAATTTAGTTAGAAATATGCACCAACTTATCTGTAAGATACAATCTTGAGCCCATCGTCAACAACCTGATAGATCCTAATCAGTGTGGTTTTAGACCAGGAAAGTCTGAAGTCGACTTAATATTCAGATTATGGCAGATCTTCAAAAAAAAACAATAACATCAAATCGACACCCACCATCTCCTCGTCGATTTCAAGGCCGCATATGACAGCATCTTCAAGGACGAACTGTATAGAGCCATATCTAGTTTTGGCATTCCTGCCGAACTCGTCCAATTGTAGAGGATGACTATGGAGAATTCGCTCCTCCATAAAGGTTGGAAACAACTTAACAGAACCTTTTGATGTCAAAAGAGGTCAAAAGAAACTTTACGACTATGTTCAAGCGACGTAAAGGAACTAACGATGATATTACCACCAATCAATTTAAATGCTCCACGTTCAATGCTCAGAGGCTTAAGTAAGTTGTAGGAGCACCAGCTCCTACATGTGGTGACACACATACCGTGAATATCGAGAAGTTTAGTCTCATTGATGCAAGTGCCATCCATGGTTAATGGCATTGAATAATACTGTTTAGGTCGGAGTTTATCATATTTTGTCGTTGCAGTTCCACATCCGAAGAAAAGGGATTTGAGTCTGAAAGCGAATAAGAAAAGCTAAGAGTAATATCGTCAGCGAAAATATGTATTGGATTAGTTGTAGACAAGAGATCATTAATTAAAATGAGAAAGAGTGTTGGAGACAGAGCAGAGCCCTGGGGCACACCAGCATTTAATTTGTGGCTTTCAGACTTGAATCCATCCAATACTACCTGAAAGGTAATTTCTAATCCAATGATGGATGGATTTATGAAAACCGAAAGCATGCATTTTCGATAAGAGTCTGATACAAAACCCTATCAAATACTTTTGTGAAATATCAAGTGCAATAATCTTACTTTTTCCAAAACGATGTAAGGATTTGCTTCACTGTTCGTTGAGATGAATCATGATATCACAAGTAGAGCTATTGCTGCAAAAGCCGTAGTGGTAGTAATTAAGAAGCTTTCGATTTTCGCGATATTCCTTAAGTTGATAATTAATCAGCGTTTCCATGACCTTGAAAAGAAGGGACGTAAGATCGCTTAGAACTCTTGCCACAGTACGAGTGCGGTAGGGGTTACCCTTTACAAATGGAAAAATTAGAAGAACCAAAAGAAATTCATCTAAATTAAGAGGCAGCGCAAAATTATTGAGAATTTATATTGCCATACTTAGTCAAATAGTAAGATTTTGGCACGTAATTTAGCTCTAAATTTTGGAAAATGTATAAAATAAACAATGGTGTTTCAAAAGTGTACTCAATGAGACGAAACTGAATCTAGAATGAGTCACTGGTGGTACGCAGTTTCATCAAAATATATTGTCAGCCAGTTTTTCTTTAAAGAAAATGGTGCAACAGAAATTGTCAATGGAACCCATTATTTACAATATTTTTAGGAGTTGGTTTCAAAAACTTATAAAAATATTGCTCTTAGATGCCGCTTCGTGTAGGATAACGAACTCAAGAATACTACAAAGTTAAAAAAGATCTTAAGTGTTGAAACGTTTGCATTTCTATAAATGCGAAGAACGCTACAAAAATGTAAAAACAAAAAACCAGAAAATGAGAAAGTTTACAGAAAAATGTGATCTTTTTTAGTAGGAAAATAAAACAGAAAGAAAAATGGCTTTTTATTAAGTATTTTTTTTCGGACTCAATTTTCGGAAGTCTATTATTACTATCGTTGTCAGCCTGCTTACTTTTATAGTAGATTTGAGCTGATGCTAGAAGACAAATTCTAAAAAATTGCAGAGAAACTTTTAAAAATATTTTGATACTAATTGAGTCAATAAACCTTAAAACTTGTGGAGAGAATATACTATATGTATTTAAAAATCAGAAAATTTAAAACAATATTTTTAATATACATATAACGTTCAATAAAATGACAAAAAATTTGTTTATATTTTTTTGTATACATAAAAACATAATAATAATAAAATTACAAAACATCAAAACAAAAATAATATTTAGATATATTATTTATTATTATTTTAGATACACAAATATTATATTGTAGAAATTAATTTACAGCACACATAGACCCATTGCGAAATATAAATAAAATAAAATCAAAGAAACAACAACAAAATATAAAACTTAAAACAGATCGAAGGACAATTGCCAGGCAACGATATTTTGTCAATATATAGAGACATATATATATGTATAAGTATTAATATTATTAACAAAAAAAAAAACACATTAAATAAAGATACTAAATAAGAGATTTAAGAAAAACAAAAACAAAATTACACACAAATTTACAATTAAAATTAGTTTGAAAAACCTAAACGACAAAAATAAATAAATAAATAAAAAAGTTTACAACATCGAACGGGAGATGCATCAAACACGCAAGGATTATTTTATAATTTATATATATCAAGAATATATATTTATTATCATCGTAGATTTATTTTGTAAAAATAAATTAAAGAAATAAAATGTTAAAATTGTTTTTTTAATTTGATAATTTGATATTGGTATGTTGCAGTTATTCCACTTTTGTATATTAGAGTATAGAGTTCTGTTTCGTTGTTGTTGTTTAATTTGATTTGATGCTATCGTAAAAATTGATTATACATAGTTTTAAGAGTACGAATCAAATGTTGATTTAGTATTATTTTGTTGGTTCTGAGTGTCTGTATATTGATCGGAATTTTATCACAATGTTTGAACATGCATATTCGATGGATATAACTTTACAGTACGAAATTGATAAGGACATTGTAATTTAAGATGTTTGATTTTTTCCTAACGCTTTTGAGTGAGCATTATATAATGTTTTAGAAACATGTAATCATCACCATCTGTCGCCTACCTAAACTTGCACCCATTAAATGGCTTTTTAGTTCGGTTTTAAAAATAAAGAATTTGTCATCGAAACTCAAAGTATCATTAAAAGTTTTTCCTAAGTTTATACAAAATGGTTTTTTAGCATTAAGGACTCATCTATATTCGTTTTTTCCATGTTTTTAATATGAATTTCACTTTGAATTAATCTAGTTTTATGACAGTTCTCATGTATATTTTTTGTAAATAAAGTGACTAGGTAATCACCATGGAAGTATAATAGCAATAACAAAATAACAATACACCTGGGCGTATACGCATCTTTTATATTTTATTTTATTCTTGAGAATCCGCACCGTAAAATAAAAAAGACCTAAAGTTATTTTTGTTTTTAAAGATTCAAGTTAGGTAAGGTTAAAGTGGCTGTATGTGATGGATGTCCTACACTTGGGCCAGTTTAATGGCTCATTGTGTAACCACATGAATCTTGAGGCTTTCTTCTATGCTAATTGGATCCAGTTAAAGTCCCTTACGAAACGTGAAAGACTTATTATGTAAATATGATTAAGATCGTTTAGATCGTTATAGAGGAATTCTCCTAGGTAATTCTTGCGTTTTTGAGCTAGAACAGGGCATGTACAGAGGAGGTGAAGAACTGTTTCCTCCTCTTCCTCATCCATCCAGCTTCTGCAAAAGTCATTAATTTTTTCCTCCAGGAATGCCCCATCGTCTCAGAAGGATCTGAAAGGTATAGAAATCTGGAAGTTTCTGTCGAATTGCATGTTGGGGAATGTTGAAGTCTGTGAACTTTGACACACGGAATGGCCAATGTTCTTGTTAACCCACTGTGATCAAGCTTTGAGGCGAATAGCAGACCTTGCCGATATTTCTTTGCTAAATAAATCAAGAGGTGTTAGGTAGAGTAGGGTACCCAATGCTGCAAATATGGTCGTGCGAAGCGATCCGCTTATACATAGGCAAGCTGAACGTTGGACTTTATTTATTTTGTCGCGGTTTATAGCTTTTTCTAAAGCACTCCACCATACTGCCACACCGTATATTAAAATCGGTCTGATTACCGATGTGTATAGCCAATGCGTGATTCGAGGTTGTAAGCCCCATTTATGAGCAATAGTTTTTTTGCAAGAAAAGAGAGCTACAGTAGCTTTTTTGACTCCTTCTTGTACACTGCGTTTCCAATTTAGTTTTTTGTCTAAAATAAGACCCTGGTACTTAGCCTCGTCTGAGAACTTGAATTTGATTCCTTTAATATAGAGAGGGTTAACATATGCAATTTTGTATTTCTACGAAAATATGACTAATTCGGTTTTGTTTGCATTGACACCCAGTCCACACCGAAGAGCCTAAAGTATTAATTTGTCTAGGGCATTTTGTGAGAGTTCCTTTAGGATGTTAAGATGCTTTCCTGAGACCAATATAGCAACGTCATCCGCATAGGCAATTACTCCGGAACCCTCCGCATTCAGACAAGTTTGGTTTGGATTTCATTTACCACCAGCTTCAGAGGAGAGGGGATAGAACACCACCTTGTAGTGTCCCTCTACTAACGAATGCCTAGTTAATTATTCTGCTAGTCACCATTAAATGAATTAGCTCCCCAAGCGAACCTTCTACGTTTACAGATGTTAGTGCAAATGTGTTCATGTTGTTCAAAGCATCTTCGAGTTCAAGGAAAGCAACAATAGTGAAATCTGGAGGGTGTGTTCGATAGTGCGGCATTTCATGTTTAACTAAGCCGTGCTTAATGAACTTAAAAATGTTGGTTTTATGATATTTTAGTAAACCTAGACTATTTTTCAAAACCTGCCTCCATTAAAAGGGAAAAATAATTCATTCTTTTGTTCAGATTGTTTTTTTTGTAATGCTCTATCTATTGTTAAGATTTTTATAAAAGTCGTTAATCCTTAAATAAACAACCTTAAGTACACATATGCTAAACACATACACATACATATATTCAAGTTACATTTTTAAATTTCTAAACTCAAAACCTTGCACTCTGCACGCGTAATGAAATTGGTTTGACCTAACATTTTATTTACTAAGAATTAGACAGACATTGCATTCAGCATCCTCATTATTTTTGCATCATCAAGGTCATCTAATGACATTTCAATGTAGGTCATATATCAAAAGACAGAAATAAATTCTACTCGAGATTTAGTCCTAACATTTTGAATTTGATCCTTTGGTTTTTATTTCATTTTAAATGTCTGCAGACTTTTTTTCGAAGCTTACTAAGCTCCGATGATGAGAGGGGAGAAAATGAATAGAAGCACGTGCTCTAATCATAAGCAACAACAACTACAAAATAAGAAAAATCTTCATAACTTTTAGCCGATATCTATTCTCTTTGTTGCCAGTTTCATGTCTGATTTAAAATTATTAATTCATACAAAGTAGACTCAACTCGGCTGTAGACCAAAACAACTATTAGTTTAATTTCCCAAAAGGATAATTTTAGATTTGAACGTGATTTTGCTTCGTCTTATTGTACAAATAGTAAACGACGACGGACGACGACGACGGACGGCGACGACTTTAGACTTTTCCATTTCTACATTTTGCCCCCATTTTAAAAGCCTGTTACATTTTACAACCATATCATTTTACATTATATTTCCCCCTAATTTTTTGAAAAAAAGTATCCTATGTAGTTTAAAGAAGGTACATTTAAGTTTTTTCCGCCTTAGGGTTATTGCATTAATTAATTATACTCTATGCTTTGTTTAACTGGCAACAGACCAATTTAAAACGAATTAAGATTTGCTCAATCAACCTGAGTCCTTTTCCTTCCTTTCATTGCCATATCACTAATTCATGCGAAAGTACTTTAACCTTGTTTTAGAAATTCTTCTTCTTTTGAGTTACAAAAGGAAAAAAGCTAAATTTTTAAATTAGTAATCCTAAGGTAGGTAATATTAAGGTCTGCTTGAACTTCATTTCATAGTTAGGACCTATTCCTATGTAGGTATGTACTTAGTTAAGTGTCATCTCTTTTCTATATTCGGATTCGGATATAAAGGATTATGGCTATGACACTCTTGTCTTCGAAGAAGGTTAACTTTAATTGCTGGCTCTACCTTACCTATAGGCCATAGGATATTATGGGTATTGTGTATAAAGGGGGTATACTATAATATGTGGTTCAAAAGAACAAAATGTCACGTCTGAACTCTAACAAACAAGGTCAATTAACAATGGAAACATAGGTACCTTTAGCCTACCATTGACATTGTGATTTTGATATAGCCTTCGTTCTTTTATTATCTTTTTACAACAACACAACAAGGGGCGTTGCCTCAATTTTTGTCTTCGTTTTTATTTTGTCTAAGGTGAAGCAACAGGAAATAGGTTTATGTAGATATAGAAGGTTTTTTTCTTTAATGGGGGTTTTTGAAGTTGATGACTAAATGGATATGGATACCGCATTAAAAGTAGTCACAAGCTGTATGGTGTCCTGCGAAACGCATTATTTTAAATTCTAAAATCAATCGAACCTCATATTTTTCATCAAATTTATTATTAACTAGCTTTTACCCGCGACTTCGTCCGCATTCAATAGTTTTCTTGGATAGTAGTATGAAAAAACCTGAGCTGTACTTTTTTGTACGTATGTTTGAATTGTGCCGAGATGAGATGACGCCATACTAAGTGTGATTGTCATAGGTTAGGTTAGGTGACGAACCGAGTAAATCATTAAGTATTAAAGAAATAACTAAATTTACACGACAAATATAATATTTGCAGGATTTCTCTGTAATTTGCATGCGTCCGACAACGGCCTGTGCCCTCACGTGTGTGCCCGTTCGGGTAGACCCACTCAGTGATGTCCTCCCCCTGCGCCGCACTACCACCGCACAGTGGCCCGTTTTGACTTTTTTGGTTGCAAAAATCATATCTCCTAAACGAATAAAGATATTGCTTTAATTTTTTTTTTATCTTGAAGGAAATTTCTAAGGCTATAAAAATTGTGACTTTCAAAAAAAAACTGTTCACAGGGTGTTTCAGAAATTTGTGTTAAAATAAGAAGTTTTAGCAAAGGTCATAAACATAGCGGTATTTTAATATGCAATCGTCAAAATCATTTTTTTTAAGTAATCTGAGTGAATTGAAACAGTAGAGCAAAAAAAAAAACTGTTTACAGGGTGTTTCAGAAATTTGTGTTAAAATAAGAAGTTTTAACAAAGGTCATAAACATAGCGTTATTTTAATATGCAATCGTCAAAATCATTTTTTTAAGTAATCTGAGTGAATTGAAACAGTAGAGCAAAAAAAAACTGTTTACAGGGTGTTTCAGAAATTTGTGTTAAAATTAAAAGTTTTAACAAAGGTGATAAACGTAGCGGTATTTTAATATGCAATCATCAAAATCAATTTTTTAAGTAATTTAGTGAATTGAAACAGTGGAGCAAAGAGAAAAAGAACCAATTCGAGTGAAACAGTGGGGAAAAAAGTTTTTTTTTTTTTAATTTTAAGGCATTTTTTTTTATTTTCCAGTATTCAAGAGTACATAATGTATTTTGGTTATACTTTTTTGACACGAAGTGGACTTGCAGAAGATATTGCCTGAATTATATCACTCTTCCCCTTTTCATGGGCCTTATTGTATCTTATACTCAAAGCTTCAGAGAGATGTTCTGTACATATCTCCTTTGTAGCTTTGATTATTTTTTGTTTTTTAGTAAATGTTGCGCACTCATTGACTGTCTTTCTTGGTCTTCCTCTCGATGTAGTTGGGAGATCACCCGCTTCTTCTGTTTGTCCGGTATTGATATGCAGAGATAAGGAAAGCCATTCTGCATTCTTTTTAAAGTTATTTCTCGATCTTTTGGCTGCTATCCATTTTCTATCAAGGTTGTAATAGAATTGTTTTAATATCTGTTTGATTGCATTTGCATCTGGTAGTTGGTATTCAATTTCCACGGCAGATATAAACTCATTGCAAGTGGTAACATTGACAAAAAGTTCAAACAAATCCTTATTCGGAATATCCATTTTAAATTGTTTTGAAAAATAAAAGCAACTGCTCGAACGCTCGTTTGAATTCTAAATGATTATTTTAGGCAAATGTTTCATCTTTTTATACCTTAGAGTAAATACCTGCACTCAAGTCGCTTTAATCCTTATATTAATTATATTTAAAGACACCCCAATAAAACTACCTGTCTGTCTACCTGTATACTAACATATTCCAAAATCGTTTTATCCTTAAATCTTATCAATAAATTCTTAATCTTAATCCTTATCAATAAAAGTACCTGATCAAAATTCAATCGTACCCGAAAACAAATGCGTTATTTAAAATTTTATAACAGGATTAAAAAAATTAGTTCTAAAACTCTTGAAAATCTTATGTAATAAACAAAAAATAAAAATGATTTACCTTTTTAAAATAAAATCATCTTTTGTAAATCCACCACACACAAAACAAAGAAAACCATAAAAAAAAATTTCCATAAAAAAAGAGGGGAAAAAATGACTGACTTTATCACTTCAAATCTCCCTAGCTTAGTTCGATGCAAAATGACGCAGTTGATCTTTTGGATTTATGTAAAGGAATATATAAGGATTCTGAATCAGTTGAGATCTTAGCACCACTCGTTGAACCTTTTTTTTCTATCCAATTTGAAGTCGAAAAAGTGTGCAAAAAGTAGTGTTTCCAAAAAAATTAAATTAAACAATTACAAAAATTTTTTTGTTTTTTTTTTTGTTTTAACTACCGATCTAAATAATGGCAAAGCATATCATAAAAACAAAAACGAAAAGCGTTTGGAAGCCCTTTTTCTAGTTTTTTCATTCAAAGTTAAGAAAAAAAATAAAAAAATAAAAAAAAATGATCATCATAAAAAATGTTCAACTTTGGCCTGCTCTATAAGGCACACCAATAACCCAAATTGAATATTTTTTTCGATTACTCAAGCTCCAAATATTTGTGAGTCCAGTGAACTAAAAAGTTTTGCATTATAGACCCACTCGAAAAATGAATATTGCAAGCAGTTTTGCATAAACGGGCCACTGTGCACCGCCGCAACCTGCCTCGTCTACCGCGTGCGACCCCCGCCCGCGCACTCGCCCCGCAACTCAGCCGAAACAGAATTATCAGAAGTAGAAGACAGACCCAGTGAATTATTTGTTGTACCTACAATCTACATGGCTCGTGTTTGGCGATGAAAGGTTGAGCATAGCAAAGCTTAGGTTTAAAATTATTATTTGTGAAACTTGGTGGGAGCCACAGTTTGCGTCTAACGTTGAGGGCTTGAGGCACGTGGCGCGCGAAGCCCGCGTTAATATACGTGTATGATAAGTTTAACATGTTCGACAACGTATTTCATAAGGGTTGGGAATGCGTTGTTTTTCCGTAATACCAATTTTATCCAAATATTATTCAAACCTTTGGTAATTTAGGCGTGAAAGCGATCAGATTCCCCGGAAAGTAATTTTTTCCGTGGGAATGCGTTGTCTTCTCGAGGTCAAAAGTAGCTCATGTCCTTTCTTAAGTCTCAAACTATATCCTTACCAAATTTCATTTAAATCTGTTCAGTAGTTTAGACGTAAAAGCGATCGGCCCACGTGAATTTTCCCATGGGAATGCGTCATTTTCCCGGGATAAAAAGTAGCCTATGTCCTTTCTCGGGTATCAAAATATCTCCATACCAAATTTCGTGCAAATTGGTTTAGTAGTTTAGGCGTGATTGAGTAACAGACAGACAGAGTTACTTTCGCATTTATAATATTAAGTATAGATTTAGAAAATTAACTGGGTTAAAACATTTTATTTCGTCATATATTCTAAAGATTTTTAATTAATAACCAAATTAAAAAATGGTTGGTGGTCCTTAAAGAAGAACGAAGAGAACAATTTGAAATTTGTTCAGTTATTTCTAAGCTTTTAATCCAAAAAGTAATCAAGGCTGATTTAAACAAGAACAAAGCTAAAGGTGGATTTTCCAATCTGTCAACGTCAAAAGTGAAAGTTGATAAGTACTCGTGCTAACTTTACGTGTTTGTGATTAATCCTTCAAAAGAAACAAGGTAATATTTTACTCTAAGTTCTTGTCTTGGTAGTTTTATTTAAAAATTGATTGGTTTTCATTTTTAGTATACATATATCAAAAGAGCCCCACAGAAGAGAGGGATGACAAAACCAAGGATATGTTCTTCGAGCTCTTGGACGAAGCATATAAGCAGTGTCCTAGCTACGATATTAAAACTGACCTGCTCGATTTAAATGCCAAGCAGCCTGCAAGACAACACTTCCGATAACGGATTCAGGCTCATCGATTTTGCTGCGGGCGAAACGTCATGGTAGCCCATACGCGTTTTCCACACCTCAACATCCACAAAAGAACTTGAGGTTCGCCAGATCAATCAATACCGTCAACCAGATTAACCATATTGCGATGGCAGCTAGGCATTCTTCCAGCAACGTGGATGTCCGAACTTTTCGAGGAGCTAACATCGACTCGGACCACAACCTCTTTGTAGCCAAGCCAGCACTTCGGGTTTCCAGACCCATGGCAAAACAGGGATTGTTGGGATAAGATACAACGTCGAACGGCTACAACGCAAGAGATTGCCTAATCCTTCTCCGACCGAGTCACAAGTAACCTCTTTCGAAGGTGTCTGCCGCCAACACAATGTATTGAGAACCACTGGCAACATTATCAAGATGCAATCAGAGAAGTCGTATTTGACGTGTTGGGTTTCAAGCAGCCACCAACAATAAACCACTGGTTTGATGAGGAATGTCGGCAAGCAAATGCAGCTATACAAGAGACACCCAAAGCAGAGCTGCGTATATGGACGAGAGCTGTTCACGAGCTCTATGAACCGATATAAAAAAAGGAGACTCTCTAAACTGCACCAACAGTCTACTTACTACTAATATTTAAACGCGCCGTTTTCGTACCATAAACTCGTTTGATCTATGATTAAAAAAAAGAGACAAAAGATAAGATCCTAGAGCCATTCTGTCACATTCAGAAAGGAAACCAGGGCTTTGATTTTTTTCTCGAAAAGTTGTTCAATATATTTACGGAATGTCCTTCTAAAGCTTAACATTCTAGAACCGGCCAGGGCAGGACATTTACAGAGAAGGTGAAACACAGTTTACCATTCATGTTGACTTCCGCAGCTACGCCAGTGAGTATTGTGGGGGATACCCAGCTTTGCTCCATGATCTCCTATCGGCCAATGCTCGGGACATGTTACGGTGACCCTGGCTGTATAATGCCTGGGCTGCATAAAAGTTCAACAGAACGGTTTTTATTAAATGTAGGCCATCATAAATGCCACTATAATCTGGAACTAAAATAAGAGTGACACGGAGGTTGATGTTGAGGCTGGATATTTCATCCGGACATTGTTGGACCAGTATAGAGTACTTACCATGCTTCTCTGATTGTTAATAATGCAGATTGAAATACACTGGCACAATCAAGTAACCGAAAACACTTGGAAACATTTAAGGACTCAGAGAAGATTTCCGACCCAACTCCACACTCCATCTTTGACCCGTCCTTAAAGATAGTGATATCGAAGTCTTTCGTAACTATGCCATATGACTTGAAAATCATAACTGAGGTTCAAGGCAGGGGCGCAGTAGTCGGAATCAGTTCGTTAGTGATACCATACCCATAGAGTCAAAACCACACAATCTATCCATATGACAAAATAGGACGTACATACATATGTACATCGGGGGTACGTCCACAAAATCATTTTTTATTAAATGCCCCAGTTTTTACCAATAGTTTTTCCACTGGCGTAAAAGGCAATTCAGGCCTTCTTAACCCGTTCTTCAATGTTTACTTTCCAGTTTAGTTTAGGATCTAGAATGACTCCTAGATATTTCGCGCTGAAGGATAAAGACAGAATTTGACAGTTCAGTCGGGGTTGGGTGGAGGCAGGTATTTTAGTTTTGGTCTGGTCTGGCTTCTCTTCAATGTTGAATACAATTTATGTCTTTTACTTGTCCTAGCCATAGTTTTCAAAAAACAAATCTATTTAATATAAACTTTAAGAACATTCAGTTTACATATTTTCACATAGGGATGTATGAATATTGAGAAAAACAATGAGTAGTTAATAAATTAACTTTAAGCTATTATCGAATACATCGATAAATTTAAATTGAATAGTAGGTCCTCCTATGTCCCCTCGCCTAATTTCAAATTATTTATGTTGAGAAAAAATCAAATACTCAAATACAATGCACCTCATAAATTACAAGTACAAATTTAATATGTTACAAATTATTTTGCTAACAAATAATTTGCAAGTGAAGACATTTTGTTCGATTGTTCTATTTGCTTTATTTATTTAATTTAAAATTAAACTTATTTTAATGTTTTCTGTTTAAGGTTTAATTATGTTTTTTTAATCTGTACAAAAGGTATATAGGTATATAGAGTTAAAGTATATAACATAAGTCATGATGTCTATATTAATAACAAGAAACAAAAATTAAACAATACAAATAAATAATAGAAAATATATTTATATATAGAAATACTTAGCAGCACGTGCTCAATTATATGTATATTATGTATATAGGATTTATTGTGAAAACAGAACATGCAAGGACTATTTTCATTCAGAAATATATATATATATATATAATTTTTGTATTTATTTGCAATGTTGCATACATTCGGGAGTTATTGGCATCGCGAAATAAAAACAATTTCGCCTGGATTTGGATTTTATTTATTTTTTAAATAATTTAAATATTTTGCTTGCTATTTTGTTGTTGTTGCTGTTTAGGTTTAAGTTTGTTGCAGTTTTTTAATGTTGTTTGTTTGTTTTTTGATATTCTATTGTTTAGTTTGTTGTACTGAATTCTTTTGTACAATCATGCAATATAAATAATATTATTTATGTTTTAGCGCGCACTATAATCTACGGAGACTCTTGCAAATGTGTTCATTTCAATTTGTTTGGTATGCTTATTTGTTGTTTAAATATATTTTTGTTTTGAAATTGTTGTTTGTTTTTTTGTTAAGAAAATTAACTTATACAAATCATTTCTTTTTGTTTAGAACGAGGATAAAGAACAGTCATGTTATTTTTATGATTTTTATTTTTCATTTCCAATACAAACAAAAATAATTTATATTTAAAAAAAATTGAAATATATTCCGTATTTCGTTAAATTTTTATTTATTAGAAAAATTAATTTAAACAAATTTCAGTTCTTAAATAAAATAATTAATACAAACAAAAAGACAATTGATACTAAACATATAAAATTAAATTGTTGTTGTAAATATAAATAATACATTAATAAAAAAAAATATAAAACATTTTCCATCGATCAAAAATATAAAATCTTAATTTAAATAAATACTTAAAATAAAATTAAATACTCAAGAAAATAAAAATTAAAATAGTAAATTAAACCTTTTCGTTTTGATTCTTTGCTACACACTGCGTTACACTGTCCACAGCAATTGAAAAATTTACTTAAATTAATATAAAAATTAGTTGACTATCTAAACAGACAAAATATATATATACATATATATATCAGGTACAAAAACAGGTTAAACGTTAACAGCTGCAATTTTAAATTTTTTGTTTTTCTTTTTTAAATTAATTCTTTTAAATTTAATAAATTTCTAAAAAAGGAACATTATAAATTAATATAACACGTTATTTTTATTCGTTAAAATTATTGTTATTATTATTATTTTCATACACAGCATTGTCATTGCCTGGTATTATTGGATTTTCTATAATTTTTGTTTTAAATTTTGCTTTAAGCCCAAAAAACAGTTTTTTTTTTATTAAATATTTAAAAGTGTTTGTTTTTAAAAAATATATCTTTTTTTAATTTGTTAGTTAATTTGAATTAAAATAACTTACCTCCTCGCAGAGAGCAAGCATACGCCGGGTACTTTCCAACGACTGTAAAATTATTTAAATCGCATATGAATATTAACCAAGTAGTATTTTTTAAAAAATGTTTGTTTTTTTCGATGTTTTGATAATGTACTCGTACTTACCTCATCGGTAACATTTTGTGCCTTTAATTGGAGTTCTTCCAATTCTGTTTTTGGGACTTGTGGCGCTGGGGCAACGTCTTCTGGTTCGGCAGACGGCATTCTATAACAAATAAAAGAAAGCAAAAAGTTATTATTTTAGTATTAATTTATTTTCGAAAGTAAGAACAAACTAATCAATTTTGTGGTTATTCATTTTCCAATTATATTTTATTGAATTCAAAAAGAAAGTATTCAATTTTTTAGGGTTTAAGAGTCGATTGTCCTCTCGAATTGATGTTTTAGGGATACTTTTAATCAGGTTTTTAATTTACCCCAAAAGCAAATTATTAGACATTTTATTTATCATTTAACAACAAAGCAAACAAATATCTACCCTCACAAATCACATTAAATTTCTGGTATTTCATTGTTTTTGGATAGTTGCCAACGTCCAAATGATGTTATTAAAAATATACGACTTCAACCTCTGGCAGTGGATATGGGGTATAAATAAGGTTATGCCTGGAGAGAAAAACAAAAATACCAAGCATCGCTCAAACACATTCAAACTAAATTGGGTCCCAATGATACTTGTTTTTTTAGATGTGTGGTTTTCAAGAGGAAATAAAACTCATATAATTTAATTTTAAGGTCAAGAATTTAGCCACAATGATGGCCTCAGAGCCAGACTCACTCAGAAGAGAATATAGGAAACTCGTTAACCGAACCAAAGCCACAAGACTAGCTTCTCATTGGGATTCTTACCAAGAATTCCTAAAAAGTCATAAGAAGGCACTAATTAAATCTAAGCGATCTTCCTGGCGGTCTTTCTGTGGCACGATATAGAAGAAACTTTTGAGGCCTCCAGGCTACGGACAATTCTTTCAACTAATCCAGCTATGTCAAGCTGTGTGCAAAATGCAGATGGCTCCTGGACAATTTCAAGTGAAGAATCGTTCAACTTACTACTGGATGCTTACTTTCCTGGTAGCTCTCTAACCGCAACTTGTAACAATCAAATTCCTTTAAGTTCCAATGTAACATATCTACAATGTCTGATTACAAGGGACAAGCAACAATGGGCTCTCAACAGCTCCGAACCATTTAAATCTATCTGGAGCCTCAGACATACTTAATTGCACCAATCCTTGAGGCAATTTTTAACAGCTGTTCGGCATGGAGAGAAGTGAAAGTTGTTTTTAAACCTAAACCAGAAAAGTGCTCGCAAGGCAACCCTAAAGATCTACGATCTATAACTCTATCATCATTCCTTCTTAAGATTTTAGAAAGATTGATTGATATCCATTTAAGGGCAAGTATTGATACAAGACTTCTGTTTATGTCTCAACTTACCTATTGTAAAAAAAAATCGGTGGAATACTCCCTCCATCATAAGGAGTTCACTATGGTTGCTTTCCTTGACATCGAAGGGGCTTTTAACAACGTGGAAACATCGACAACCCGTCTGCACTAACATCTCTGAAAGTAGAGGGTCCGCTTGGGGAGTTGATTAATTTATAGTTGACTAGCAGAATAATTAACTCAAAGCTGGGAAACTCTTCTACTAGAAGATTCGTTAGTAGTGGGACACCGCATGGTGGTTTTCTATCCCCTCTCCTTTAGAACTTGGTAGCAAATGAAATCGTAAATGGTCTGGATGCGGAGGGTTTCAGAGTGATTGCCTATGCGGATGAAGTTGCTACAGCGTTAATAGGAAAGCATCTTAACACCCTTAAAGAACTATTACAAAATGCCTTTTAGACAAACTAATACTTTGATATGGACTAGGTGTCAACGCACACAAAACCGATTTAGTCGTATTTTCGAGGAAATACAAAATTGCATATGTTAACCCTCCCTATATTAAAGGTATCCAATTAAATTTCTCAGCGAGGCTAAGTTCCTGAGTCTTAACTAAATTGGAAACGTAATATACAAGAAAGAGTCAAAAAAGCTACTGTAGCTCTTTTCTCGCAAAACAAGCTATTGGTAATAAATGGGGCTTATAACTCCAAAAGAAGGTGTATGGATGAGGAAGAGGGGAAAACAGTTCTTAACATGCCCTGCTCTAGCTTAAAAACTAAAGAATTACCTAGGAGAATTCTTCTGTAACGATCTCAATCATATTAACAAACAGTCTTTCATGTTTCGTAAAGGACTCAAACTGGTTTCATTGAGCTTAGAAGGAAGCCTCAAGATTCATGTGGTATCACAACGGGCATTATACTGGCCTTAGTGTGTCCTTGTCCTACTCCATTACGGACAGCCACTTTAACCTAGCCATACAGGCAGGGGTTGAACCCAAGATTTATCATTTTGAATTCCAATTGTATTTCCATGACTTTTAAAAATTCATAACAATCCTTATTTAAAGTATTTTCAAAAAATTGTTTACAATTAAGTGGAACTTATCATTATTCTAGGTTATTCGAATTGGAGACAAGTAAACATACGTTTTGATAGGAATAAAAAAGTTTTTTTTCTTTCTTTTAAATTTGGTTATGATTATTAAGAAAAAGAACAACTGTGTAAATCTTTTCCATAAAATTAATAAAATTTTCTGTACGCTGGTTCATTTATAATGATTTTTCAAATAAAAAATTAAGTTAAAATGCCAAAGTTCTCAAGGGAATGAAAAACATTTGTTGAATATTTTTTGTAAAAGCATAATTTTACATTTATAAGTATTTCATTGTTAAACGGAAAACCACTTAAGCGAGGATCTTTTCTGAGAATAATATTGTAGCAATATTTGTGTATTTTCTTTATCCAACAGGAGAAGGTTGAGGAGGTTTAAATTAAAATCAGGTTCATAAAAAAGGTCAGTCATGAGACTTAAATATACATTTGTATTTAATTTGAAAGAAAAACAAAAAATCGTATAAATTTGAAAATTCAGACGAAAATTTTGAAATTCCTGTGAAGAAATTCATGCACTCGATGCTTATCTTAAATTAACCTTTCACCTGCGAGAAATCTTGAAACAACAGGACCATCGTTTTTATTTTAAGCTTTTCGAGGAATGAAAATAGAATTGATATTTATTTCATTCGAATCCATTTTATTGAATTTTAACAGAACTTAAAAACTCACTGATGTAGGTGTCGACATCCATCTTCCGGCAGTGAATTCTTGAACATAAATGTCAGTCTTTATGGCATTTTCACATAGCTACCACGTTAACTCCTCCACATCAGAAGCTCGAAACACTTCAATGATATCCTTTTTCCAACTTCAACTATTTTTATACTTTTATAAATGTCATCGACGCACGCCCCCTTACCATGATGATGTTGGTTTTGTACATAGTATGGTGCGGGGAAAGTTTGTTAACCTTTGCCTTTGTGCTATAAAATTCATCATAAATGAACACCTACGTGAACACTGTTGCCTAGTGGCTGGTGGTCTTTCATAACCATCAACATCACCATGGTCTTTGTTATGTTAGTTTGACATTCAATATACGAAAATATTGTAGAATTCTAAAGGATTTATTCTTTTGAAAAAGATATGAGAACAATCCCGTAACGCTTCACTTATTTGTTGTAACCTAGGAGGCTACTTTTGTGCACGTGCATGGTTTTTGCTTTTTGCATCTGAATGATGGATACATCTGGGTTTTCCATTTAGAGGTTTCATTTTGAATAGGCCGCTATTTGAGCAGCTGTCACTTTAAAAGATGACATCTTTTGACATACCTAAAAAATATGGCAAGTATAATTTAGCTAAATATTTATTTTAATGTTACACCACTGAAGAAGACTTTTTTAACATAATGAACAATTTTAATGACAGATTTAGCTTTAACGATTTTCTTCGACACCAGTTGTGTTTAAGATTTTTTTTTAAGTAAGCGTGCAATGCGAGCAATTAGGAAAGAAGGATAGGATTAGAAAGAAGAAACCGATGCACTTTGGTTTTAAATGTCTGCACATTGTACTGAGTGGAAAATATTAAACCTGGTAAAGCATTCCACATTCGTGTAATGCGGCTAAAGAAAGAATCCTTGTACTTAACAGTACAGCCGAAATTGGGCTCAAGGCTAAACTGATGAGCATTCCTAGAAGTACGGGTATTACGGTTATTAATTGTTTAAGGGGAAGAATGGAACTGGTTATTTTGCTAGAGAATTGTTTATAAAAATAACGATAAAACAATAATAGCCAAGAGACCTTGCGGTGGTGTTGAAAAGAAATAAATGAAAGAAATGGCCAATTTGTTGCAATTTTATTTGCCAAATTTGTTGCACTTTAATAAAAGAAAATAAGATGACAAAAGAATAAAAAAAATGAAAAAGAACACAAGAATACGATTTAAAAGACCGCGAATTTAAAACAATGTGCAAAATTATGCCGAACTGTCAAAGAACAGCGGCGACGAAGCGAACAGGCAAAAATTGCAACTCGCAGCAGATTAAGTGCTGCCACCACGACGAGCTCAGTAAAGGGGTGAGTTCAACACACAATTTGATTAATCGAAGGATCGATTAATTAAGTTGCTCGCGATTTTTGATATCACTTTGATATCAGAAATATTAATTGAATTAGAAAATTTCCACAGGGGCGTTCTTACGTATAGTAAGGAAAGGGCGCCAGCAATTTTTTCCTGAAATTAAAAAAAAAGGAAATTGCAAACCTTATCTAAAAAAACAAAGAGAACAAAGGGAGTCCAACCAAAAAAGAAATACAACAAAGATAATTTTATAGAAATTTAATTTCTTTATTTTGAAGGTGCCTGAGAAACCTTACCACGCAGGATTAAAACTCAGGATCTTTTCGTTTTGGTGTAAATGTTACAAAAATAGAATCAGAAAAAAATTGGACGATGGACCGTTAAGGTCTCTATTCCCACAAAAGAAATTGGGATTCTCAAAGAAAATACATACAATTAATCGAAAATTTTTACTTATCTTTTTTTTTGTTTCTTCAGCTACAAATTCCGAACTAGTCCTTATCTTCCTTCCTTCTATTAAAATTTTCTTCTCACTTATTTTTCTTTTCACAAAACTAGTCAACCACTTTTCTTATCTTTTTCGCTTTTTTTTTTTTTCTTTCTCAACTCTTGTTCACAAAAATTATATCCTGTTCACTTGAATGCTTGAAAAGAAGAGAACGTTATTAGGTCAGAATTTAATGAGCTTTTCATACGCTGCCGGTGTTATAGTTAGTCCACATCCGAAGAACAAGGATGTGAATCTAAAAACGAATATAAAAAGCTGTTGGTAATGTCATCAGCGAAACAATTTAGTGGGTTAGAAGTTTCAGACAAAAGTTAATTTATAAAAAGAGTAAGTAAGAGTATCGGAGGCAAAACAGAGCCCTGGACCCTACCAGCGTTTATTTTGTGGATATCAGATTTGAACACGTCCAATACTACTTGAATTGAAGGGTCCAAAAGGTAATTTCTAACCCAACAAAAAGAGATTCATCAATACCAAATGAACGCATTTTCGATAAGAGAGCTTGATGCCAAACTCTATCAAATGCCATTGAATTAACAAGTGCAACAATCTTACTTTCTCCAAAACGATGTAAGAATTCGTTCCACTGTTCGGTGAGATAAAATATGAGATCACCAGTGGATCTATTGCTACGAAAACCATACTGCCGGTCATTAAGAAGCTTTCGTTTTTCAAGATATTTCTAAAGCTGAAAATTGATCAGCGTTGACATGACCATGAAAAGAAGGGACTTAAGTGCAATTGGATTATAATTAGAGGGTAGGAGGATTCGCCTTTTTGGTCTTTCAAAATTTAATGCGTCGAATATGTCCGTTACAGATCTTCCTAGCTTGTTTTAACTTATTTAGATTACTCCATGGGGTTGGCTTTGTATATCCGGAAACTTACGTCCTTGATCCTAATAGTGACCAGTTAAAACCAGTTAAAGTTCCTGAAGAAGTCTTTGAGACCGTCCCAATTGGCTTACTCATATTGCCAAACTGTTCTCGTAGGGGTTCTCTTTAACAACGGCAACTAATTAAGTCAGGTGGTTTAACTCACCAAAAATCTCGACATACTTTCCTTCGGGTGTTGTCTGACCATAATAGCGCAGCCAGGAAAAATTGTGTACATTAAGATAGCCCATAACAACGATTTCAATGTGCGCAAAACGGGATACTATTCGTTGGATATCGAATTACTATCCAGACTTGGGCTACGAGTTTAATTAAATCGTTGGACAAGACAGCATTCATTAATTACTGACAATATTTCAAAAAATTCTCATGTAGAGAACAATTTCATGTATTTGTTTAAGCTTAGCATTTTCTATTTGTGTGTTCTTTTCTTAAATCACATGGTTATAGTGTTTCATAATCTTCTTCTCAATTTGTTTGGAAGTCTGTTGTTTGAGGGGTATACACACCCAGCCCAAGAGATTTGTGTATCATCACGGGTCATCTAAGGAAAAAAGTGTTGTTATCCTTTACGATAACAAAGATATATATTGCATCATTAATCATATATCTTTCCTAACTCCAATGAAAGTAGGTATACATTACCCGTTCTATCCTTGATGTAAGTAAAACATTTTAGCTGATGACATTAGGGTCCTGGTAAAAATCTTTTAAAATAAATAAACAAAAAAAAAAACAGAACTTTGAATGTGAAAATAAATATAAGTACCGTGACATATTTTCCAACACGCACCTAAATATCAACATCCGGCAAAAATATTTCTTTATATTCCTTCCGTTCGTGGTGATATTTTAATCTTTTTACATAAGTCATCAAAGTTGTTATCTTTCACTTTCTCTTTTTTAATGTTACACTCCAGGTAACTTAAATAAATCTTATTTTTTCACTTTTCCAGTTGATGCAAAAATATGCAGCATTAAGCATCTAACACTACTAAGAGAGTCTAATGAATGTCAATTAAATTTTGGAAGTTGTTCAATTATTTCATTCTCAAAACGTACTGATCTAAGACAAAAACTCTCGAAAACTATTCCACCCTGACCTAAATTCAAAACATAGGCCATACTTACCGCCCAGCATTGGTCTCTTCTTTAACCATCAACAAGTCAAATCCATCTCGAAAGACTAAAATGTCTTTCCAAGAAATAAAACTCAATAAATGAATGCAAATTAAATTTTAAGATCCGTATAGATATTTCAGTCTCAATATATTGTCATTTTGGAGGCGGTACTGATAAAAACTCCCACGAACCCGCAAACCAGACCCAAATTTTACAGATGAGCCATACCCACCGGCCGGCATGAGTATATTTCATATCCTCAACATATCAAATCCGGCTCGAAGGACCAAATTATTGTCGATAAAGCCCTAAATGCCACTTTCCATGGGTAGTATTTGTAGATCAAGAGATTAAAAAACTTTCATCGTTTGACATCGCTAGAACTTATGGTAGGTCTTTAGGTTTTTTCCGACAATACAAGAAGTTTGTTCATTCTTGTCCTGATCTGACTATAATTAAAGCCTTTTATCGTCCAAAACTTTTAAAAGTTGCCTTAATAACCCGCTTGAGTCTCTTGAACAGAATTCAAAAGAGGGCTCTAAAAATATAAGTTTACCTTTAATTCCATTTTCGGACGGACTGTAAAGTATTTACTTACTTACTTAAGGTGCCGCTACAGTCAAGCGTGAACTAGAGTCTCATCCAACAAAGTTCTCCATCTAGCTCGGTCCCTAGCTATTTGTCTCCAGTTGCGCACTCCAAGTTAGGTGAGGTAACTTTCCATTTGTTCGCGCCACCTGATCTACAGTCTTTCTCTACTGCGCTGTCCTGTAGGCGTGAATTCGAAGACTTTACGGGTCGCATCATTGGTTTCCAAGCACTCTACGTGACCCAGCCATCTCAGTCGTTGAACTTTTACCCTTCTGGCTAAGTCTACGTCACTGTACAGCCCATACATCTCATCGTTCCATCTTCTCCCCCACTCACCATCTATGCATACGGGACAGTAGATAACCCGGAGAAAATTTCTCTCAAAACGACCCAAGGTGATTTCATCCGCTTTTGTTATAATGCTTTTGCACAGCGGTTAGCAAGAGTTATTCTTCGTTTGATCTCAGCGCTGGTGTGGTTTTTTGCGTTCATAGCGGAGCCTAGGTAGACAAAGTACTTAACTTCCTAAAAGTTACGTCTGTCGATAGTGACGTTTTGACCGAGACTTCGTGCGTCGGTGTTGTAGGTCCTTTCTTGATAAAAGCATGTACTTTGTTTTGCCCTCTGCCTCAATACTCACAAAAGTCCCATTGACATCACGGTGAGTTCTTTAAGATTATGTCAATGTCATCAGCATATGACAGATAGTGCCTCTAGTGTTGACGTGGGAGCTTTGTACTATTCTTTTAAGGACGATGTTAAAGAAATCATATGACAGTGCATCACCTTGTCTAAAGCCTTTTTTAATGTCGAAAGGTTCGGTTGAGTAGGTTTCAACCTTTATGAAGCAGCGCGAATTCTCCATGGTCACCCTGTACAAACAGACGAGTTTGGAAGGGATGCGAAAACTAAACAATACTCGTGCCTGTAGATGCTGTCATATGCGGCCTTGAAATCTTTGAGAGAGAAGGTGGGTGTCGATTTGATGTTCTTGGGTTTTCTCCAGTATCTGCCGTAATATGAATATGTTATCGACTGGTTTAGAGTAAAGGGTAAACAATACTGACGTTCCATTCATTGGGCATGCTTTCTTCCGACCATATCTTACAGATAAGTTAGTGCATGCTTCTAACCAAATTTTCTTCAGCTGCTTTGAAGAGCTCGGCATTCATGCCATCTCCTCCAGCGGCTTTGTTAGACTTCAGCTTAGATATGGCAATCTTTACTTTGTCTAATATGTCGTCCATATTGAATTGATTATTTTGCCGGACAGTGGAATTCGATTCGCCGTCGCCGTTATACAGTCTGCAGAAGTAGTTCATCTATATCCTCAGCATTGATTGCGGTTCCACTGTGATGTTTCCACTTTCGTCTTTGCAACCTTTGGTTCTAGGTTAATGTACTTATGAATTTCGTTTCAACTGCACGTCTGCTTTTAAACTTCTCAACATCTTCGACCACACACTTCTAATGCTCTCTCTTTCTCCTTCTGAAATCTGTGTTCCTCTCTCCTCTTCTGCTCATAGAGCTCGTGAACAGCTCTCGTCCTTCTATGCAGCGCCGATTTGTGTGCCTGTTCTTTGGATGCTGTAAAGTACAGATATTCTTTTTAAGCCACACTTCACGAATGTGAAATGCTTTAACAGAACATTCAAAACAATTCAGAACAGTATCGCCTTTCTTATCATACCTATCATGTTAAATTTATTTTATTGTCTTAAATCATCCCTAATAGGTAAGATCCTAGAACATGGTGCGAATTTTGGAACATTCTTTGTAACGATAAAATATTAAAAAAAAAAAACATTTGTTAATGTCAATTTTAGACTTAAGATCGACATAAAGTACCTTCTAAGTTGACGATAAATTAAACTCTTGACTTTTTAAAAACAAATATTTAAATTACTAGCCTCAAAGAAGGTAAACTGAGTGTAAATTCTATTTAAGGCAACTTATACGGATACCAGATACCAGGACCAGCCCATTTTGCTCCATAAACATTTGTCTTTTAAGGAGCATTTTGTAAAAAAGAAAATAAGAATAAGAATAAAGTGTTATTTTTATTTGCTCATTTATGGCGCAAGCACATATCTTACCTACATTATATCTTTTCGTGTGAATTAGTTATTTTCTTTTTTCATCATCATCTTCCACTTATGTATATACAATACACACATATAGATGGTATATAAATTTATATGTACAATCATGAATACATAAGTAGGAAGTTTTCTTATTTAATACGCATTTGATAACTTTACAAACATTTGTGCGTATATAGAGTACGAGTATGTATAAAACTTACGCTGCGTTGTAGCTTGTAGGGTTCAAGTCTCATTATTGATTTTCCTCCTTTTCTGGTTTCCTCTTTTTGTTTTGGGAGTTTTATCATGAACAAAAAAAGAAACAAAAAGTCTTCTTTTTTCTTATATTTTATTCCAAAAGGACCCCTTTTTCATTTTATATAAACTGTCAATTCGAGAAATAAATTTAAGGAACATTTGGTGTTATGTAACTTATCCATTTCTTTTTGTAAATAGTAGAGACGATTTGTTTTAGGCCCACTCTATTTCAGTTTTCCTTGTAAGACAAAAACAAAAATAGGATATAAATTAAATTTATTAACCTCGTCCCTCTTTTCAAAAAAACAACAAAAAAAGGATACAAAATCTTAGATTGATGTCAACCCAATTCTTTTATTTAAATGAATAATTCTCTGCACATTGATCATAGGAATTTAAAATAAATACATATAGACAAAAAATAGTTATTGGTTTTCATACCGCCAAAATGAAAGTTGTTTCTATAAGTGCAACCAATTACTGCTTTGACCTTTCGTGTAATTTTAAAGAATCAGCATTATGTCAAAATAATACAAACTTATACCGTTTTTTAAAATTTTAAGTGATTAACTGGTCAACAGGGTTAAGTGAGGCGTAGACAGTCAAATTATAAGGGGTTATCCATTTTGCGGTTTCAAAAGTATAGGGCTGGAATTTGACATATGTCAAACAAAGTTCTTAAACCAATTTTGTTTTCAGTTGAAAGTCTGACATTTAAGAAAATGGATCGCTTAACTATCGCACAACGCATACAAATTGTTAAAACCTACTACAAAAATGGTGATTCTGCCACAGCCACATATCGTGAGATTATGGTTTACATAATCGTCCAACTACGCAAGCAATTGGCAAAATTGCAAAGAAATTGAAGAGACTGGATTGGGTACAGATATTGTAAGGCTTGTGCATCATCATTTTGCTTGACCACTGAAAATGTCGCTGCTGTAAGTTAAAGTGTTGCCGAAGAATCGAATACATCGATTCCTCGTCGTTCTCAGGAATTAGGACTGTCCTACGACACATTATGGCGTATTTTGCATTTAGATCTACACCTACATCCATATAAAGTCCAGTTCACACAACAACTGAAGCCAGCTGGTGTGAAGGTGTGATTGGACCTTACTTCTTCGAAAACGACGATGGAACGAGTGTCACTGTCAATTCGGAGGGCTATGGTCATATGATAACCGACTTTTTTTGCCTGCTATTGAAGAATACCCTTGGCGTGATGGTTAGTTTGTAGGACTGTCATGCCAGAATTCTTGGGTTCAATCCCTGCCTGTGCCATCTTAAGTTTTTTTCACGGGTACTACCTCTTGCGAGGAATTGACAAATTCTCCAAGAGTAATTCTTGTCATGAAAAGTGCTTTCTCAAATTAGCCGTTCGGATTCGGCCTAAAACAGTTAGTCCCCTCCATTTCTGACAACATTACTCGCACACAGGAACGGTTGAGAGTTGTAAGTCACTAGGCCCTGGTCCTTCATGGACTGTTGCGCCACCTATTTTTTTTTTTATTGAAGAACACAATTTGGAGAATATGTGGTTTCAACAAGACAGTCCCACATGCCACACAACTCGAGCGAATATGGCTTTATTGCAAGAGATATTTCCTGGCCGCTCACTTTCTCATCGTGGCGATATCAACTGGACACCAAGATCACACGATTTGACACCGCTGGGCTTTTTTTTTTTGTGGGGCTACGCTAAAGACCATGTTTATGCAGGTAAACCTTTAACTCTTGAGCACTTAAAAACCAACATTCGTCAAGTTATAGCTGAGATACCGCCTTATATTTGTCAAAAAATGGAATCGATGCTTGCAACAATTCAAATGTCATCTTTGAAAATTTGAAAATACAATAATTTTTTCTTATAATTTATAATCATATTTTCAGTATTTATTTTAAATAATTTATTTTCGATTTTAAACATATGTAGTTCTTAAAAAAAATACTGAATAATTATTATTAATTCTTAAATGGTTTTTGACAAAAAAGCAAAAACGTTTTAAAAGTAATTGTTTGTTCTTATAGCCATCAGTTTTCCAAACTGGGCTTTAAAATCAGCAGCATATTTTTTCAAAACCATACAAGTATAAGTTTTTTTTTTCAAAAACTCGGATACATTCAAATAAAGCGTCATAAATAGTGTTGCCAAGTCGAAATTCTAAATAAAGTCAATTCTGATTTGTTGACTTTATTTGTCTCTTCCAAATCAAGTCAAATATTTGAAAATTTGGTTTCTAGTCAAAAAAAAAAGTCAAATATCAAAACACCAAATATTAATGATAACATACATAAATACATTTTATTAATTATAAACAAAACAAAAAAAGTATTTCAACTTCAATTCAACGAGTTAATTTAAACAAATAATATTTCATAAATTATTATTATATAAAAATAGGTACATAGGTACTTAAGTTAAGGTACATAAAGTTAAAGATCTTCAAAATCTGAGCTATCACATTCAATTTCATTGGTTATATCTATATTTTTGTATATAGCATAAGTTCCAACTTTTTGTGTTACTTCTGCAGGAATTGCAAAGTTATTGCAACAGTTTTTATTGCGCAAATGATTTCTTATCGTCAAAAGAGAATTAGTTAACAACAGCTGCATTCTGTTTCTTTGTTTCGTTTTAATCAAATTTAATTGACTAAAAATTCTTTCTACTTCTGCATTCGAAATTGGTAAAACCAATAATGATAAAGAAAACTTTGCCAACTCCTTAAAGTCTTTCAAATTCGAATCAGCATCAAAATCTGATTCAGGTTTTACAATTTTTTTTATAAAAATTAATATAAGAAACTCTAAATCCCCTAACACTTTTAAATAAAGTCAAAAAACAAGTCACAACACTTTTAACAAGATTTGTATTTCATTTCATGTCAACAGCGATGAAATCTTGTCAAATTTGACATGAAACAGGTCAACTTGGCAACACTGGTCATAATCAATGCGAAGTTCTGGAAACTAAGTGAGCTACTGAAAAGATTTAAACTGTCTGTAGTACTCCCAATCAAGTGTCCTAGTACGAACTGTTAAGGAAATTTTTTCGAATTGAAAATCTGAAATAAATGGTGTTTTTTTACGTCAGATCTTCCAGTAACTTCAAATCGATCCCACCATGTCTTTATCGATTTTAAAGTCGCGTATGACAGCATCTATAGGAAATTGCTTTACAGAGCATCCCTTTCAAACTTATCCGTTTGTGCAGAATGACGATAGAGAATTCAAGCTGCTTTATCAAAATCCGAAAAGATGTCTCCGATGCATTTGATGTCAAAAATGGTATTAAACAAGGCGATGCAATGGCATGCGACTTCTTCAACATCGTTCTGCAAAGACTTGGGCAAAAACTCAATCGCCAACACTAGAGGCACAATCTTCCAAAAGTCCATTCAATTCCTCGGAATGGAAGTGGTGACGATGGTTTTAGTGGTTAATGAGGGCAAGACCAAGTACATGCTGTCGAAAAAGGACATTGAACGACAACATCTTGGACAAAACGTCACCAGGACAGCTATAACTTTGAGTTAGTTAAGGAATTTGTATACCTAGGCACAGCTATCAATTCGTACAACGACGAATCAAACGGAAAATAAATCTTGCAAATCGCTGCTTCTTTGGACTTAGAAAGCAATTGAGTAGTAAAGCCCTTTCTCGAGCATCTAAAGCCACCACCTATAAGACACTCATTATCTCGGTTCTCACTTATGGCGCTGAGGCCTAGACCTTGTCAATCTTTCTTTGAGTGTCTTAGAATGCTTCGATAAAAATTATTCGGGTGATTTTTGGTACCGTATGCATAGATGAAGAGTGGAGGAGAGATACGGGCTGTACAGTGACACCGACCTGGTTAAAAGAATAAGAGTCTAACGATTTAGATGGCTGGGTCATGTAGAGCGAATGGACATCAACGCTTCAGCCCCGAAGGTCTTCGAATCTAATCCCGAGGGAAGGTGCAGTAAAGTAATACTGCAACTCAGTTGGCGCACGCAGGTAGGATAGGAGCTCCCCCAACTTGCAAAACTGAAGACAGCTAGCTAGGGACCGAGCTATGTTGGTTGAGGATCAGGTCTGCCCGAACTGTAGTGCCACCTTAAGTAAGCAAGTAATAGAGATAAGGGTTTGCCATTATGTTTTAAAAATGATTTCGGGAAAGTGACTGCCGCGGCTGGCTTGAATATATTTCAGCCGAGAGGCCCTATTTCGACAGGCACACGACGACGCGAGATAAGCGCTCATGAAAAGTTTCCTTCGTTTCGTTGCCTGTATGACCTGTAGCACCGTGTCGTGTTAAAACCAAACATTATCCACAGCAACATTCTCTAATTCAGAGACGTTCATTAAGTCACTAATAATGACTCTATAGCGTTCCCCATCAACTGTAAGATTTCCGTCTTATTTTTTTAAGAAATTTGAATCAATGATTCCCTCCATAACAGTGACTTTTTGAGGATTTTACGGTCTTACGATGATGACGCAAAGCGTCGTGCGAACCGAATCATAATTGTTTACTACTTATTTGCAAAAGTTTTCCACAATTAAGTCGTTTCATTATGAAATGGCAAACCAAACTGACAAAAAACAAGTGACAGCTGTCAAAAAGGCCAACTCTACAAAAAGTATTACCAGATTGAAAACCACACGTACTTTACCATTAAGTCTGCAGTACTAATTTTAAGTAATTTAATAGGGTATGGTTATTTTAAGTTAGGTTAAGGTGGTTGTCCGTGATGGAGTAGGACACACTTAGGCCAATTTAATGGCCCATTGTGATACCACATGAATCTTGATACTTTCTTCCAAGCTCAATAAAACCAGTTTGAGACCCTTACGAAACGTGAAAGACTGATTATGTTAAAATGATTTGATATCGTTTAGATCGGTATAAAAGAATTCTCTCTAGGTAATTCTTGCTTTTTTGAGCTAGAGCAGGGTATGTACAGAGGAGGTGTAGAACTGTTTGCTCCTCTTCATCATCCATACAGCTTCTGGAAAAGTCATTTGAGAATACGCCTAGCCGCGTGGCGAGTTTTCCTATTTGACACTACCCAATTATGACTCCGATTATCAAGCTTATATGCGATTTGCTTAGAGATAGAGAGCATCTTGAGCGTTTTAAATCTAGTGTAGTCCAGAGATTTGATAGTGGCCTGACTATTGGAGAAAATACGGATATCAGATATTGATATCACATTTTCTTTGAGCCAGGACAATAGGGGATAAATGGTATTGACAATATTTCAAAATTTCTCATTTATCTGAAAAATTACCCAATTTTGTATATTACGCATTAGAACCTGCAAGAGCGGTATTTCTTAATCTTTAGAGCTTGCAGTGGTCAGCGAAAGACATCGTTATTAATAATTCCTACGCATTGGTTTTAATGGCTTTAGTTTTCCAACTCCTCTTAAATGAAACTCGGAACACATCAATATATTTGTTAAGTTTGAAAATTTTAAATTTCACAATTATAAAGTTAATTTTTTTTTTGCATTATTTGTTTTGCAAATAAGCGGAGTCGACTGTTTTTTTTTTGTGCTAAAAAATATAAGCTCCGAATTCAATGGTTGTTTTTAGATTTACGAAAATATCAATTACTAAAATTGCCATTATTGAAACGAATAGCTCTCATAAGTGTACGGTCGAGGATCAGTATTGAAATTTAATGGAAAATGGCATTAAAATGCAGCTTAAAAATAAACCCAAAATTAATAATATGTCTCACATCATTGTTGTATTTTAAACAAAATTTTAAACGATTTAGTAAAATAGGAAGGCCATTTTTAGCAATTAAATAAGCCTAAAACGATTTTAACATCTAAGTATCTTTTACAATTTGCTAAGGTTAAAATCACGGAATTTGATAAATCTATATGACATCTGTACAATAATTCTTATAAGAGCAGTGGAATGTTCCGGTCAACAGTTTTTCAACAACAGGAATTCCTATTAATAGGTCCGTTTAAGCGTATTTGTTTGTTTATTTTCACGAAATGTCCTTTTTAAACATGTTTAGATGTTCATTTTTTAAAAAAAGGCAATTAGCAATTTAGAAGTTAGCAAATCGAAAAGAAAGGTTTACAAATTTTTTGAGTCCCTTAGCCAAATTGCTAAATATTTAGCAAATTGCTAACTAGTAATTGTTAGACCCTTAACAACAGGTTGTTTAAAATGCTAATATTTTTTCTTGAAATTTGTATGTTCAACTCGTTTCTGAAATACAATTTTTCATCCGTCACCTAAAATAATTACAACTTGATTTTTAGAGAGGAAAAAGGAAGTATTTTAGTTTTAAAATATCAGAAAAACTGGTAGGTATACATAAAATAAGTTTAAAATCGACTAAAATGTGTTCATTATGACTCATTGAATTATCGAATTAATCGGTAATCAGTATCAACCTTTCATTTATTCATCATCCGAAGTATATACATAGATACATGCTCGTAGAATTATACTTTACCTGAGAACAATGAATCGAAATAATTCACATCACTTCATTCAAATACTAATATTCTGTTCTCTTCTATACTTGGGTCTCAGTTTCATAGAAAAAGGTGACATCTAAACATTCTCAACATCATCATTATTTTTATTACTAATGAAATGATGATTAAATTGACAATGGACATCTAAAATGATTAGATCAACAAATGTGTAGGTATTGTCACTTTAGAAGAACGTCGACGTATATAAAGTATACATTTTAATTATATGACACTGCTTGTTACCTCCGACCGACGTTATATGAGTTAATAATAATTGTTGCTTGAAAAATGTATTTTATTTAATTAATTTTGACGTACGCCTTTAAGGATTGTTACATTTCATTTGATGTTGGTTATTTTGATACCGGTTTTTAAATTGTTATACATTTAATTATGGTCTTAAATGACATGTAAGGTCACAGGGGTTTATTGCTTGAAAGTGAAATCAGCTGTGTTGAAGACCTTTTTTTTTATTCGGTCTTCTACTGACCGTGTTGGTATGAAAAGCTTGTTTCTTTTTCTATAAAAATTGTTATGGAATGTATGATATTATGACTTTTTTGAATTGTACACATTCCTGATACCATAACACGCACCCGGGGTTATGTACCGCAAAATTCATTTATTTGTTGTTAGAGTCGTATGCCTTAGAGTACATAAAAATATCAAAATAAAAACAAATCTCTTTCACCTCATTTTAAATGTTTACCTGTTTTCAATGTTTTTCTATACATATATAAAAAACGTCCAAATTTTCGACAATTAACGTAAGAACTCAATCAGAAATGTTTACAAATTTATCAGATTATCATCAAAACTATTTCAATTCAATTTGATATGTGGTGTTAAACATTGCGTTAAATTGGATAGATTAGTTAATTGATTAAAGTGAATGGGACAATGGTCATTTAATTATGTTAAAGTACAAAAAATAATGTTCAACAGAGCATAAAATAGAAAAATTATTTTTTTTTTTCAATACTAATGGATCATAAGAATCTACTTTTCCACAAAATGGTCATAATTAGTGACACTTAATTTACAAAGAAACTATCGTTTATTTGAAAAAACATTAACCAAAATGGTTTCATATGATTTAGATGATTTTAGATTTTAGATTATTTTAGATTAATTTCATTTTCAAAATATCAATCGAACTTTGTCGTCTGCCCGATTGACATAATTTACTCACAGTTAATGATATTTTAAAAGTTAAAAGAGATAGATACGATTTTTAATATAAGAAAAGAAAAATATAAAACAGTGAACATAATTCTTTGTATAGGCTGATATTAAAAGGATTGATTAATAATTTAGATTTGAAAGGACATTGCTTTTTGATAGAAGAAGTGTAGCTGTGTAACATTGCTATCGCAATTAAGAAGCTATTACCTTTGCATTGCTTAAAAAATCACTTTTTTCATATTACCAAGTTTGCGCTGCATACAGCATTTTAAATTCGGCTACTGAAGTGAAAACTTTGTATTATTTTACATTATGAAAAACAAGATTGTTTGCAGAGCATTTTTTCCAAGTAGCGCTTGTTGCGCTCTTTGTTTTTCCAAGGTTCTCCTTAAAATGGGTTTCCATTTATTTAAAATAACCGTTGAATTCCGCTCCTCGCAGTATATAACAAGGCGGTTGATTATTAGTTGCAGTGTTTGAGGTGAATAAGCAAAAAGGACAACATCGTCGGCACACAGAATTGCTTTTATCTTGGTTTCAGCAAATTCTTTCCCACCAGGTAAATCGTCAATGATGTCGATTCAAGAGACATCCTTGTTTTATTCCCATTGTTGTTTCAAACCAATCCGACCTTTCCTCACCATTCCACACCGCAGTTATATTTCCTTCATAAAGGTTTTCTAGCACTCTTTCCAATTTCGTTGACATTCCCTCGTTGTATAGCTTGTAAAACAAGGGTCTTCTATCGATAGTATCGAAGGCGGCCTTGAAATCTTGGAATAGGACATATAGCTTCCGTATGATAACCACGTAAAGTAATATAAAGAATATCTTTGGTTCTCTGACAAACATTTTCTATCGGAATAATATCTTATGTTTTTCTGAACATAAGATATTATTTCAATTACCAAGGAAGTCTTTATTAACAAAATTAAACCTTTTTTATTATTATTTTGCTTGCTCTGAAAAAGAATTCTTTTATGACAAAATATGGACTGACAATATTTTGACCATACAGCACTTTAAACACAAATAAAGAATTATGACCCGAACAGTGTTTGACCCAATTAGCCACAACCATTTGTTATGACGGCGGTACGACAACATGGGCGTGCCCTGTTCTATTTGGGACTGATGAAAGTGTGACCATAACCTCTTCGTGGCGGCCGCTAGAAAGAAACCCCAAAAGATTTGGCTAATATGGTCAGGCTATTTCCTTAGGTTGGCGACAGGCTGATTGCCTGTCTCGTAAAAAACGAAACAAAACTTGATCTGTGAACTTAAACAATGCGGAGAACGAGGTCCGCACCAGGCGCGGAAGTTTTACCAATCCGTCAAAAACATGACGCAGTATACACCATGCTGCACATTTTGCAAGGACAGAGAGAGAAATCTGATTACCGATCCTGCAGGCATACTGGAGCGATTGGAAGTGTATTTTAATGAATTGCTAAACGGTCAGTTCATTGAAGAAGTGGAGGCTCCAACACTGCAATAAGAAGCCCATGTGCTAACGCCAAGTATAAAAATGATAAAAATATATTTTAAGAGCGATAGATTCGCTAACGAGATGGATGTTGTTTATACGTAGATTTAACAGTTGTAAGTTTCTACTAGACATGCACTTTGCTCAAAAAATTCCTTTAATACTTAAAAAAAAAATTAAAATGTCTTATGGACAGAATTCTCAAATCTTCGTATGAGCACCAACTTTCAGATAATCGAGTTTTTTTACGAATTAAAAGTTTTTGAGCAATCAACAAGGGCCTGAAACTATTTGCTTATACTTCTCCCAAACTATATAAACCATACTAAAGTTAAGACTTTCTTCGAACACAATGGTCTTAAACGATACATTTTCCGAGTTACCAGCATCAAATCAGATTTCGTAGTTCTGCGATGTGATCTTTACAGTTTAGATTCGAATAAATTAAAGCACCAAGATATCTAAAACTACTCGTACATACATATTTATTCAATTTTGAAAAAAGAATCTGAGCAAGAACTAATTGAAATTATGTAAACAACAAACAAAATAAAAATTCAGATTATAATCAGAATTTTGATAACCTGATATTTTGAAAGTCAATAAATTAGCTTTTTCTCTTAAATTAAAATTGTGAAAAGAAAACCAGGTTCTAAGTTCTAGGACTTTGGAGATCTACACAGTTTAGATCAACAAATGACTGGTAGGTCAAAGCTGTCATCTGCAAAGATAGTTGAGAAACCATTTAACTTGATCTTGAAAATCGAATTGATATAAACTAAGAAAAAAAAAACAAAGACCAATTACAGACCCCTGAGGAACTCTATTTTTAATACAATTTACGGAAACTGTTTAAATTCCATTTTTTAGATTTGACATAAGCCATTCAAAAATAGCCCTTGAAACCTATAATTTTTGTATACATATAATTTTTGTTATAAATAAGTCATGGTTGACCTTGTCAAATGCCTTTATCATATCAATAAATATAAGCAAGGAAATAATTTTTTTTATTATAAGTTTTTCGAATTTTTGAATTTAGAAATTGTGGGTAGAAGATAGAAAGTTTGAAATAGTTTTTGTATCTCTCTTTTTAAACAATGATATAACCTCAGGGCACTTGACTTGTTTTCGAAAACAGCCTTGAGCAACACTTGAGTTAAAAAAAAACTTAACACATCAGACATAGACAAAACAACTTTTCTATTGTTTAGAGTAATATCATAATATCGTTTTGTAGGTTTCAAAAGATGTAATAGAATCGAACTGAAAGCTATTTCTTTGAACATATTCTGATGATGATTATTACAATCACAACAACGAAACTTAAGGATAGTTCGAATTTTTTCAGAGAAAGCAGTAAAATATTCATTGAATTTATTCGCTTTTCTACAGTCACTAATGATTGTAACGTTCTGGCCAGCATCATTTCTAAACAAGTACTGACCAATTATTATTTTAACAACACATAAATCACACCTAAAACAAGTTTAAGTCTTTTGGATAGGATCCAAAAAAGAACTTTGAAAATGATACGCGATAAAACTATAACCTAAACAATTACGTCACTCGAACAGCGCCGCAATGTTTCATGTTTTTCGTTGTTTTACCGATATTTAGGCGTAATGCTCGCACTTCCAGCAATGCTCATCAGTTGAACCTTGAGCTCAATTTCTGTCAAGTGTAGAGATTCTTTTTTAACCGCACGCCAAGAATGTGTTTTTCCCTATCATTTTGATATTCAAAACTTTAAGTCAAATGTGCACCGGTATTCCATCTTTAATCCTTTCCTATTTTCCTAAAGCTCGCACTGTGTTTAAACTTTAAACATGTTAGGGGTATTAATAACCCCCTTAAAAATAAATAAATAGTCACTCTTTGCAGATGTACCGGTGTCTCAACATAAACTTGAGAAATATCATCGCTCCAAATACGGCAGTTTTGTTTATTAACATATCAATTCAACCAACAATGAAAATGAGCTTCATTGCTAGACAGAATTTAGAAGCGTTGTTCAGGTGTCGGCCTATTCACGTTAAAATGCCAAACCAAATCAAAAATAAATCCCTTGCCAAATTAAAGTTCTAGACCTCTTAAACAAAACCACCCCTAACATTGACGTGTAAACGCACTTTTCATTCTTATCTGGTGATGCTATCTTCAATAGTACGAGTATTTCACCACCTTCATAGAGGAGCAGAACAGCTTCTGCGAGTCAGCTAATTACAAAATTATACATCCTTTTTTTTAAGTCAAAAAGATACTCTGTCATTTTAATAAGACTTTTTAATACCATGTCTTTTATTTTTACTAATTATATCCATTTGATATAATTTAATCTATCAGAGGCAATTTTTGCAAGTGGAATTGGCATACATTTATATATTCGTATACATTTATGTTTATACATACATATACAAAAAAGAAACCTTAAAACAATAATAAATTATTTTGTCCTGAATAAGTCAACCCTATAACGCAATGCCATTACAATCCATAACCTTGTTAAAGGGTAGTATTACCAGTAAATGCTATGAAGACAAACGTCAGGACTCGAGCATTAGCATTTTTGTTGTTTTTATTCTTTTATGAAGAAATGTTGTACTGCATGTATGGTATATATGAAGGAGTTCATAAGGGTGGTTCATATTTTACTTTTCAGCTAAATGTTGGTGAAATCTTATTAGGTTAGGGTTAGGTAAGCTTAAAGTGACTGTCCGTGATAGTGTAAGACACAATTAGGCCAGTTTAATGGCTCATTATGATACCACATGAATCTTGAGACTTTCTTCTAAGCTCCATGAAACCAATTTGAGTCCCCTTACGAAACGTGAAAGAATGATTATGTTAATATGATTGAGATCGTTATAGAAGAATTTCCTCAGTAATTCTTGAGTTTTTGAGCTAGAGCAGGGTTTGTACATAGGAGGTGAAGAACTATTTTCTCCTCTTCCTCATCCATACAACTTTGGCAACAATCATTTGAGAATACGCCTAGCAGCGTGGCGTACTTTCCTATTAGATAGTGCCCGGTAATGGCACCGATTATAGAACTTACATATATGCGATCTGCATAGAGATGGCAAGCACTTTATAGCGATTGGTATGCCAGCACTAGCCAAACGTGCTAGAATGGGTTTCGCTGAATCATTTCTGGCGAGTTCATCTGCCTTACCATTTCCACGAATGTCTCTAGAGTTTGTAGAGAGTCCAGGGATTTGATAGCGGCCTGATTATCTAAGAAAATACGGATATCAGATGCTGAAATCATGTTTTCCTTATAGCAGGACAAGACTTCTTCTATCGCCAAAAGTTCCCCCTGGAACACGCTAAATGATTGGGAAAGCGGAATGAGAGTACCCACTTCCACGAACCCTTTTATTTGTTTTTTATCCATCTGTGTAAAAGTGGATTAACTCATCTTCCAGGAATGCCCTTTCCTCCCAGAAAGATCTGCAAGGTATAGAAATCTGTCGAAGTGCAGTTGGGGGATGATGTAGTCTGTGTGCTTTGGAATTGATTCTAAATACTTAAAACTTACGGACTAAGTACTGCGATGAAACTTCGAGGCGAATAGCAAAGCTTGCACTATGTATTTGTTTGTTAAGTATATGAAGACTGGTTTGTGTAACGACGTTTCCAACGATTTACCTTTACAATAGGCAGGTTGAGACGTAGACAGAAGTTTTGTATCAATGTTTGCCCTTAAATGAATATTAATCAATCTTTCTAAGATCTTAAAAAGGAATGATGATAGACTTATAGATCGTAGATCTTTAGGGTTGTCTTGCGAGTATTTTCCAGCTTTGGGTATAAAAACAACTTTCATTTCTCTCCATTTCGAGGGAATATGGACCATATAAAAGCAGCTGTTAAAAATTGTCTCAAGGATTGGTGCAATTATGTCTGAGACTTTTTGTAGTTCGGCTGCTATTATGCCATCTGGTACCCTAGATTTATATGGTTCGAAGCTGTTGAGAGCCCATTGTAGTTTGACCCTTGTGATCAGACCTTGTGGATATGTTACATTGGAACTTGAACTATAATTGTATTGTTACAAGTATCGATTAGAGAGTTACCAGAAAAGTGAGTATCCAGTAGTAAGTTCAGTTATTCTTCACTTGAAATTGTCCAAGAGCCATCTGCATTTTTCACACAGCTTGGCATCGCTGGATTAGGCCTGGAGGCCTCGGAAGTTTCTTCTATATCAATGTCAATGGACTTGGGGTTTCATCTACATTGATATTGAATTGGATATATCTATGATCAGATAACGAGTGTTCTTTGGATACTTTCCAATCCAAGATCATATGGTGAATGGTATCGGAAGCATGAGTTATGATAAGGACTTCTTGTCGAGTTTTAGTAATAAAGGAAGATTCATTAACTTCACTCAAAAATAATAACTTTTCTGCTTGGTGTGCCTTTTTTTTAAGTAGAAATTGTGTTACATTAAAATATTAAAACTAAAACAACAATATAAATACAAATTAAAAAATTATTTGTTTTAAGGAACCACCCTTATGTATACCATATTATACATTATATTGTTTGTTTTGTTGATTTTTTGGATTAGATACTATTAAATTAGTCTATATATAGGACGAAATCCTTGGAATGCAATTAATTAAGAAAACATTTAGTGTGACTTTCTGTATATTACCCACCACCAATCTCACCCCCACAATCATACCACCATCGGATATCCGAGAAACTATGACCAGTCATTAAATGGTTTTTAACACTTCCAAGGTTTGATTAAATAAGACAACCAAACCTTATTTCGGCCATTAAGAATTCCATTAAATGGTACGAGAAAATATCCTGGCAAAGAAATTTAGATCATATGTATACATAAAAGAAACACTATAGAGCAAAACATGGATTTTGGGGATGGGGGTGTTCTAAATACATTTCAAACAAGGATAATGTAAGTTTATGTACAATAATATTCGACAATGGTTTTAACAGAACACAGAAAAAACATTTTAGTTTTTTTTTTTTAAATACTCGTAAATTCAAATATGTTTGAGAGAACACTTCAGGGTTCTAGGACGAAAATTCGTAAACTTGCACAATACTGTGTAGAAAATAAAAGAATCTATCTTGAAAGCTAAAAATAGATAAGTAGGTATATTTCAATAGTTAAAGCAACAATAATTCTGACATTCAAATCAATTCTGAAGTTATTGTTGAATTTCTAAAGAAGCTTACAAAATATATATACATTCATCATGAAAAATAAGGATGTTCTTTAAATAGGCCATACACTTGAAGTGCCGTGGAAAACCAATTACCTTATTTTCGTTTGTATTTATGTGCTATCCCCGTTCGTTTTATTATTTCCACTTAAAAATCAATAACAACCTATGTAGTATATAATATGTTTCATGTATAAGGCTTGGCGAGTAGGTTAGGTCAAGGAACGAAAAAAGTTCTTATAACGAGTTTCCCAATTGGTTTGCTATAAATTTTGACAGCTCTTAAGAGCCATATTTTTTTTATCTGATGTTATGATTATAATCTTCCTGTTGTTTTTCTTTTCTCAGACATTTAAGACAAATTAAAACGAAAGTATAGACAACATAATTTGGTGAAAGAATTGGAAACTGACACCAATTTTGGTGGACAAATTAATGTTAGTGGTACGACACATTTTTGAATGAACGGAAATGGAATATTTAATATAAGTGTCGCTGACATAGATTGTCAAATAAACTAAAAAAAACAGCCGGCCAAGGCTTAAAACTTCATTCCCACTACCTACTATAAAATGCCCATTGAAGCCACCAAAACTGTTTCTTCTGCTTCACCGTATCAACTCGGTCCCGGTCGGACAAAGCTTTACTTAACCGAAGGAGCTCTGCTCCACCTTGGGCCATGACGTCCCGATTATAAAGGAGTCGCCTATCAACGGTTCTTCGTCTTACAAGATCTGTATGAGACCTCATCTATCTAAAAAAAAAAAATGCCTCTGATAGAATAAAGCCGCTCAATCGTGCACTTTAAAAGTACTCGTCGTTCGGATAGAACGCCCCGAAACTTAAATTGTTGTTCGATGACATAACTCTCGCAACCTCGAACGAGTTTTATCACGAAATTGTCAAGTCTGTTGATTCGAGCCCCGTTGTATACAACCTCGTTGGAATAGTAATGAACATAAGAAGATTCGACAGTTCGTATTAGCCGGTACAGTGTCTTAAACACAGGCGCTCGAACACCCGAAACTTCTCCATCTGCGAAGGGGCAACGTTGAACAACACAGGACAACTTAAAACGATGTATGAGTGCCATGTATCAAATTACCTTCACTCTGAGGTCAAGCCGACTGCTGTAAAACAACCGTTTCATCAGACTGAAGGCTCTTCTGGCTCTAGTCAGAGCAGCATTTATATGCTTGTCGAAATATAAATACTGACCTCATCAGATACCGAGGTACTTCACAAACCTTTTGCTCTATAATCGTGAAGATCAACGATGACCATCTTGCGCCAATTCATGCACATAGCCCTCGTGGCCTCTTTCCAACGGAGTCCGGAACAGAATTGTCTCCGACTTCTGGACGTTTATTTTCAGTATCCAGCCATCGCAATATCGCTGAATCTTGTCGAAATCACGCTGCAAGATAATTCTAATAACCTCAACCTTTCGGGCCGTTTTGTACGCAATTGGATCGTCGGCGTACGCAATTGCCTTGGTTCGACTACCTATCAGATCGCTGGTGTAAATGCTGAAGAGAATCGGCAAATTCACCATTCCATGTTGAAGACCATAGTCCTGCGCACTAACCGTCACGCCCCTACAAATTATAAAGACAAAATATACTTTTATTGCATCTTTAAAAAGAAACTTGTAAAGGATTTTTCAATTGGCGCCGTTAGATTTTGGCGCCCCGTGGTGGTCATTTTGTTTTGGTGACATCTGTCAAACCTTTTGTATATTATTCAGTTGTTTATGCCAAATCATCATGGCAAGTACACGATTGAACAGTACGTTCAAATGATAAAACTTTATTATCACATTGAGTGATTGTTAACGCAAACGTTACGGTACCCTAGTGGCCCTTCACAGTCGGCTCTTCAACGTTTGGTGGCCAAATTTGAGATCGGCCGAGAATATCGCCGGGGTCCGTGAAAGTGTACAGCAAAACCCGAGGCAGTCTATTCCTCGCAGTGCACAGGAACTCGGCCTGTCGCAGACTTCAACTTGGCGAATTTTGCGTCGGGACATGGGCCTACACCCGTACAAAATCCAACTGACCCAGGAGCTCAAAGTGCATGATCATAGACAACACCGTTTGTTCGCTGACTGGTCTTCGAATTGTTTTGTTTTTGGCAAAAAATTATCTTTGGTGACGAGGCGCATTTTTGGATGAATGGATGTGTTAAGAAGCAAAATTGCCGTATATGGGACGACACCAACCCACGCGAGGTTTACCAGGTGATAATGCATCCTCAAAAAGTTAACGTTTGGTGTGGATTTTGGGCCGGCGGCGTCGTAATTGGTCCGTACGTTTTTGAAAACGACGTTAGTGAGGCGGTCACCGTCAACAGCGAGCGCTACGTAACGATGATAACTAATTTTTTATGGCCCAAATTGAACCATATGGACCTAGACGACTTGTGGTTCCAGCAGGACAGCGCTACGTGCCACACAGCAAACGCCACGATTGACATTTTGTATGAACGATTTGAGGGTAAGGTTATCTCTCGCAGGGGGGGTGATGTGAATTGGCCACCAAGGTCGTGCGAAATTTGGCTCTGAAAACATCTTGCAATTGCATTTTTAACACAAACGACGTCTTCAAAAATATCAATTAATATTGCCGACTAAAGCTTAATTTAAAAGATATTTCTTCAATCATTTTCATTTCCAAATAAAAAAAAATTGGGGGATTCCTCAGGGCAGTCATTTAAGGCCACTTCTTTTTATCATCGCTTTTATAAGTGGTTTCCCATACCATATATGTCAACGTATTCAACTTCTGGTTTTTGTCTAATTATTTATTAATCAAAATACCTACTTTGAACATCACTTTTTCCAAAGTCTGTTCATTGTTCATTTTCATTTCTCGAACACCCTTAAGTGTACATTGTATACACACATATTAAATTTGTGTTTTGCTTGTGTATATATTATGTTATGTAGTATTATTTATTTATTTCATTTGACTTAATGGACTCGAAAGTTTGCCATTACCGCATTATTGAAGGCTGCGTTAAGGCCACACGAACCATACCTATCCTCGACTTCGACAGATTTTATTTTTTCTTGCGTTGCGAAGCATTTTATCTTCATCATCCTTTTTTTGGTTCTTGCCATCACCGTTGTTGTCGCTGTCATCGTCATCATTGTGTACTTTATTGTTATAGGGGTTTCTTATAGTGTTACTCCCCCCGTCCTTTTCCCGCAGAGCACTGGGGCAGTTTGTCTTCTTTTTATATGCATATACATTTATATACATACATTGTTCTTTGCTCATTCTTTTAAAGGTCTTCCGGGGGGGTTTGTTGAATGGGCGGGCGTCTTGGCAAAAAAGAATAAGAGAAAAAGAACCACTGGAATGTCCATGAAACGCGCAATATATGTTTAGACTTATGCCAACAATGACTGCGGTGTGGTATTAAAGCACTCAAGAATAGAAAAATCAATAGAGACATACGAACTACGAACTAGGGCCAATAGCAAGGAGCCTGCCTAGAAATATGTAGGGTAGTTGGCAGCAGCTTTAGCAGAATAACAGAAGCAGTAGGAAGATATGTATATGCCCAAGTACATAGTGATGACAAAAATTGTTATAGAGACGATATATCCGTTGATGGTGGGTCTCATTGTTGTTGTTGTTGTTGTTATTGTAAGTTGTCGTTGTCGGTGTTGCCGTTGTTGTGTAATTAAATTTTGTTCATTCGTTCATTCACAGCAAAAATATGCAAGTTGAAGGTTATTTTGTTTTTGTTGTCGTCGTAGTCATTGTTTAGTTGCGTTCTATTTTTGTGATGAGATTCTTGACAAAAAGAAAGCGTATGATGAAAATTACATAGAGTATGTTAGTTAACTACATAATATACATATATATAGTTCCTCATCAAAAACTACGACGCGACATAAATAAACGTTAACATGTGCCGTGTTAAGCTTTTTTGTGAATAATTTTGACAAAAAATATTTATGGCACTTCATCACGGTATAGAGGTTTAGAAGCATCACAAGTAGGCACTGACTGACTACCTTACCTTACCTAACCTACCTTTCACGCGAACATGGCGAAACAAAATCAACTGTACCGGAAATAGAAATTGGAGTAAACAAACTTTGAAAGTATCCTGATTTTTCTTCTTTGTTGTTTATTTATTTGCAGAAATATTATAGGTTAATGACACGAATGACTGATAGACTTGTGGCGTCAATTAGAACCTAATTTCACTCCGACTATTAAATAGTAAGTGGTTTCCGTCTTCTATTTTTTTGCGGATGACTAAGGGGTCGGGGAGAGGGGAAGATTTTTTGTTTTCATTTCATTTATTCCTTATTAAATAATTTCAGACTTAGGGTATGTTATGTATGTACATATGTAGCCAAGGTCTGGGGGCTGTTTTTATTTTATTTATTAACATTGATTGATGAAAATCGATAAATACTATGTACACATGTTCATGACTACATAATTGGAAATTGTTAAGAACGAAATAAATCAAAGCTATAAGTTATTATGTAATTTGTTTATAGGGGTTTAGGATGTTGAAAGAATAGAAAAATATGACTCTATGGGCTTTTGAACTATGGATACATTAATAATTGGAGGAAGGAGCCTGGTGTTTTGTGTCAAGACTTATGATGAATGGTTTTTTTCTTTTTGTATATTTTATTGCTTTGAAAAGATTTATAAAAAAAAAAGAATAAATTCAAGTATAGATTTTGAAATTCATTGACAGATTGTTTGGTTTTTGCATAATGAACAATTCAAGATTAAACGACGAAAGTATTGTTCTTTTTTTCACTTATAAAGTGTAAACGCAATAGAAAAGTGATCCATTTTTGAAATATAGTTCAATATCTGTATCAAAATCAAATTCAGGATCAAAAATGTAAAACTATACGAAATGATCGATTTTCCGCGTATTACTAGGGAGAACGCACGAATTCCTCCCCAATTGGACACAAAAACTATTTTAAAATATTATGAAATAATATTTTATCAGTTATAAGTTTTGATTAAAAGTTGTCAGAAATTTAAAAATTGACAAATTATAAATTATGAATTATGTATATATCAATATGGCTGATAAAATATCGGTTAAGAAGCATTATTATTTGAGATACAACTGAACGGGAGAGGAGGTATTATCTTTCATCTGGTAATGTCTCAAGCCAGGCGTTTTTTCGTAAAATGTTGTCAGGCGTTTTCAAATGGGTTTTTGTTTGAAAGTTATCCTTCCAAATCGTATGACATATTTATTGATATCCTTTGCAGATGCATTTCTGATGCTTCTTTTGATAACGTTCCGAAAAAGTCTTATAAGCGTTTAATGTCGTGGATTACGTATAGTTTGCTTAAAAACGTGAAGTATAAAAACAAATTAAGAAAAAAGTGTTTAAAACGCAACAGCAGTCAGAATTTTAAAACTAAATATACAAAATTTGTGTTGAATGAAAGACGGAAATTGCTATTTGTCGTGATAACTACTTTAAAAACGAATTCAGCTGAAGGAATAAATGGCAAATAGTGAATAGTATATTTAATACATTTCAGTTCAAAAAACAACCATCTGTTGTCAATGTTAATGGCCGTGCGGTCTCAGATAAAATTGTAATTGCTAATGCATTCAATGAATATTTTTCAACGATTTTACTTAATCTACAAGTAAGTTCTAGTCACTTATCTTGTACACTTTGTAGTCCATTCAGTAATGAACCTTCTCAAATCCAATGTTTTGTGTTTGAGTTATAGGCTATAGTATAGAGATTCTAAAGATAATTGGCACTTTAAAAACTTCAAATTCTTTTGGTTATGATGGTATTTCAAATGTTTGTTTAAAAAATGTAGCATGTTTTGTAATTGATATTTTGCCACATACATACATATACATATCTTTAACAAAAGTATTTTTTCTGGAGTATTTCCGGTTGCTCTTAAATGTGCCAATATCTTGCCACTTTTCAAGAAAGGCCCTACTAATGATCTAACTAGGGTAACTAGGCCTATAGTTAACTTTTACTTACTTCCACTCGCTAAGTAAGATTTTTGAAAAAGCTGTTAAAAATAGAATGGTAAGCTTTTTAATGAGAACGAAATTTTTCAGTTCTGTTTTTCTGTTCTCAAATATTTTTTAGTCTTGATAGAAAAAGATAAAACTTCTGCATTGTTTGTTGACATACATTGTTCTTTGACATGGTTAATCACGAAATTTTGATTAGCAAACTTAAAAGTGCTGGGTTTCGAGGTTTCATTAGTGATTGGTTAAGATGTTGTTTAAATTTAAGAGCTCAAAGAGTAAAATTTGATAGCATTAGGAGTTATATAAAGAAATTTGATTTTGGAGTTCCGCAAGGTTCAGTTTTAGGACCAATACTTTTTTTTGCTATACATTACAGATAATTGTCTGAATTTTATATCTGATTTCAACTTGTTAAGAATCTGGTTTGCAGAGTACAAATTGATAATTAGTTCTAAAATCAAAATAATGTTTTTCTGTTTGTTTGGTCTGCAGTGATAAATGTTTTAAATTATAAATAGTTAATGAATTCAGGTATTTGGGATTAATAATTGATTAAAAAATGAGTTTTCATAACCACACAGAAAATCTTAGACAATATTTTCGGTGTACTCTTAGAAACTTCTTCTTTTTGCGTAAAGTTTACTCTTCCAACTTGCTACTTAAAATTTATTATTGCATTTTTCATTCGAAACTAGAATACGGAATTTCTTGTTGAGGAGTTTCATATTATAATAAAATACAACCTCAATTAGTTTTGCAAAAAAGTGTTTCAAAGAAAATATGTGGTAAGTCTCGCCTGTACCTTAGTTTCCCAATATTTAGGAATTTGAAAATTCTTTCAGTGTGACATATGGTGTTATAAAGTACGAGTACATAAAATTTTCTTCAAGAGATCAGGTAATCTAAATTTAAGAATAATTGATAATTAAGTTTCTATACCGGTATATCGAACAACCGTATTTAGAATTGTTTATAATATAATCAGGATGAAATCTCCTCATTTGTTATTTATGAAACAAGATAAATAGTGGCTCCTTAGTCTTGATAATGTGTATTGAATTTTTTGTAAATGGTTCTACCTGATGTTTTCTTGAAAGGTTTAACTTCAATTTAATTTAATTTTTATATGCATTATATAAATGTATGATATTTTAACTTTCTTTTTTAATTTTTTTTAAGGGCCAATCCACCCGTTTTAAATAATAAACGTTTTATAATTCTTAGAGAGCCAATAACTCTATTTTTTTTTAATAAAATTATGCGTATTGTCGCTTTTTTCTATTCTTTCTTATTGTACTTATTTGGATTTTAGGAAATAAAATTTTAAAATCAATCAATCAATAAGGTTCAGGACCTATCTGTGGAGTTGTAGCGCTTTTTATTGCTATGACGTCTACATTTTTATTTATCTGAATGCCGACAAGTTTAAAACATTGAAAAAAATATTTATGTTTAACAAATTAAATGTTTATGTTTATTCATATAAATTTCAAAATTCGTTATGTTAAACTATATTCAGTAGGAAAGCAACTTTAAATTTCTTTGTTTAAAATATTTATGTGAGGCACTTTCGGTAATCTTGATCTTTAAATATTTAAACTTTTTGTTAAAAAATATAGGCATTGTTAAAAAAAATTCACTTCTTCGTGTTTTTGTACAATTATATCTCCTTTAAATTTTTTTTAATTAAATGCAATAGTAACTCTGCCTGAATATAAGAGAATAGTAATTAAAAGGCAGACAAAATATAATTATTTTAAACTGTCCAAGTTCTTTTAAAAATAACTTAAACATATTTATTTTTTTTGTAATCTTCTTTATTTTAAATTTGTTTAAACTTTATTGATTCATAGCTTACATTTCGCGGGAACAATATTTACACATTTTTACTTTACTTCTTTTTTGCTGTGAACAATCTATCCTCATTGAAACAATTAAAAATTCATCACAACCCAAACCGAACAAACACCAATACCCTTGTGAAAAATCATTTTGTTTTCCATGCGAACGGCTTAATCCGGAATTTGCTTAACCTACCTTCTAGGTTATAAGCACGCAATAAACAACCACCCCGCGGTGAAATCAATTTAAGTTTCAAGGAATTGTGAACAAAAAAAGAACTGAGGAGAGGAGTAGGTAGGACGTATTACAATACAATACCTAGGTGATATATGATGTCTATAGATATTGTACCTTTACCTACCCTACCCAAAATACAACCTACCACAATCCAGTTCCCTTGGTACCTACTCAACTCGTGTATAACATGAAGTTATTGCGATAGGCAATTTTAACCTATATAGAAAATAAACAAACATTAAATATTTAAAGGAGGTATGTTCAATGAAGGTTTACGATTTATTGCCAAAGCATTTTGTTCATTTTTTTAAGTGCTGACCTAAGTATTCGGTGAGAGTGTTTATTAAATGTGTGGCATGATAATTTAATTTCATTTTTAATGCACCGGTTTCAATCGAAGGATTTGAAGATCTTTTTCGTTTTACCGAAAAGGATTTTTGAAATACGATATATATATATTTATTTTTAAAATACTTTTGTTTAAGTATTTCTATTCAAAAATTTCAAAAAAATGCATTTGGTTGCACTTCAACTCTATTTGCCAGTTTACATTAAACAGCTGTGTGGAACAATAACCTCGAAGAAGAGGCCGAAAAGTCACGTAATATTATCATATTTTGATTTAAACACAAACAAATCATATAAGGAAAACTAACTTCATTTACTTTGGTTTACAAAATGCTTTAAAATTAACCCCTAGTCAAGGCCGTTCACAGAATGACTTTAAAATAAGAAACTGAACTGTGTATGCATACACGTTCAGCTTTCGTCAACATGATTACTTGAAATGGATACCTACAAAGTCGATTAACCTGCATTAGTCGGTGTTTACATTCTCATTTTTCTCCACTAGACCGTGACAATGTTTTCCACAGATGAGATCAGTGAAAAAAAATAGAATTGATTTTGGTTTTACTTACGCGTACTTAACAGGTTTTGAATGCCCTTATAATGCTTTGAGCTTTGATAACAAAAATTATATTGTTTAATAAACTGACCCTATTTACTTTGAACTTTGGTGGTAAAGTTGGGAAAAACAGCCTGCACGACAACACTTTTGATAACGGATTTAGGCTCATCGATTTTGCTACGGGGCGAAACGTCAGAATAGCCAGTACGAGTTTTCCACAAGATGCAGATCAATCTACCGTCAACCAGATTGATCATATTGTGATCGACATATGGATGTTTGAACCTCGTTGTAGCCAAGATAGCACTTCGAGTTGCACACCCAAGGCAAAGCGGGTAGATGCTGGGAAAAGTTACAACGTCGAACGGCTACAATCGCAAGAGATCGCCAAATCTTTCTTCGACCAAGTCACAAGGAACCTCTTTCGAAGTTCTCTGCCGCCAACACAATGTATCGAGAACCAGTGAAAACATTGTCAAGATGCAATCAGAGAAGCAGCCTCGGACGTGCTGGGTTTCAAGCACCCACCAACAAGAAACCCCTGGTTTGATGAGGAATATCGACAGGCAAATGCAGCCAAACAACAGGCACGCAAAGAGACGCTACATAGGAGGACGAGAGCTGCTCACGAGCTCTAAGAGCAGAAGAGGAGAAAGGAACACAGACTTCTCAGTAGGAAAAAGAGAAGGCATGAGAAGCGTGCGTCCGAAGATGTTGAGAAGTTCAAAAGCAGAAATGATGTTCAAAAGTTTTATGAGCAGGTACAAAGTTCACAAGTACATATGTATGTATATAAACCTCGAACCGAAGGCTGCAAAGACGAATGTGGAAACATCATATTAGAATCGCAGTCAATGCTGCAGACTGTTTAACGGCGACGACGAACCGAATTCCGCTGTCAGGCAGGATGATCCATTCAATATAGACGACGAAAGCCAATAATCCCGTCTTCCCGACTTAGACGACGTGAATATTGCCATATCTAAACTGAAGTCTAACAAAGCCGACAGAGCAGATGGCTTGAATGCCGAGCTCTTCAAAGCAACTGGAGATAATTTGGTTAGAAGCTTGCACCAACTTATGTGTAAGATATGGTCGGGAGAAAACATGCCCGATGAACGAACGAAATCTCGGTGTTGCTTGCCCGATACTGAAAAAAGGAAAACCTCTAAACTGCACCAACTATAGAGGCATCAGTCTCCTTAACATCACTTGCAAAATCTTCTCTGCCGTAATATGTGAACGTCTAAAGCCTATCGTCAACAGCCTGATAGGACCTTATCAGTGTGGTTTTAGACCAGGAAAGTGCACAGTCCATCAAATATTCTCACATTACGCAGATCCTGGAAAAATTCAAGAATATCAAATCATGTTCATCGATTTCAAGACCAAATATGACGAGCTGTATAGAGCCATGTCAAGTTTTGGTATCCATGCCAAACTCGTCCGTTTGTGCAGGATGACCATGGAGATTTCGCGCTGTTTCACAAAGATTGGTAACAACTTAACAGAAACTTTCGATGTCAAAAAAGGTTTAAGGCAAGGTGATGCGCTGTCATGCGATTTCTTTTTAAAATCATCTTTGAAAGAATAGTGCGTCAACACTAGAGGCACTTTCTTGCAAAAGTATGTCCTATTACTGGCATATGCTGATGATATTGACATAATCGGAAGAACTCAGTGATGTCAATAAGACTTTTGTGAGTATTGAGACAGAGACGGCAAAAATGGGTTTAACGGTTAATGAGAGCAAAACAAAGTACATGCTGCCATTAAGAAAGGACTTACAACACCGAGACGTCTCGGTCAAAACGTCACAATCGACAGACGTAACCCTGAGGTGGTTACCTTACCAGAGCTGAAATCAAACGAAGAAAGCAATTAAGTAGTAAAGCCCTTTCTTGATCGGCCAAATTGTCGCTATATAAGACTCTCATCATTGCCGTACTGCTATACGGTGCAGAAGCATGGACTATGACAAAAGCGGAGGAAAGGACCTTGGGTCATTTCGAGAGAAAAGTTCTCCGCGTGATCTACGGCCCCGTATGCATAGAAAGGGAGTGAAGGAGAAGATGGAACGACGAGCTGTACGGGCTGTACAGCGACGTAGACTTCGCCAGAAGGATAAAAGTACAACGACCGAGATGGCTGGGTCACGTAGAGCGTATGGAAATCAAAGCTCCGGCTTGAAATCGAATCGAATCCATTAAATTATATTGTAAAGGGATTTTTTTAGAGGTATAGAACTTCCAATAGGGACAATTGTCAAACAAGCTGCCATACTAATCAAGTGTGTTTACGTTTACAAATCATAGACATTTATGTATTCGAAAATTCACTTATAAAACTCTTTGACGCTAAAAGATGATTCTCATTTCTGACTTAACAGGTATGTAAAGAAGTTGATTTGTTGTTTCTTGAAGTGAGCATTCAATACATTCCGAAAAAAAATAAATACAGAAAGCGTCATCGATAAATTTCCAACCGGTGAAAACATTACCTTAATTTTTCTATTACTCATTTCGTTGCAAATTATTTGGGGGGAAAATTGTTGCAACAACTTTAATAAAAACAAAAACACTTGAAAAAAGGGGTCCTTGCCGAATACCAGCGATTCTATGCATTTAATTATCTTATCTTACTTAAAATAAATAAAATAACAAATTAATAAGTATCGCACAAATACACTTTACTCAAATCTGTTAAAATATTCGTTTTAATTCCATCTAATACCCATTAATCAATTTAAATCTCTCAAACAACATACACCGTCACGACAAAATATGTAGTATTAATTTATTACTAACTGAGACGCGATGCATAATGTAGTACCTACCTATTTCCGCTTTTAAAAGTGACGGTGTATGCTTTAAGTCTCAGAAAAAAGTTTGTCTAAAAACACGATTATAAAGGAGTCAAAAATGAAAAGAATGAACTCATTCAAGTTGTTTACGTTATAATCAAAAATCTTTAATGTTAATTAATGTGTTGTTCATAACCTGCATAATCTACACAAACAAAAAACACGGAAATTAAATGTTTTAGCCTTGCTTGGAAAAATTTACAAAAATATCTTACACACAAAATTGTGAGCAAGTTGTTGAAAAATTATCTACAAAAAGAGTTTATAGCAAAACACATATCCAAATGCAAGTTTAAAGTGCACAAGACTGTTATCGATATGTAAAACTAGATTTTAAAAGAATTTTTTTAAAGTTACACAATCGTTAATTTTAATTTATAATTAAATTCAAAATTCAAATCCCTCACAGCGCCCTTCCTTATATGCAGTGCAGTCAATATAACAATTAAATGTAACGCAGACCTACGTCTACGCTGTGCACGCAAACTTATACTTTTTTAGCTGTTCTGAATATGCACGGTCTACCGATTACACTCAATAAACAATGAAAAACGTATCTGAAATAAATCATCTCTACAATCAAATTATCAACTGAAAGCTTTTTTTTTATTTTCTCACGTGTGCTGAACGATTCGAATTCATTGTTTACAACATTTCATAATATTATGCCAAATTTAAAACAAATTAAATTAAATTAAATTAACAATCATACTTACAGTCTATACATGATTTTTCAAAAGAGAAAAGATTTTCTCCCAAACAAATTAAATTAAAATAGAAAAATAAGAACAAAACTTTGTTTATCTAAGAAAAAAAAGTTTATGAAGTTCAAGCACACAACACATTTGGTTGTTTTCGAGGTTGTACTCGTATATTTTGTTTATGCTAGATATGTACAGTAATTAGAAGTTCATTTAGCACTAGCATATTTTGTTTTGTTAAAATAAATTCATTAAAATAGTTAATTTTGTAGACGTCTTTAGTTTAAATTCTTTTTTACTTAAATTTAAATACAAAATCGAGCTAATACAAACAAAAATGTATTAATTCCAACGATAAGCACTTAAAAGCTAGTTAAAGCTTTGAAATTTCTAAACGTTTTTGAGTGGAGATGCAGTAAATAGATTTACTTTTCACAAACTGTAGAATTTCTCATACTTATCTCTAATTTAGGCGTTTGTGTAGAGAGAAAAAAACGACGCTTTTAGAGCAAAATATATATAATATGACACATTTTCTAGATAACACTAACCTAGCAGTTATAGTCCGGAAAATAGAAAAGTAAATGATAGTAATTATAATAGAAAAATAAAACGTTTAAATCGTCGCATCGTCATCGTTTTGGAGGTAAGTATTGCTAACTCAGTTTGAATTCTTGTTCACTAAACGAGAATTTAATAATTCAAACATACACTGCCGGTCATAAGGTTAGAAGCAGGCATTTTCGAAAAGTAAAATTGATATTTCTCCTATTACATGATAGATTAGAAAAAAAAAAACAACTATGGTAAATGAGGGACTATTTTGTTGACAACAAAATATAAAATTTGGGTATAGGAGAGATTTAGCTTACGACACTTTTATGACAAATTGTTAATTGAGTCAAGAATATGCGAAAATTCGGGTCATTAGATTAGAAGCAGTGATTAAATCGACGTTGTTTTGTGAAGTGCATACATTTTTTTTTCGGAAAAATGGTTAAATTTATAAATGAATTGTTCTTGATTGAGTGTTAACAGAAATGGGCAACAAAAAATGTTTGACAGTGGAGGAAAGGTCAAGAATAGATGTTTATTGCTCTATAGGTCTTTAATGTTTGCTATAGCCGAAAAAAAAATCGAAGTTATCATTGTGTCAGCAATTATTTAAAAAACCATCGTCTTACTCGAAAAATTATAAAAAAAACACTTCCTGTTCCTATACCTTAAGACTTCGCGAAACCCTAAACACTTAAAGCGCCTGAAGCTTAAGAAAAAACCACCACTTAATGACACAAGGAAGAAGCAACGCTTGTGTTTCACGAAAGATCACATGAGCTGGGATGTGCAAAGTGGAATGACCGCAAATGATTGGCGGAAGGTTATTTTTTTCCGACTAAAAATTTAACCTAGATGGGCCAGATGGTTATAATTATTATTTCCCTCACCTGAGGAAAGAGTAGTGATTTTTAAACCGTCACCATTTGCAACATTGCAAAAAAAGGTGGCGTTATCGTCTGGGGCTCAATTTTATTGTATGGCGCTATAGACTTGGTAGTCCAAGATACCAAATGACTAGGAAAACATACAAAGCCTTCCTGGAATCAGTATTTCCCAATATTAGCGAGCTTTTTGGGCCCATTTCATGGATTTTCAGCAGGAAAACGCTCCCATACACACAGATGGAGAGGTAAAATCTCTTATTGTGAACTAAAACTTAAACTTGCTGAATTGGCCACCATATTCCTCGGACCTTAACATAATTAAAATTGTGTGGGGCTAGCTTATACGTAAGGTACATGAGGGAGGGAGGCAATACGATGACAAGGAAGCGCTTATTTATGGTATAAAATTGGCCTGGAGTGAGATTTCTCTGGTCTACTTCGAATCTCTTTATAAAAGAGATAGAATTTTTGAAGTTATTATAAAGGCTGGTGGTAGCACACATTATTAAAAACCTAATGAAAACTAAAAAATATAACAAAATACAAATACTTGCATTTTTTTCCATTTATTTGATGTGCTTCTAATCTAATGACCCGATTTATTTTCGCATGTTCTTAACTCAATTAACAATATGCCATGAAAGTTCCGTAAGCTAAATCTCTCCTTTACCCAAATTTTATATTTATGGGAGAAATATTAATTTTACTTGTCGAAAATGCCTGCTTCTAACCTTATGATCGGCAGTGTATTTATAGTGGTGCGAGAGTTGATCTTTATGTTTACGACCGAATTATGTTTTATTTTTAATTTATTGTACATATTCTTGAAGGTAATCATTTTGGAAACATTTGGGCCACTCAATGTGAGAGACTTCTAAGATATTAGTTTAAAGATATTAGTTGTGAACGAATTTTTTTTTTGAACAAGAACAAGTCGTAGGGATTCAAATGGTTGAAAGTCAATTCAATGTTATCAAGAATTTTGTTGATTTAATTGATTTGTGAGTTTGCGTTTTCATGATGAAACATACATTTTGCTACGTTTGACTGTTTAATGTTTCTCATGTGGTATGATGCCCATATTCTTACACTCACCGATTTTAATGACTGTTTAAATTGTTTTGCTAACTTTTGCTATTACCAAATGTGACAAAAAGAAAAGTTGAACGAATGTTGGTAACATGACTTTCACCACCCATATTTTGTTTAACTTACCTCGAATCCTAACCCTTTCGTAGAAGGTGCTTTCAATAACGTCCTTACTGAATCGAATAGAGGAACACCCCACGGATCTTCCACTCCTATGGATTTTAGTTATGAATAACATTCTCGTTAAGTTAAAAAGCTGTGGTATGAAGGCGGTAGCTTATGCTAATAGTTTGGTTTTACTGGTCTAGGGAAAGTTTGTCACCGCTTTTAGGGAAAGCAAGATGGCTCTGAAGAAAGTTAGCAGCTGGGCCACGACCAGTAGAAGTAGACTAGGTGTCAGTCGGAGGAAACTGAACTGATACTCTTTACGACTAAAACTAAAGTACCTGCCTTCACCTACCCTGACTGAATGGTCAAATCCTGTCTTTATCTTCCTGTGCGTAATTTCTAGGAGTCAATCTAGATCCAGAACTTAACTGTAAATTAAATATTGAAGAACAGGTTACCCGTGGCGTGATGGTTAGTGCATACTGCATAGGACTGTCTGTCATGCCAGGTGTCCTGGGTTCAATCCCTGCCTGCGTCATCTAAAGTTTTTTTTCGCGGGTACTGCCTCTTGCGAGGAATTGACAAAACCTCGTAAAGTATTTCTTGTCATAAAAAGTGCTTTCTCAAATTAGCCGTTCGGAATTGGCTTAAAAAACTGTAGGTCCCCTCCATCCCTGACAACATTACTCGCACACAGGAGTGGTTGAGAGTTGTAAGTCACTAGGCCTTAGTTCTCAACGGACTGTTGCGCCACCAAATTGCCTTTTACGATTGTAGAAAAATGATTGGTAAAAAGTGGGGCCTTTAATCGAAGATGATTTGTGGAGGTATTCAGCCTTTGTACAACCTATTTTGTCATACGGATCGAATATGTGGTGGCCTGCGCTTAACAAGAAATACAACAAACGAAAGAATGTTCAAAGAATAGCTAATAGCGGCACTACAGGGGCCCCTCGATCCTGCCCAACAGATGCCTATGTCCAACCAGTAGACCTACAAATTAAATATCCAGTATCATGCAGCGCGTTAAGACTTGAGGTATCAAGCTGTTGGTTTTCTAGACCCTTTGGGCATGGCAAGACCAATGAACTGTTGCCAGTGGATATTTTTACGACAAACACCAACTACTGCACCTCTGCCTTGAACCTCAGTAAAGAAGTAAAGTCATCTTTCCTACCAAAAAGGATTCGGACAGTGGAATGGTTACGAAAGATTTCGATATCTATCTTTGCTAACGGAGTGTGGAGTTGGTATAGCAATCTTCTCCTATTCCTTAAATGTCTCTAAGTCTTTTCGGCTACTTGATTCTGCCAGTGTATTTCAAGTGTATTTATTTCTCAAATCGAACTCAAACTTAAATAGAAACAAGCTAACTGCAATGACAGCCAGGGCGCTCTTATGGCTTTTACATTGGCCACAACAATTTTTTTTTGTTGAGCTGATGAGTTGGCCCGGCAAGGACCGGCCCTTCATAGCTCACTTGCGGAAAGGGTAAATATTCATCTTGGAGCTATGTAGGGCAAAAGTTCACAGTTTTTCTGACAGAATCCCACCGCAGGTCTAACAGTCTAACGGACTCTACTATATCCAGGAAGACTCGGCCTTCTTTTATGCAGGAATGATATACCTAGGCTCACTACAATATGAACACACTGGCCGATAGGAGAGCATTCACCATTATTAGGCATCCCTCACAATAATCATTGTCATTATTGCGGAGACCAACATAAAATGTGAGTTACTTTTATTATGATTCTTTAGTTTCGATTTTTTTGAAATTATCTTAATACCTCAATAGGCAAAGTTATATTCCCTAGAAAGCAAAACAACGCAGAACCATGTACGTACAGAGCAACTGGGATGTCTTTGATGCGTTTTGCATGTGAGAAACGGACAACGTCGATAGGCAAGTTCAGAAACAAAAACTTAGTGGATCGAGTTGACTCACCGGGTGTAAAATTCTTACATTTCTGTAATTGACAAGAATGTTCATAAGTGGTTCTCTTCGTTTTGATTATAGGACAAGTCGAATACGGGACTTTCCTAAGTCCATATATTCCTTTTTTTATTTGTGTCTAAAAATCTAGCTTTCCATGTGGCAGAAACAGTTTTTCTAGTAGATTAAGTGTCGGATTAGGGATTTGCTCAACTTTAGAAATTCGCCAAAAATATACGAACCACTGGTGGCAAAATTGTATTTATTTTTATTAACATTTATAACAAGTTCACAAACTTTGATCATTAAATTTAGCTTCTACACCTGCTTGAGAACGAATTGCCTAATGACAACCAAAAACTCTAAACCATTTCGGTCTTGAAAGGGGTCTACAATTTTGTTTCTTACCCGAATTTACGTTTTCATGCCAAGTGATTTTTAACTGACTTTGCAATCCATCTCAGTCCGTGAAAAAAAACGTAGCTGGTACTTAAAAGGATTAAGCCAAATGCCTAGGCAAGCCCTTACTCACATATTCATAAAATGTGTTCAAAATAATAAATAATATTTTTGGACTTTTTTGTTAGCAATGTCTGCTACTCGCTTAGATTAAGTGAATTTTAGTATTTTTCATATTTAAAGTTTTATTTTTCTGACTTTTTTTTGCCTTAACACAAACAAAATTACTTCTCTATTTTTAGGGGCGTCTGATGGTATATATTTATCCGTAATATATACATAGATTTTTGTTGTGCTTTGGCGTACCACAATTTTAGTTACATCTTCACACCAAAATCGGATAACTAGCTATTTTCAAAACCTCACCAACGTCAAACTCTGTGTATCCTTATCACACGTAGGTACACGAAAATTTGCTTATTATATTCTAGATTTGGTCTTAACTGGCTTTTAGACTTCTAACGGTCTTTATAGCCTTTGAAGGCTAACCAATTAATTTCTATTAACACCGATTTTATGAAAGATTTTCAATGGAAGTTTATTTTAAAAAAATATTTTTTGATCGAAATCAAATGAATTCGTTTAAAATAAAATTAAAATGAACACAAATTTAAAATTTACAAAATTTAAAATACAGAATTCTTAAACAGATTGTTTAACTAACTTTTCACTGGAACTCAATCATGGTTCTAATACAGACAAATTTCGTTTGCATTTTTTACAAATTCAAAACTATCCTCGCAAATAATAACTCAAATTTCTTACGGTCAATCATAAATAATTCCATATACTCTTATGTATTTTTGAATTAATACAAAAAAGTACGTAAATCAATGCAATTCGAAAACAAAACAAAAACTGTTTAAGTTTGCTTTCGCAAAACTTAAGGTCAAGGCATCTCATATGGTACCCATATAAAAACCTACAAACGTTTGTTAAAAATGACGATTCTTTTTTGACCCTATTTTAAAAATGGAACATATCAAAATAATCATAATGAACCTGACCTAATTGGCAACACTTCGAATTCACTCAATTCCCCAAAATGAGAACTTACCAATATGACAATACCATAGGAAAAAAAGTAGTGTAGACAAAAGTACTTGCACAGAGCGCAGTTATATATAAAGAGATACATATATACATACATAGATATATGTACAATAAAGATTAACAAACAAAAAAGAAAAATATTATATTCCTCCAGGGCAAAAAGGCAAAAGAATATAAGTTTTCGTTTTGAGCCTGCGCACCTCAGTCAGAGAAAACCTATTCATATTCTAATGTCTATCTCTATAACCACCATCATTATTATCATTAGCTGTGTAAACTCAGTAAAACTGCTTGCTACCAAAATAATATAAATTTATTGAATCCATCAATATGGGACGGAAAAATAGATTTATTTTATGGCCATAAAGTTATGTTGTTGAGGGCTCATTATGATAATATACCGAGGTAGATACCTACTTGCAAAGCTTCCATTTCCATGACTTTGGATTCAAATTTCCAAGTCAGATAAATTGGCGCTTGCCACTTGCGAGCGAGTTCTTATGCAAGGACGCTTTTTAGTTCGACCCTGTGACTCCTCTCTTGGCCTGCACCGCCCGCGCCACCGTTCCCACTAAATATTCATGCAGTGTAGGCGCACAGCAAACCAAACAGTTGAGTTGAGAATCGCTTAGCTAAGGAATAGCAAACCAAATACACCCTTTCGCCCGACTTAACCCTGCTACCTCTCACACCAATAGCCATAGCCATAACCATAGCCATAGAGGAGGTGGAAAATCGAATCGGATAAGGAAGTGCCTAGTCACTTCAATTCATCCAAATCCGAACCGAATCCGAATTCATCTCTACCATGCAATTTTCTTATTAATCGATCTTATGTCAAGTGCGACTGGGGTCGATGATGATGATGATGATGATGATGACGAAGTTGATGTGATTCGCTCTGGTCCATGAGTAATTTCGGTGCCTCCGTGAACCCCTCTCTTAACACCTATACACTTTAATTTTTTTTCAGCTTCAACTCTAACAGCTTGAGCTTGACAAAATAAAAAGTCGTAGTTTTGTCTATAGAACACCCACGAGCTCCAACCAAATACTCTTGGCTATGGAATCTCTTTCTGCACAATCCCACCCTTCATTTCGAATGGAACTATGACGTCATCGATTTTTCTTCTTCGATTACTTTCGTGGCTGATGGCTAAGGCTATGGCGATGGCGATGGCGTTGGACTTGCAAAAACGGCCACAGAGACAGACTTTCGCGAACGAGACACAAAAATCTTCTTTTTCTTTCGATTCGAATGAGGAATAAAATCTGCACTTACCTTGCTGTTTTTTTTAAGTTTTTGGTTTGTTTTTAAGCGAAAACGACAACGGAAGGTCTTAAATCCTTGGGAAGTGTGATAAATTGATTTTATGCTGCAAGAAGATTGTAGGTATTCCTTTTCAGTTTTTCCTTTTATATACTATGTATATATTTTTTTAAGTCGATGGGTGTTGGTTGATTGATTGGTTGGGTTTTTCTTTTTGTTATTTTTCTTTTGGATTTCTTACTTAATTGCACTTTGAATTATTTGCTTTTTTGAGAATTATTTTGGATTCTTTGGGGTTTTCTTCTTTTTTTGTTAACACTCTCCAGTTACACTTTTGACACAGAAATTGGAAAAATTCAATTTGGATGAGACAAGAGCACCGAATTGGGCGATACAACACTTCCGTGCAGACCTTGAATGTTTCAGGATCAAAAGAGAACTGTCAAAAAGTGAAGGAATTTCGTTTGGATTTGTCAAAGAAATCACAATCGAAAAAATATCGAATGGGAGCTTTTTTCTACAATCGAAAGCTTTTGTTATGTTATCGCACAGAAAAAGTGATGCCAAGAAAGAGCAACTTTTATAAACATTTATAAGCATTTAATTTTTATCGGGGAAATTTTTATTCAGTTTATTAAGTCATATTAAGTAATTAATCAATATTTGAACTTTGTAATACAGAATCGTCACATTTGTATATAAAATCTGTAGTTTAATTACAGAGCTGCTTTGTTTGTTTGCGTTAAAAGTTTTATATTAAAAGTTAAGTAAATAGCTAATGGCGCCGTAGGCACTAGATGCCGTCCTTTAGCTATGCCTCATGTATTCTCTTTTTTCTAAGAAATTAAGGAAATCTGTTATTATAAACAAACACAAATCAAGTTCAAACGTTTCTCCAAAATTCCACTGAACCTGCAGAAGGTCTAGTAGCGTTAGTTAATAGATAACACCATTGCGAAGTTGGTTACTCGCATATTTAGTATGTCAATGAATCATACAATTAATACAATATGTAACCTTTTTATGCTCTTGAAAGTAACGCAAGTTTCTAATATCTGATTGACCTGCTGCCAAAAAATGCCTTCTTATTAAGGCAAGTTTATTGGAAAGTTGAAAGTTAGTCAAGAAATATTTCTCTTAGCATGCTTTCACTATCGCAAATGGGGACCGCAGCTATATTTTATAGTATGCGACAAAAACTATGGCAAACAATTTTAAACGAGTTAGTGATATGTTAAAGCCATTTTTAGCAATTTACAAAGCTCAAAAGATGATTTACCTAATTTCAAACGATTTTAACATGTACTGTCTCTTAACAATTTGCTAAAGCTTAAATAACCGAATGGCTACTTTAACTTTTAGCAATTTGCTGAATCCATATGACATCTGTACCATTATTCTTACATATAAGAGCAGTGGATGGAATGGTGCAGTCAATAGTTTGTTATTCCAATTAATAGGTCGGTTTAAGAGTATTTGCTTTGTTTATTTTCACGAACTGTCAGTTTTTAGACATGTTTGGATACTCGTTTTTTTAAAAAGAAACAATTAGCAATTTCACTAGTTAGCAAAACGAAAAGAAATGTTGAAACATTTTGGACCCTCTTAGTAAATTGCTAAATATTTAGTAAATTGCTAACTAGTAAATTCGCCGGCTGAATGCTTAAATGCCCCATATACAAAAAAATTATTCCTCAGAAAACGAATTTTAAAGTTTGAAACATAATTTCGTAATTTTGCATTTGAAAATTTCGACCTTTGAATTTTTATATACATGAGTGGAATATTTCTTTTTTTAAATTTGAAGTCCTAGGGTTTAAAACATTTATGGTTATTTAAAAAAAAAATAAAAGTTTAGAAAAAGTCAAAAATGGATATAGAACCCTTTCCATACGAATGTTAAATCTATGAAAACTTTTAACATTGGGAATTCAACGATAGCAAAAATAATAATAAAATATAAAATTTCTAGCACTTTTAATTTTTTTAAATCTATTTGTAGTGATAAAAATATAAAACAAAAAGGAATATTAATATAATGGCTTAGCCCTTCGCTATATTACATTGGCTTAATTTTAAGTCGATAAAAAAAGTATGAAAAATGACAAAGTATTTTCACACTTTACAATTAAAAATACCCAACTTGAACTATGGTTCTTAAAATTTCCTAGAAAAATACATTCAATTTTATTCGGAATTGGTTTAAAAAATACTTCAGCATTCATAGGATTAAGTTTTAGTATTTTTTCACAGTTTTTCAAAATAATTATTTTTGGTTTTTACCTTTTTTGTTTTTATCCATTTTAGTAAAAACAAAAAAAAAATGCTTGAATATTATCGATAAAAACCTTATTAAGAATACTCTTTTAATGCATTTATATAGTTTGTGAACCTGAAGATATAGAAATAGTCTTATTAAAAATATTTTTTTCCCCTTATTTTTACCTCGTTTTTATTTTTTTTTAAATATTTAAAAAAAAAATAGTATGGCCTTTTTTGAGAAATTATCCTTATAAACACAGCAGATATTACTTAATCAGCCCTAAAAACTATCAAAACCAGAATTGAAGCGTCGAAAAATAATCAATAAATATTTAATTAATTATAGACAGCATTTTTTGGGTTTTTAATTAATGTTTGTATTTAAATTTTACTTTAAAAATGATTTAGAAAAAAAAATAAATAATAAATAAAAAATAAATTTGCAATTTGCTTTGCAATTTTAGGAACAAGCACGAGATCAACTGAAGTGATCTCATTTTACATTTTTTTACATTTTATCTTTATTGAACTTTTTATATATTACAATTGACTTAAATTAAACTTATAATTAAATATTAAATGGTAACAAATTTTGTTGGCACTTAGGGGGCCTAACTCTATACATTGTTTGTTTTGATAAATTAAAGAATAAACTAAAATATAAATGTTGTTAGATAAAAAAAATTAATGAAAATTTAAAAATCCTCGGGTTGTTCAGGCCCGGTTGTCTGTTTGGTGGGCTGTTAGCTGACTCCGTGTCAGCGTAAAATTGAAGATCTCCTTCTTCGATGGTGGGCTCAAGTTCCTCGTTTAATATATCCATAGCACACAGATATCTTGGTTCAGGGTGGCGTTGCTGGGAGTTCATCCTTCTGATGAGCTCGTTTTGGTGGTTGTTCAATCCTCCTGTGATCATCCTGGCTGTTTGGAACAGATACTTGTCCAATGGAATTATTTTGGCTTCGTCGTAGACTCGTTTGTTGCTGAAGTGTCTTTGCTTCTGATAGTTGAAGCAAAGTCCAGTGCATCTCCGTAGGATTTTCCTTTCAAAGACGAGAAGTTCCTTCATGGCCTGAAGTGATCTCGAAAATGTTACTTCTATTTATACTTTTCCAGCTGATTTTCTTTTATATGTATATACTTTTGTCCATGGATATAGGGCACATAAGCAGGAAAAATGTCACTTGGTTTCAATAGATTGTGAGAGGTTACATGCTCTATATGCCATCTCATGTGGATATGGGGCAATTAAACATTGAAAATATATTTGAGTGATGTTTGATCTATATCCATTGCCCATTGCAATGAGGAATTTAAGCATTAAGCGTCTGTTTTTAAAACTTTAATAGAAAAACTGCCCCACCTCGTACAAATTTTGGATATGCGGCAAATAAGCACGAACAGAACCGAAAATATGTGGTCTATGGAGCAAAACTGGTTTCTGTAACTTTATTAATAATAGAGATAGAGCAACGGGAATAGCACCAAACGAAAGAGAACATACGAATTAGTATAACTGCATCTTTAACTCAGTTTCCCAAAAAGTGGTCTGTGGGGCATTTAAGCATTCAGCCGGCGAATTGTTAAAGGTTAAACAATAGGTTGTTTAAAATTTTGCGTTTATGCTTTCATCCAATACTATTCATTGCTTGCTTTATCGCAAAAAGAACCTTGTCGAAAGCCTTTTTTGACATCGAAAGGTTCGGTTAAGTTGTTTCCAACCTATATAGGACAGCGCGAATTCTCCATGGTCATCCTGCACAAACGGACGAGTTTAGCAGCGATGCCAAAACTAGACATGGCTAAATAGAGCTCGTCCCTGTAGATGCTGTCATAGGCGGCCTTGAAATCGATGAAGAGATTGTGGGTGTCGGTTTGATGCTCTTGGGTTTTTTTTCATTATCTGCCGTAATGCGAATATTTGATCGACTGTGGACTTTCCTGGTCGAAAACCACATTAATAAGGACCTATCAGGCTGTTGGGCGTTATACGTTCACATATTACGGCAGAGAAGATTTTGCAAGCGATGTTAAGTAGATTGATGCCTCTATAGTTGGTGCAGTTTAGAGGGTCTCCTTTTTCAGTATCGGGCAAACAATACTGAGGTTTCATTCATGGGGCATGCTTTCCCCTGACCATATCTTAAAGATAAGTTGGTGGAAGCTCTTAACCGAATTATCTAAAGCTGCTTTGAGAGCTCGGCATTCAAGCCATCTGCTCCAGCGGCTTTTTTAGACTTCAGCTTAGATATGTCAATATTTATTCGTCTAAGTCGGGAAGACGGGATTGTTGGCTTTTTTCGTCTATATTGAATGGGTCATCCTGCCTGACAGCGGAATTCGGTTCGTCCTCGCCGTTATACAGTCTGCAAAAGTAGTCCTTTCATTGACTATAATGTTTCCACTTTCGTCTTTGCATTCTTCGGTTCGAGATTTATGCTCTGAATTTCGTTTCACCTGCTCATAAAACTTTCGAACTTCATTTCTGCTTCTGAACCTCCCAACATCTTCGACCACACGCTTCTTACTTTCTCCTCTCCTGCTCATAGAGCTCGTGAGCAGCTCTTGTGCTTCTATGCAGAGCCGCTTTGCTTGCCTGTTGTTTGGCTGCATTTTCCAGCCGACATTCCTCGTCACACCAGGTGTTTCTTGTTGGTGGCTGCTTGAAACCCATTACGTCAGAGGCAGCTTCTCTGATTGTATCTTGGCAATGCTCCCCCTGGTTATCGATAAGAGGTAAAAGAGGTTACTCGGTCGGACAAGGATTTGGCGATCCCTTGCAATTGTAGCCGTTCGACGTTGGATTTTCTCCCAGTACCTCCTTGTTTTGGCTGGGGTTTGGTGTTGAGGTGTGGAAAACGCGTACTGGCTACCATGAGGATTCGCCCCGCAGCAAAATCGATGTGCCAAAATCCGTTATCAGAAGTGTTGTCGTGCAGACTGTTTTTCCCGATCATTACACCAAAGATGTCTTCCTTTCCTAGCTTGGCATTAAAATCGCCTTGGACAATTTTAGTATCGTAGCTAGGACACTGCTCATTTGCTTTGTCCCAGAGCTCGAAGAACATATCCTTGGTATTGTCATCCTTCTCTTCTGTGGGGGCGTGTGCGCATATTAGGCTAATGTTGCCGAATTTAGCCTTGATGCAGATCGTCATGAGGCGCTCGTTGATGCGCCTATAACTCAAGACTTATTGCCTAAGTCTGGCTCCAATGACAAAGCCGCATCCAAATAAGCGCTGTTGGTTTTTTCGGTTTTCTCACAACATAAAATATTATAAAGCGGCCTATGCACATCGCACAATAATATACATACATATTTTTAAACTTTTGAATAATCATTTAAAGGATTATGTATCCTCGCTCTCTTTCTAAATGGGTCAAAATGATCGACCGTGTTTAAGCGGTTTCATAGGAATTTTTTCTTCCGTATTATCTATTAAAATGACGTTTCTTATTTCATTTGACAGCTAAATTTTCATATAGGGTCGTCTTACAATAAAAGCCTTATTTTTGATATTAAAAAAAAAGAAATGTTTTTAGAGAAATCAATGGATTTAGTACCCGTGGCATGATGGTTAGTGCGTTGGACTGTCATGCGAGAGGTCTTGGGTTCAATCCCTGCCTGTGCCACCTTAATTAAAAAAAAAAAAAGAAGAGTTTTCACGGGTAGGTACTGCCTCTTGCGAGGAATTGACAAATTCTCCAAGAGTAATTCTTGTCATGAAAAAGTGCTTTCTCAAAATTAGCCGTTCGGATTCGGCATATAAATTGTAGGTCCCCTCCATCCCTGACAACATTACTCGCACACAGGAATGGTTGAGAGTTGTAAGTCACTAGGCCCTGGTTCTCTACGGACTGTTGCGCCACCTAATAAAAAAAAATAAAAAAATGGATTTTGAACATTGTAGGTTATGGCCTTATCGACGAATAAAACGGATAGAAGTTTTTTTTTCTGTAACGTTTTATGTCGTAGTTGTGAGCTTTTACTTATCAAAAATTAAAAAGTGACCGAGTATCCCAACTGAAACCATTTATGGGAAACTTCTATACAATGCGAGAATACCATGGATGCATGTGGAAACAAAAGCATTTGGAATCAGTTTAGAAAATTTTGAACTACGTAAGCCCTTTGGCTCACCATTACACAGCCGGAGCATTAGAATATAGCCATCAAAATTTGTTAAAACTGAATATCAATTATAGATACCTAGTTTCTGGCGGCCTAATGTTTAATCTAACCTCCTTGAAGACTTGAAGAAAACGTAATAGGTAGTAACAAAACTAAACATAATTCACTCCGAACAAAACAAGCCCCAAAATTTATAAAGCGAATATTCTAAATAGCAAAATCCGCAACTACAAAATTGCAACCAAAACAAAAATCAAAATTATTGTAAAAGCATTACAAAAAATACATATATATTTTTCTTAAAATGAAGTCAACTTATTATTGCAGTTAACTATATAATGCGACACTGCTAAGTACTATGTAACTAAATAGTCCCAGTCGCTAAGGCCAAATGAAATCCCCATTTAATTTGATTTTATTATTTTGTTTTTAGATGATTTTAATGAATGAGCAACAATAATGTTAAAATTTAACAAACTCTAACGAACAAGTTCAGGCAATTTTCGATCGGCTGGCAACAGCGACAATATAAACGAATGTAGTTTTTCTTTAGTTATTTTCAATGGCCATGATTGTGGTGGAAGACTAAAAAGAAAAAAAATATTATTAACAACATAGATTATATGATTGTTAGTTTACCTAGCAGCCCATAGACCGGCTCGTTGTTTTTTAGCATTTTGTTCAACTTTCGCCAACTTTTTGTAGTATTTTCGCCATTCTGCGTCTTTTATGGTCTCCGGTAGATCTACGGTCTTTCCGAAACCGAGACTTAATAGTGCTTCGGATGCGTCAATTAGTCCCTAAAAACAATTTATCTGCATATAGTCAATTAAATGGAACAGTTTTGTATTTATAGCAAACCTGTTTGTTTTCGGGGCAAACCAATAGAACCCGACACAAAGCACTGTTGTCATCGCCATCTCTGGACAGGGGAATGAATTCAATACGCCTACCGACAGCAACAGTTTGCAGCCAGGAATAACCATTCGCATTCACAGCCACACCAGGAAGCTGCAATTTAAATCATAAATTACTCTCTTCATTCTCAATGATTGAAAAAAAAAAAAGACTATTTTGTTGACCTAACCTTAACTGGAAGACGTTTTGCCATAGGAACTAAAAATCCCATTGGGGCTTTGTGGTTTACCAAGAGAAGTGGCCCACTCTTTGAGCTCGGATCGATCGAATCAATTTCTCCATATTGTGTGATTTTATTACGTACAAAGCTTCTCGGGATATCTGTACCTTTGCCAAACTTTGTGATCTATAAAATTCAAACAGAAAAATTAATTCTGGAAAGATTCCTTAGTATTTCACCGACTTACTGGACGTTTTTTGTAATAGGCATAGGCAAAGAGCAATCCCGATGCTGCGTAAATTGTAATCTAATAATAAATACAAAATAGCCAACATAATTATATAACAAATACAAAAATTAAATCGTATTGTTTATTTTAAATACAACTTTTGATATTTTGTCTAAACAGCCTTCAATTTTCTTTTATAATCTAAACCTGCACTTTACCTCTGCACCTCTTGTATCTTTTTGGATGTAATCGCAGAAAATGTCGTAGGAATTTGATAATTTCGTGGCTATTGCTGCCATTTTCGAGTTGTGGCTTTGTTGTTAGGAAGTCGATGGATGGACGTGTGATTTATAGTTTGGTAATTATGATATTTTTAAAATATTACTGCATATTTTCTAACCAAAATAAAATATCGTAGGTCATCAACACAAAATCATCTGTGGATTTTTTGAAAGAAAGATATTTTAGGTGGGGTGTTTGGAAGGCACCTGTCAGATGAGCATTGTCAGTTTTGTAAGATACGTAACGTGACATGACGTTACGTACAGATTTGAGCTGCAGGGTGTTTAGTTTATAAAATAAAGAAATATGAAGCAACCAAATGATTTATAGCAGATTTACATGTATATTTGTTATTGTAATTAAAATCGAAGTAGAGTGAGAAATTTCTATTGCAAACAAATAAATGCGTGAAAGAGTTATTTCTGGTGAAAAATTTGTACCCGGAAACTTGTGTTACCCATGAATAGGTACGTATTCCCCCATAAATCCATAAAATTAAAGGGCAAATTAGAAACGAGCTTTGGAATTTCCAAAGAAAAAATAATGAATTGATAAAAAAGGCGTATATAAAAGTGCTTCACTAGAATGAGGCCAATTCGAATATTCCTGTGCAGGAGCTTACATGTGCGACCTTTTAACTTTTGTATAGAATATCTAAGTATTGAAACAACTGTTTTAATTTATTTTTGAAACAAAAATGCGTTCCGAAAAGACTTTGACAGCTACAGAAGGAGCAAAAAAAGTGTTTTCAAAGTTTTAAAACGTGAAACGAGGAGACTCAACAGAAGCAAGAACATTGTGATGATCCACAAAAATATGGGGAAAATTGAAATGGTCGCACTGCATAAGCAACATCATGAGAAAAGTGGTTAATTTTACGGTTTGCCTCAAATTCCACTCTACAAGGGACAAAATAATGGCCAAAAGTGGAGTATCAGGCAGCATAACAACGGTGCGAAGGAGTAGTGAATGGAAAGGCATTGGGCAAGTTCAGACGACATAAACGACTTGAATGTAAGGCAAGATTTAAGAATCTGATTGGCCAGCTGTCAAAAAATTGCTTTTCAATCAAGGCAATTTTATTGGAAATATGGAACTACTCAAGTAAAATTCCAAGTTTGAAATTAATGACATCTTAAAAATTAACTAGTTACCTTGGTCTTATTTTGCGTTTAAAGAATGCAGTTTACTGCAAATGAAAGCACTTATGTTGCCTGAATTTGCCCATTGTGTTTTCGAATAAACAAAAGTTTAAACTTGGCAGTCCAGATGGTTACAACTTTTATTTCCATAAACTAAGAAAGGATGAGCTTATTTTGAAAAGGCATCATATCTGTACATTAGGTGTAATGGTGTGGGAAGCTATAACCTATTATGGCACAATCAACTTCGAGATTTTGTCCAAACCAATGAACGAAAACCACTATAAATGTTTGCTAGAACGGTCATTTCCAAAAATAAAAACAATTTTGCACCTCTGGCTCTGACGGCCCAATCTTCTTTTTTTCACGGCTATTAAAGAGTAAAATATATTAGTGAATGTAAATATTCTAACGTCCACCATCAACAACGTTTCACTTTCATTCGAAATAAAACTGAAATCCAAACAATTTCAATGAATTTCAATATTATTTCGAGTGAAAGTAAAATATAGATCCTGGCCGATGTAAAATTATTTATATATGTAGGACGTAGGTATGCACTTACTTATATTTCGTTGTGAGGTTGTGCAGCTTCATCTTCACTTCGTCGGGAGTGTACTCCACTAGCCGACCCTCAAATGCTACCGACATTTCCTTGTAAATGTGTAGATTTTTTCTTGCACCACGCAATCCCGGCTCCTTGTCGGCCCATAACTCCAGGAGGAGTTCCTCGTCGGAAATGGACCAAGACTTTCTTGGTTTGTTCTTTTTCTTTGTTTTTTCTTCCATTTTCTAGAAAGAAAAAGTACAATTATTTATTATGTTTTAATGATTGATAAAAAAATATTACCTACCAGTTAAATAACCATAACCAAATAACAATAGTTTGAAATTAAAACTGTAAATTTTTCTCCTGAGTCTGCTGTCAGATGTTTTTTTTTTTCATGTCTGATTGATATTTGAATGTTTTCATTTCAATAAGCTTTGAATTTTTCATTAGGTGAGTTTGTTTACTTCATCTGTCAATTTCAACTGGTTTTCGAGAGGTTTTATCAAAAACTTGTTGAAAACGAAAACTTGTGGGTTACGAAAAATGTATGGGAAAACTTGTGTTTTCGGTATAAGTTTTCGACGAAAACCTATTTTCTCGCGAAAACCGAGTTTTCGGTTCGGTGTAGAAAGGCTATTAGTTAGTTATTTGAAGCCAGTTTTAATCATTAAGTAAGTAAAATAAATTAGGTGGTGCAACAGTGCAATGAGAATTAGGACCTAGAAACATAAAACTCTGAAAGCACTACAACTATTATTTTTTATTATTAGCTGCGTTTATGCGTTTAATTTTCGCTCAGACCGTTGAAAATGCAAAAAAAACTCAGATTTGTTTGAATTTTCAGAGTTTATCGACTTAATTTTGTTGATGCGAGAATTGCAGGAACATTGAAAACAAGAGTTACAGAATGTAAACATGGATCATGAAAATAAAACAACGCAGGAACATTGAAAACATTTTTATATACTCATCTCTTTTTTCCATTCCTAATTTAAGTCTTATGCATCGTTTTTATAAGTTTTCCAGTTCTAACTATTTATATCTTATCTTTCAGTTATATAGCGACAAGGAAAAATCTATGAGGGAAAGTTCTAACTAGGTATACAGTTTTTCTGAAAGTGCATTTTGGCTTATTCATAGATGTTTGCTAAACTTTTTAGGCTATTCATAAATAAATGCAAATCAAAGTTAAGGGCTAAACCTGAATAACTATAAACATAGAAAATGCTTTGTTCAAGTAATTATTATCGCAGCCAAATTTCATAATTGATTTTTTTGGTGTATAAAAACGATGAAAAAGTAATTCAGGACAAATAAATGTTACGGTAACACTTCCCTCTTTTCCTAATGCTCACACTGTGTCCTTGGCATATTAAAGGTATAAAAAAACCCTTTTAGTGTTTGCTAATTATAAAAAAAGTTCCAGAAAATATCGATTGATACCGCAATAGCAGAAGATATGGATATTTTATATAAATATTCCCGGTAAACTGTAGAACTTTATTATTTCCGCCTTTTATATTTCAATGTAAAATAATTCAATGAAGTATATTTTAGACTTTACCTTACTGTATTACAGTAGTTAAATTATTAGTTAAGGTATTACTATTGAAATAAACTTAACATACATTTATAAAAAACATGTAGGTACTCGTTCATATATATTTACAAATAAAGTCTAGTCTAGAAAACCTTAACCATTGAATAATTACAAATAGAAGTGGACACCGAACATTGCTCAAACGACCATGCGACTTATGAGCATCCAGTGAGTACTATTAGTAGCTTAAATATCATTTTCATGACATGGTTGTTGTATATGCTAATTTATATGCTCAAAAGGGATTAAAAATTCCTTTTGGGATCTTTTTTGAAAAGGACAATAATATGTAGGTACACGTTGAAAAAAACAGTTTTAAGAATAGGTATACCTACTACATCTTTGGAAGAAAAATGAATTTTATCAATCCAGACATATTATGTATGTTTATGTATTTCATTTGTGTTTATCATATAGATGACTTTTTGTTGTAAGTTTTTGTATTCTATTGAGTGCGGTTTTGTCTACGGGTAGATTGAAATTTGTAGTTAAAGTAAAAATGTATTGTGATTATAAGGATTGTTTAAATAAAAAAAGTTCGCGGTTTCGACTGCCACAAAACGAAGGTCTAGCCAAAATTTGGCTAGTAAACTCCGGAAATAGCTATTCCGAAAAGCTAATAAACAATGAGCCAATTTTTATTTGTGCAGGCCATTTTAATAAAAGTGAAATATGTTTGAACAGCATGAGATCGCGATTGAATAAGGATGCAGTTCCTTACAATTGCAAAACCGCAAATTTGATTCTAATACAACAAAATAAGAAAGTTTATAATAGGAATGTAACGTAAGTTAATTTAAATCACAAAAGAAATATTTTCATGAATATGTAAGGTGTCAGTTATAATTGACAATTTTAACTATTTATTTGAGTCCAGTGATTACCTTAATGTCAATATATAGCTGATCACTTACTTACTCTTATCAAATAAATTAATTAAATTTTTTTCATTTTTGACCACATAAAAGGCAAGGTTGATGTAGGAACCTTAAATTTGTCACCTAGCTTTATTTAAGTTTGCATTTTATGAATGCTATTAAGAAAGTTGACTAATAACTTAATATGTACACCAAATAGAAATAGGTAATAAACCAAATAAGTTACGGAACTTACACTTTAGACTAAAAAACGTTTGAGCGGATTTTTAAGAAAATATTTTTTATGAATGTGTAAAATTTTGTAAATATTTTAAGAAAAAAAATAAAAAAAATTGGAAAGGGGTTGAAAATGAATTATAAAAAATTATCTACCTACCCATTTTCAAAATATTGGACTTTCAAAACGACGTACGTTTGTACATGTACGTCCGTACGTTCCCGACGTTTTTTCGTCGTTCATAGCTCAAGAACCAGAAGAGATATTGACTTCAAATAAATTTTGTTATACAGATAATTATGCAGAAAGATGCAGAAAGGACTCTCAACAAAATTGCGTAGGTGGATTTTTTACCATAACAATTTAAAAAAAAGGTGAAAATTTTGGTTAATCCTAAATATCTCACGAACCAATAACACTAGCGGGTTGAATTAAATTTTATATTATATTTTGTAACGTGATACAACCCAAGTGCATTTTTGGAAACAAAATCCAATTAACGGTTGTTTTTATAAATCAAAAAAACTAAAAAAAATTTGTCACCTCTAAAAATTTACGAACAAAAAATGATGTTATCTCCAAAACAATTTTGTACAACGAAGAATAATGTTTTTAACATCTGGTAAAATTTTGAGAAAAAAATAAAAACCTAAAAAAACATTTCTCAAAGTTGGTAAAAATTGATTTTCGACTCGAATATCTTTTCATAAATTTGAGATTATGGCTTCCAACTAATTTTATCTTATAAGAAATAATTTTTTTATAAAAATCCAACAGTCCGTTTTTTCATTAAAAAAAAGAAAATCTACAAAAGATAGTACGCAAAATTGGTAAAAAATTATGCTCGGTTCTCTATATCTCGTAAATAAAAGAAATTGACTTCAAATTATTTTCATTTATTGTAAAAAAATGTACGAAAATCGGTGCAGCAGGTATGAGATACCGTTATTAATTGGTAGATATTTTGTTTCTTCCAATGATGTTGTAGATCGTATACTTATTTTAGCTCAAATAAAATTTGAATACAAATCATAGAAGCCACAATGGTATCATACAAAATAAATCAGTAATGGTTAAAATGATTTGGTATGTTATTCGCTTTCAATTAAAAGGGGTGACAAATACACGTTATTGGTTGTATACAGCGTGTTTTGCATAAGATGCTAGGGTTTGTATAGGTTGGGTTGAGACAAAAAACAAATTGCGTGGGAGTGGTGTATACCTATGTAGGTATGCTTATTTAACCTTGAACAATTTAAGTGACTTGAACTACATGAAGCCTCTCTTACATTTAAATAATTTTAGATGTATGTTTTTCTAAAGCCAAAAAGTTCTTCCCACAGAAAAAGAAAAATTACACCGGTTGAAGATAGTGAGGATCACAGTTCGGCAGTAAATAAAGACGACGAATTTCTTCATTTGAATAAAAGACCCCCTCACAAATTTTATTCAAATAATTGCAAGAAATCCGAAAGAACTGTGAACAACGTATATCAACCACAATCTTGGTCACCAACGCCGCGCCGCCGTCACCAACGCCGCACACTGGGGCAAGATACCCCAAAAACCGGAATTAATTCAGAAGATGGGTCTGCCTTACTTAAAACATTCTTTTTATTTGAAGTACCATACAAATTAATAGGAAAACTAAAATTGAGTTTTAGAATTATGTTTTGATGCTTATTACCGACTGCGTAATGGAGTTTTTGTAGCTATCTATGTATCTATTTTTGTCCGCACGAAACTTCTCAACTCTCACTGAACCGATTTTAACAAGTGCTACGGCATTGGATTCGACTTAACGGCACGAGTAAAAAGGAGTACTTGATTTTTTTTTAAATCAAAATGGCGGATCTAAGGCGGTAAATAGTTATTTTAGGAATGTATGTGTATTGGAGGATCCGTTAAGCCGATTTTTAAAAATTATACCTCATTGGATTTGTCTTGATGACGCGAAGAAAACTAAGTACTTGAAATTCTTGAAAAAAATTTGTTTTTAATAATTTGTTGTCATAGTTTTTTTTTTATGAAATAATTAAAACAATTTTTTAAAAATCATGAAAACCATTTCTATTTATATTTGTTGCTTAATTTCTAAGTATATTAATTTAAACTAAAAGTCATTTTCGTCAGACTCAATTTCATCGCCGCTGATAACAATGTTAGAGTTTTCATCATTAAAAACATTTGGGGCAATGATTAAGTCAAATACTTCTTTAGGTAATGTTCTGATGGTTTTTTTATGCATTTGCCTTAAGCTGGTTATTAAGGGCTCAGATGTGATGAGCAATAAATTTAAAACATCTTCATTGCACTTTTTTCTAGAACATTTCCTCGAAAAATGTTCACGATATGTTTTAAAATCCATATTTCTTGCTTCCTGTGCTTCTTCCGTCAATTGACCTAGATTTGTAGATAGATTAAGCTTTAAGATTATGTAAATATCAAATTTTATTAAAATAATACCTATTGGAAGGAGTGCAGAATGAACGACATCAGGACCATGAATTAAAAGCTTGTGCACTGTAGGAGGCATATAATACCATGGATAAAGGTCCACAAAATATTTGGCAGTGTCAAGTGTGAAAGATCTGAAATTTTCAATATGGATATCATAGCTACTTGAAATTGCTACTAATATGGAATGCATCTTCTCGATTAATATTTTATCGACACCCAAGATTTCAGATGCGACTCCCTCGTTGCTAAAAAAACGCCTAGCAGTGTTGCCATCATTGGAATTTCCAAAACCTGGCTTGGGTTGATCTACAATCAAACCCATTTGATTTCTAAATTTTTGTTGGATTTGAACTTTATTGGCAGCAACTATGTCCTTATCTTCCTTACAAATTTTCCATTTTTTTATTGGAAGCCTATGTATAAGCAACATGTAAGAGACACTCAAAAGATCGAATCCAGCAATGCAGTACGGACAATCCAAACTGCAATGCACTCGGATTGTAAGATCTCAACAACAGCTTTTCGATTTCGTTGAAGTCGTTTGAACTAGCACCGCAAATATAATAGCGCTGAGAAGAGGTTGTATTTGTAAGGGCATTGCACACTTTTTCGTCCACCATGGTAAAAATCAGTTTGTGGGAAACTTCAACAACTTTTTCCTCGATGTTATTAATAGAACGACACAAAGCCTGAATTTGAGCATCAACTCGATGCTTCTCAGCTTCCGATACTTGTGTAGATTCCTTTTTATATTCGAATTTTATTGGGCGACAATATCTGGTTGATGACGATCTCGGATTTTGCCACACAACGATTTTTTAGAGGAACATTCGCAAACAAGTTGGATGGGAACGACCGAAGTTATAAAAACACTGGAATCATCAGCTTCCATTCCAACAAAGTTCTGCTTGTAAGAACTATGGCCTGAACTCCCATCGAATCCCCACTTGCAGATCAAACACAAATTTCGAAGTTGTTAATCATTTAAAGTTAGTATAACTTCTTTTTGAGCCAAAATCAAACGATCTACAGTATGATCCATTAATGCCTGCACTGTTACCTCTGCTGAACTATAAGTCACATGCATTTCTTCTTTTTTCGGATAGCACATTTTTTTTGCATTTTGCACTACTTTGTAGGAAGGAAACCTTTCAGGGTCTTTTGCTCTGATAACATTATATTGATGCCTCGTTAACTTGGCCTCTACCATAACTGAAAGTGCTTCCTCACCTGACATCTTTCGTGTGCGTTGCCGTTCCTTACGAAAAGCATTTTGATAATAAATCGCTCGCCGAGGTGAACGTACCACTTCGTTAACTAATTTTGCAGCAGCTGGATGACCTTCAGCTCTCAAATTGGGTTTTGTTGCGAAGCCTAGCTGAGAAGTTGACATCTCTTTTCGAATATTTTTCGTCTTGATCCTTTTACTTCTGTCGGTACTTCCTTCGAAAGATTTTTTGGTCGACCAACTTTACATGGGGCTACTGGATCAAAAATTGTAAAGCTTATTGGTGTGAGCAACCAAGATTCGTTTATTTTCTTGAATCTGATTTCGTTTCGATTACATTTTAACCACTTTTTTTTTAATACAGCTTCAAAAACGGACAAAGAATGCTGGAGCTCCTTTGCATCAACATTGTGTCTGGCTTCGAGGTGTTCCGCTAAAAATTTTAATTTTGTTTTCAGTGTTTGGAGCCCTTAATCTCTCATGAGCTCATACAACTCCATTCGAGTATAAAATACATATACTGTTTGAATGTAAACCTACACAAAAAAGGTTTAAAAAAAAAAAAACATTCAAAATTTTCTGAGCTACTCTACTAAGTCTGCTATTACACGATGCCTCACGACTCATGACTCACATGACACATGAGTGCGAAAAAGAAAGCAGATGTGTGAAAATGAGATGCAAAAAAAATTTCCGGTGAGTCTCGGGCAAATTTTCAGTAGACTCACTTTGACGTTTCTTTTTTCTGATATTCGTTTTATGCTGTTCTTTTTCATTCGATTTTCTTGTTGCTGGGATAAACAACATCGAATTTGTTTGAAAACCAGAAAAGTGTGTAACTTCAACAGCTTTAATACATTTTCGGAATGCATTTCCAAAATCCTATTTATTTTGTTTTATAGAACAAACAATTATTGTCAATTTTGATGCATGGGGCACGAGTCAGCGTGTAATAGCGCTTGCCTCACCGAATACAAATTTATAAGGAAAGTCAAAAGTGAGTCGTGAGTCAACGTGTAATAGGGGACTAAAGAAATCATAATAAAAAAAATGGTGTACATATGAGCACCGGATTCTTTTTTCGCACAATACAAGAGGCATTAAACTATTTTTACAAATAAAAATCTCGACATAGAAACGTCTAGAAACCTATGAACTTTTACTCTAACTATACGTAAAATATGCCCTTAATTATATATATCACATTATTTATATTCTATTATATTGAAAAAATAAAAATTGAAACTTAAAATATATTTAGAAATAAAGTACATACTTGAAACTATTGATTCCATATTGTTTTTTAGTTTTCACTTTATTAAAATATATATTAACATAGGCAAACTGATACTACTTACTTAACACTTGTCTTAAGAGTTAAGAGTGAATGAAATGTGACTTACATTCAGAATTACGGAGTAAAAAAAATACTTAAAAACATAACTGTTTAAGCTAATGAAAGCTTAGAATGTGTGCTAACGGGAAAACCAGTTTTTATTTTCATCTCTTACAATTTTCTTTTTAGTTTATTCCGATTCCTTCATATGAGTGGGCCCACTGTGCGCCGCCGTCACCAGTTCAAATAGATATTGAAAAACTTCTTAAGTCGCCAAAGCCAAGCAAATTTAAACCAATCGGTGTTTTAAAAAATACGTGTAGTAATATATTAAATGAGGTCTTAGAATCAAAGTCAAAAAGCGTACAAACTTTTGTAAGAACCCAAATTGTACACAAAGAAAGAACAAAATGGAACGCAGAAGAAAAAGATCTTTTTTTGAAATTCCATTACAAATCACCGTCATTTTATAAATTTTTGAAAAATGAAGGCTTTGTTTTGCCATCGCAAAAAACATTAACACGATGGTATGACATGCTCCCATTTGGAACTGGCATTTCAAAAAGCATCCTTTGCATGCTTAAAGAAAAACTTAAGGATCTACCAAAAAGCCATAGAACGTGTGTGCTCGTCTTTGACGAGATGAGCACCAAAGTTGAATTAGAATACAATTCTAAAGAAGACAAAATTTACGGATTTGAGGATTTGGGTGAGTTAGGGAGAAACAAGAGAATGGCCAATCACTGTCTTCTATACTAATGCTCCGAGGACTTAACCAATCCTGGAAACAGGTACGCAGATAAACAGATATAAACATATTACATATACATATTAGTTATAAATAATTAAAAACATATAGGTACATACATATTAAGTAATTATAAATACAAAATATTGAGCATTCAATATCATTAACAATAATAAATATTATAGTAAATTATAATAAAAAGATAAAGTAGTAGTTGAGGGCTGAGGCTCAATTTTACGAATAATAGATGGTTTATAACTACAACAAGTAAACAAGTGACGTATGCATTATAAGAAATAAACAATATAAACTGGTATCCAAATATAAACAAAAATAAATTAAAATAACATTTTTGACAATTTTTTAGTTTTAACTTTTTACAGAAAGTTGTATTGTAATGGTTTTATGAATTAAATACACCTTAAGTCTAGTTGTTTCCGTGCGAAAATTTTCAAAAAAGATTTGCATAATTATAATGTGTATTATATTGCATAACATTAATTGCCTTTTCACAAGCAACTAATATATAGCCTAATTTACCCTAATTAAATAAAAGTAATGCCATGAAGAGGGAATTATTAAAAAATAATAATTCCCTTTTCATGGCATTCATTTCGTGAAAAAAAGCCAGAAAAGAAAACCATTCGCATGCTCAACATATTATATGGGTGGAATTTCGATGAATTAAAAAATTTTCTCACAAGGAAACTGTAAACTATAACCATGAGAATGGGCTAAATTGGGTGGACTGTTGCGCCACCCAATTTATTTTTTTTATGGGTTAATTTATTTTGTAATAGTGTTCGAACAAAAAAAAGTACGTAAGATCGTAAGCACGAACCGATGTCATCAATGTTTTCTTATCATTCTGCTTATTTTTTTGATTCAATCATATACAAAATTCTATACCATAAGCATGATAATTCTCTTCCAAAGATAATTGGCTACTACAATGGAAATGTCCCTGGGAACCAACTGGCTGAAATCCTACAATCCACAATCAAATTATTGATATCCGAAGATATAAACATAGTGTGTATTTCGTGTCACCAAGGTGCTCCAAACAGAATGGCTTACAAGAAATTGGATGTCACAGAGGTTGCCCCGTTTGTCACAATATCAGAACAGAAAATTTTTTGTATCAATGATTTTGTTCATCTTTTCAAAAGTGTCCGAAATAATCTTCTCATATCGGATATAATCGTTGATGGAGAAGTTGTGTCCTGGTCTATTTTGAAAAAACTGTTTTTTGCGAAAGTGCATTAATAAGATCGATGCACAAGCTTACAGAAGCTCACATACAACCAGACAGCTTCCAAAAAATGAGCGCTAAGTTAGCAACGCAGGTTTTTAGCCATCACATTTCATCAGCAATCTTCGCAGCTTCTTCAACCGAAATTTTTGATGAAAATGAAAAATCTATTGCTTTAAGTACTGGACATTTTTTTTCGGTTGAACAAATTGTTCGACAATTTGAGCAGTAAAAATAAGTTTTCACAAAATCCAGATAAGTGTGCAATATCTGATATTCACACAGATGTACTGACAAACATAAAAGATGCCATTTACTGGATTGAAAATTGGAAACGCGAAAAAAGTGGAGCTGTCTTTTGTTTCAAAGGCTTATGCCAAACATTGAATGGGGTGATACAACTTTGGAACCACATTAAAAGCGATGATCAGCTTTATTTATTAACATCACATTTGAAAACAGATTGTTTGGAAAATACAATTTCAGTTGTTCGAAATAATAGGGGTTCGTATGAAAAAAACCCATCTTCATTTCGACTGCACAAAAATCTCAAACAAATGAGTTTTTATAACATCATGGCTTCAGATTCAACAATTTATGACACAAACGACTCTGCTATAATTTTGAATATGGCGGATGTAGAAAGTATGACGTAAACTCAAATCTAAATTTTCTTTATTTTATTTTTTATTATCGTTAAACATAAAGGTTTCTTAAACCCAGATGGAGAAAGAGATGAAAGTTTAAATGAAGAAAAAGATGATTGCCTTCCATCTAGTCTAATTCTATTATCTGCAGGTGAGTTAGCATTTTTCGATATTAAACCATCGAAATTTATTCAGAAAAAAATATTTGTGTAAATTATAAGAATGAAGGTACTTAGCTAATAGATTGCTTGCATACCAAATTAAAAACCTTATCTTCGGATAGGTAAAGCTATCCTGTTCATTTTATTAAATGATACTAAACTTTTTTAAAATTATAACAAAAAAAAGAAAGAAATAACTTAAATCTAAGTTTTTAAAGTAAGCTTTAAAAAATAATTTACCTAGTTTATTTATTAAGATAAGACTTTGCAAAAGATTACAGATGTATGAAAGTAAAAACAATTGGTTTGATAAAGAAATTGATTTTTGGTTTAGATTTTATAACATGAAAAGAACATCTTATTCACACTAATATTCCACAATTGTTTACAGAAAATGGTAATGCCGACACTTTTAAAGTTGTTTGTGTGAACGATTTCTAAACGTTTAATTTTCTATCCGATTTAGAAAAATTTTTTTTTTACTTGGAAGTTTGTTGTTCCAAATAAAAAAATTGCAATCACTGTTTCATGAATTTTTTTATCGGTACTGGCAAATATTCCATTTAACGCATACTATTTTGTGAATGACAGTACGATATAGCAAAGTGCATGTTGTATGATAACTCAAAAAAAAAAAATGTCTTCAGTAAAGGCATTTAAAGGTTTTTAAATAAACTTTAACAAAAACGGAATACATATAATTTATTTAATAGTACTTATATATGCACATAAATAATGCATCACTATTTCTTGAAACTTTTTTAACAATTATTTATACAATGCCTAACTTAAATCAAATAAATTATTTTGTCTTAATTTTGTTAAGGAGACGTTGAAAATAATAATGAAATAAAAGAAAATGACGAAGAAGAAAACACGTGTGAAATTGATGACTCTGAAAACGAAGAATTAGATCAAGAAGAGTCAACTCAAAGCAGCATTAATGAAATGTCCTCAACACATTTTGCAGGATATATTGCAAAATGTGTGCTTAAGAAAAATGGCTGTGATTTATGTAAATTGTTTATGGTCAAAAGCAAATTTCAACATAACTACGAAACAAGGGAACATTTAATAAAATTTCGTCAATTCGAAAATACAATTAATGGAGGCTTGACGATTCCCACCACAGAATTTGTAAATTATGTTAAATGTATTGTGCAATGTTTTGAGGAAAACTTTGATTCATTGTGTTTTCAAAAAAGTCGATAGTTTGTTTTTGAGCAAATTAAACTACAAGAAAATACTAAAAATTGTTGGAAAACGTTTTTTGGCTCCAATATTTTGAGATCAAACACTTATTTGGAAGGGGGAATGATTTTATTTTATACACAATAAGGTTTGTAGAAGAATTATATTGACAGTTTTTTTTTTAAATCAACTAAATTGCAAAACAAAACTACTAAAAATTATTTAAAAATGGTTTTCGACTAGAATGTCTCGAAAACAAACAATGCTATTGACTCCGGAATAATTTTATTTTAGACTTTTGACACAATGTTGCAACTTAATGTGATGTGGTTTGTAAAAATATTCAATTTACAATTTTTTTTTCAAGCAAAACAAAAATTACTTAAAATCTTCAGCTTTACATTCAAAGTATTTAAAGTTGATCAAAACATTGATAAACAACGTAAATCGGAAAAGGTTCAAGAAGATACTTTAGGTATATGTTAGTACTTTACTGCCTTGAAAATTATAAGTAGGTATGTATGTAGATAAATATTTTACCAAAAGTAGGTTAACTTTCATAACTTTTATACCTTTGTAAATTTCATTTAATTAAAACAACTCGTCGATAAATATAATTATGTATGTCTTATTCAAATTTGGCACAACACATTATTATAAAAATAAAGCGAGGTATAATAAGAAGACAATTTTTTTACCACTGAGATGTGACTACAAAAACTGCTTAAAGTCAAAACTACTTCCATGCAACCGTCAACCCAAAACAAAACAATATCACAAAAAAATACATAAAAACAAAAACAAAATAGAACATTAATTCTTAAAGCCATGTACCACAAAATGTAGTATATAAACAAATTTAACAATGCAAGAAGAAATTGTATGTTATTTGTGTACGCACAGTGCACTGGTAAACGGTAACATGTTCCAAAATGGCTTTAAGAATCCTTTTTTACTCCACTTTGATTATATCTTTTTTTCTTCACTCCACAGTTTTTACTTTGAAGCAAAGAAATCTGCCAAAAATACTACTGAAATGGTTGAAAAATCTAATAGGGGCCGTTCATAAAATACGTTCGGACACAAGGCGGGGAGAGGGCTCTTGCTGAGTGTGACAAGGTGTGACAAGGGGGGACGGGGGGGTCTATGGTAACGTGACCTTCGCCATTCATTAAAACATTTTCAATTAGTATTTCTTTTGCCTATTTTTCTTTTTAAATTTTCATCATGATAGAAAGTCATTTATTTCGTATTTAATAAATATATAGAATTTCAAACGTATATAGTTTTATTACAATAAATTGTAACTTGATATGTTTACTTTTGTTTATTTTTCGACATGAGCGCTGGCTCTGTGGCGCGGGTTTAGCCTTTTGACTTGGCTCTAGCGGCGTTGCGATCCGTCACAATTGGTTTCTTTGTTTTTCCAATACTTAAAAGAGTAACGTTTCCTCGCACCCTGCGCTCTCGACTCAGTAACAAATGAAAATTCTGTTTCTCATGTGTTTATTATTATATTGTTCTTTCATTCTTCATTTAGTAGTGAACTAATTCGGACGCTTTTTTCATATTTCTCAATTACTTTTATTTAAATTCTTTTTACTTTTTATTTACATTCTCAAAATTTGTGTAGTATCGTTTTTGTGACGAAATATTTCTAGGGGGGTCACAGAAAGCGTGACAATGGGGGGGAGGGGGTCAGAAAAAGCTGATTTTAGCGTGACGTATTTTATGAACGGCCCCATAGGTACGCCCCCAACTTGTGTTATATATATACATATACATATATACCTCCATACATATGTTCCTACTAACCTCCATTTGTGCATATGAATATCTACCTACATATATGTACTAGGGCTAGGATTTCCATGCACTTAAAAACGCAAAATATGCGCTTAAAATATGCTCTTAAAAATGGGAAATATGCACTTAAAATATGCATTTAAAATCATATAATTGAACACAAAAAAAGACTTAGTATACATTTTTTATAAAAAAAATCAGTCTTTTATTTTATCTTTTAAAGGAACTCAAAAATTAAAAAATACACAAAACATAAACAATAAATAAAAATTACATCAACATAAGAAAAAGACATTCCTTTGAATAACATTTTTTCTTCAAAATAACACAGACAATAGAAAAATTGACATAAATGATGAAATTCTTCTTAAGGTTTTTAAAAATAAAGCTTTGGCGATTGGGCCTTTGAAACGGTGCAGGGAATTAACTTCACGGGAACTACCTTCACATGGGAACTAACTTCACCACTAGTGGGAATTAATTTCACTTTTTTTTGGTGAAGTTATTTCCCACTGAAGGCGGGAAATAATTTCATCAGAAAATTGTGTGAAGTAACTTCCCACCTACGATTGAAATATCTGAAAAAATATCAAGCGTTGAATTGGTGACGTGAAATAGTTCCAAATGAAATAACACCAAATTTCAAATTTGGCCTTATTTCGTTGTTCAAAACGAAATAAAACCAATTTGGCTTTATTTTGATTTATAAAAAGAAATAAGGCCAAAAAATAATGCAAACAACGCCGAATTTTTAAAGTTCACTTTTTTACATACAAAACACGCAAAAATGGTTGATTTATTGTCTAGAATAGCTACTTTTGCTAAAAAGTTTTTTTGAATTGATAGCACGGCGTACTAACAGCTAGGTATGTAAGGGGGGGCATGCTGCCCCCCTGCAACACCCCTGCTTGGGATCACTATAGGATTTGGGGTGGGTGCGAGTTTGGGTATATGCAAAGAACTTTTGCATTTGAGCACTAAAATCAAAGAAATTCCCAACAAAAAAAAAAGCAAGTATGGCTCACAGTTATGAAAGAATCACAACGCATTCGTGTTCGTTGCATATACCCAAACTCGCACCCACCCCAAATCCTATAGTGATCCCAAGCAGGGGGGTTGCAGGGGGGCAGCATGCCCCCCCTTACATACCTAGCTGTTAGTACGCCGTGGTATCAATTCAAAAAAACTTGTTTTAGGCTCCAATTTCAAAAATTTCAATCGAGCAACAAGTATCTGTCATTTTTCAACTTCAACTTATGTTAACTTCACATGAAAGTGAAATTGATTCCCACAAAAAAGTGAAATTATCTCCCACCTTCAGTGGGAAATAACTTCACCAAAAAAAAGTGAAATTAATTCCCACTAGTGGTGAAGTTAGTTCCCATGTGAAGGTAGTTCCCGTGAAGTTAATTCCCTGCACCCTTTGAAACGTCTTATACATCGAAAAGGAACGTTCTACGTCAATTGACGTAAGTGGTGCATTCTTAGAGGAAGAAATTTCATCGGTTGTAAAGTTTCTCAAATAATTTTCATTACTGCAACTCAATGTAAATGCCTTAAATATATTTTTCATTGTTGAAAACCCTTCAATTTTTGCTAGAACATTCTCAAGCTTCTTTTGTATGGCTGGAGCAAGAGATCCGTAACAGCAGTTATTTTTACAACAGCATCTTTAACTAAATCAATTTGATTTTTTGATATACCCAAACTCGCACCCACCCCAAATCCTATAGTGATCCCAAGCAGGGGGGTTGCAGGGAGGCAGCATGCCCCCCTTACATACCTAGCTGTTAGTACGCCGCCCGTGGTATCAATTCAAAAAAACTTGTTTTAGGCTCTAATTTCAAAAATTTCAATCGAGCAACAAGTATCTGTCATTTTTCAACTTCAACTTATGTTAACTTCACATGAAAGTGAAATTGATTCCCACAAAAAAGTGAAATTATCTCCCACCTTCAGTGGGAAATAACTTCACCAAAAAAAAGTGAAATTAATTCCCACTAGTGGTGAAGTTAGTTCCCATGTGAAGGTAGTTCCCGTGAAGTTAATTCCCTGCACCCTTTGAAACGTCTTATACATCGAAAAGGAACGTTCTACGTCAATTGACGTAAGTGGTGCATTCTTAGAGGAAGAAATTTCATCGGTTGTAAAGTTTCTCAAATAATTTTCATTACTGCAACTCAATGTAAATGCCTTAAATATATTTTTCATTGTTGAAAACCCTTCAATTTTTGCTAGAACATTCTCAAGCTTCTTTTGTATGGCTGGAGCAAGAGATCCGTAACAGCAGTTATTTTTACAACAGCATCTTTAACTAAATCAATTTGATTTTTTAATGAGTCCCTTCCCTCAAGCTTTGTTATGGTATCACAAGGAAAACTGTAGTTAGAGTTAATGAATATTATTTGGCTTTTAAGTAAAATCTGGTTCAATATCTCTTTTTCAATATTAATTGCAACAGCATCAAATCATCGAAATTATTAACCACTTCTTAAAACTCCTCATAGTGCTTTGCGTAATAGGCAACTGCTTGTAGCCAAGTTCCCCACCTGGTAACAATAGGCTGTGGTGGAAGAGGTGTTAAAGGGTACTTTTGTTTAAAAAGTTCCACGAGATGGTGCCTTTAAAAAATATTTGTTTTCGGTTTGTCACCAATAAATCAACATTTTTAAAATAACTTTGCATTTCCTCTGCAACTCGATGCAGTGCATGAGCTAAACACGTTACATGTATCAACTTCGGATAAAAGAGTTTTAACTCTCTAGTTGCTTTAAACATGTATGGCGCCGCATCGGTTAAAAAAAAAGAAGAATTTGTTTGTATTTTCACTTTGAAAACTGATGTTTTTTTAATTTTATGTCCATTTTTTTTTAAATATAAAGGAACAATGTGCATATATTATAAAAATATGCAAAAATATGCAAAATATGCATTTATAGTCAAATATGCACTAACGATTGAATGCCATTTTAAAGGAAAATTAATGATTCTTAAAGATAATTTGTTCGCTAGCTTCTAAAGTTTGTCAAAGAAAATATGCATTTGCATGGAAATCCTAGCCCTAGTAATTACTAATTACCTACCTAACATTAGCCTAAACAATATACATACCTACCTACCTATGCTTATGTATGTACATATTATGTATGTATGTACATTGTAGTAAAGTATGATTCGTCCACTATCCCTATTTTGAGAAAAAAAAGAAATTTAAAAATAAACCTGTCCCAATTCCCAACCCATATCAAACTAATAACGAAATTGAAGAAAAACTCACAGAAACTCACAAAACATCATCACATCATGTCGAATGCACCGAAAAGCACCAAAATCATTTTCGTTTTATGAATGAGAACGAAATTTAAAAAAGCAAAAACAAACCTTCAAAATACATTTTCTGCAGCGAACGTGATTTGGCCTTGAATGCCACACTTTAACAGACATATGTACCTACACAGTTGTTATTGTTGTTTTTTATTCTAAATAACAATATTCCGTTATCTTTCTCGACCATAAATTAACAGTAAATTTCCCATAAGGACCAAATCTGTAAAATTGGATGTTGTATTTAATAGACTGATACAATAACTTGCCGTGCGATACTAGCGATTTATGAGCATTTGAAAAATAAGTGTCGCCATCTAGATCAGGATTTGCCCGGTGCCCCTTCTATTTGTAATTATTCAATGCCTTAACCTTGTTACACTCTTTCTGCACACATCCTTTCTTGTTTTGGTTGTTAATGTCATCTAACTTAGAGAAAAAGAAGAGAAAAACAAATTCACCATGAACTACCGGTATAACTTCTTCCGTTATTTATTGACAAACAAAAATGTTTTGCTAGAATTAATTTGAATTATAGGAGTATTTTTGTAGATATAAAAACGACAAGATGTTAGTAAAATTAAAGAAAGAAATTCATGAGAATTACAAATATTATAATGGGACTTTAAAAAACATATTGATTGCATCTTGACAATGTTGTCACTGGTTCTCGATACATTGTGTTGGCGGCAGAGAACTTAGAAAGAGGTTACTTGTGACTCGGTCGGAGAAGACTTTGGCGATCTCTTGCGATTGTAGCCGTTCGACGTTGTATCTTCTCCCAGCATCTCCCATCATTCCGAAAAATACTAAATTTGATTACGTCGACAAAAATCTGATTAATAGTTCACGTAAGCTTTTGCGAATTCCACACGATTTATTTTGTTTACTTTACTAGTAAACGCTTTTGACCTTGGAATCTGAGTGAAAAGTAAACAGCATTGTGTATTATATGTCTAACGGTAAAAATTATTGGAAAGTGCTAAAAATGGTAAATTTTAAGAGAGCAACACATTTTAGGATGTGCCAATAATTTTGTCCATTAAAAGCTGAACTGTTTTTAAATAATCAAAATTTGTCTGTACGGGAAATGATGAAAAGATGTATTTTTTACAGAATTTGTTAGAAAATTAAAAGAAGAATTAAAAAATGCATTAATTTTCTTGAATAAATAATTTAGTTTTAAAAATAATTTCCATGGGGTATGTATGCATGTTGGCCGATTGAAAATAATAACAACAAAAACATTTTTTAATTTGAGTGCACAACATTATTTTATTGTTTGAACTACCAAACTATTTACATTTATGTATATTTACAGTTTACACATTAAAAAGAAAAAAGAAAAACATTAACTATAGTAGCTTACGTTTGTTAAAACCAAAGGCCATCATCATCGTTTTCTTCTTGAGGCTCAGATGGTTTTACTTCCATTTGATTTGGAAGAACATTGCTAGATTTTTCACATTCTTCCTGAGGCGTCGGTTGTAGAGGCATCGAAGGCAGTGGAAGCGATGTTGTCGCTGTCGGGTCTTGATTAACCATTCCACCCAAAAGAAATTTATTATTTTCATCATCTTCATCACTATCAGAAATTGCAAGATCCTCATCGATGCCAACATTCTCATGTTCGGGCATATCAGATGGCATCAACATTGGAACCTGTTGCAGAGGTGGCACCCGTATTTGTTGCTGTTGTGTTTGCTGCGTTTGTTGTGGCGCTTGTTCACTTTCCACTTCAGCAGTGAATTGTTGTTCGTTATTGGGTAAGAACTGGGACAAGGGTTGTTCTGTGTGCGATTGTGACGTCGGTAATCGATTGCCCATGCTAAGGAAGTCCGATGGGTCATAGTTTGGATCCAAATCGATTGAATCATCTAAATAAAGAAAACAAAGTACAAACAAATGAAATAGGTATCACAACAGACAATTATTTATAAAATAATTTGATTTTATTATTTTAGGATTGGATCCAATCATATGAGAATTTGGAAAAAGACGAATATGCCAAACTGATTGGTTCGAATCGTTAACATGAAAAATAAAGGGCAAAATTTTGTTGTTGTTGGACAGGAAGGAAGATATGATATTAAAATAGATTAACAAAATTCGGTGAAATAAAAAATATGTATAGGTCCATAAAAAAGCATTAATAATCATAATAATTATGTAAATAAAAATTTGGATGGGGCAGGATGTTTTGTTTTTGTAAATAGACAAAGTAAATTGCAAATGGAACCTTGAGGCTGTTGAGTGTAGAAGCCAACTCCACTCAACTGCACCATTGCTTCAGCTGCCTGCTGACTATCGTCCTCTCCATGTTGTCCTTCGTTAGTAACACATACAATGGGTAATGCAAAATATATAACAGATGATTTAAGAACAATTAATGTTAATGGTAAGTTTCATATGCCGTGAGCGATGCATACAAAATTAAATTTTTGGTATAATTTTCTTAAAAAAAAAAGGCTTTCTGTCCCCTTTTATGTACATGTACAACTATGGCCAAATTAAATAAACGTTTCATTCTTTTGAGTCGAACAGCTTTTTTTTTACTTCACTTAAGTAAATTTTACACGTCAAATGAATTTATTAAATTTTATTAAATGCTTATGTATGTGTTGCCAAACTATGCAATGAAGAATTTTATGATTACCTAAGCGAAATGTGCCATTTGTATGTGATAAAGAAAAATCTTATATGTATTGTATGTATGTTATTATGTTATCCGGGGTAAGTTTTATAAAAACATTCTACATAACAAAAGGTATACCGAAACACTGCACTAAAGACCGACCTCAATTAGCAAGTCCACAGACATTCTGAGAGATCGCATAACTTAAAAATAACTTAACCTGAGTTCAGTTCCAAAAAAAAAAAGGGTAGGTAAAAATGCAAACAAAATTTTCAAGAAATTCGAGGGAATATTACCACCCTTATTATGTACAGACACAGTGTGAGCACCAGGAAAGGAGGTGTCGGTGCACATCAGTTTTGAATTCCTGAATATTGCAATGACTGGGAAAGACAGTGTGGTAATGCCATTAGCGTAGTACGGCTAAAGAACCAACCTCTGTAATTGACACTACGACCGAAGTTAGGTTCGAGGGTACACTGATGAGCATTCCTAGAAGCGCGAGTATTACGGTTGAACTGTTTAAGGGGAGGAATGCAGCTGACTATTTCTTTACAGCATAAACCGTTAAAATAACGGTAAAAAAGAAACGGTGAGACAAGAAACTTTACGACGAAGTTCAAATGACGTAAATGAGCCTATGATAGTATTATCACCAATCAATCTAAATGCTCTACGTTCAATGCTGTCCAAAAGACTTAAGTAAGTTGCGGGGCGCTAGACCAGAGATGGGAGTTATACTCAACTTTGGACGAATGTTATCTTGTTAATAACAGCCACATTAGAGGGAAAAAAAACTTCTTGGATCGCCTTAGAAAACCCAAACAACTTGCGGCATTTTTGGCGACATCGCGTATGTGATCGTTCCAGAAGAGGTGGTTGGTGATACCCATACCAAGAATATCGAGATGTTTAGTCTCCTTGATGCATGGCATGGGTGTTTATCTCGCTTTAACGATACAAGACAGCATTGGGCTTTCGAAGCGTTACATTTCACGTGGTTTTTTATTCCCCATTGTACAATGCTGTTTACGTCGTCGGAATTGAATGAGCTTATCATATTTTGTCATTGCAGTTTCACATCCGAAGAAGAGGAATGTGAGAAAAGCACAACAATCACCCTCAAGTAGCATTCACATGAGCGCGACCAACGAACGACGAATGAATTACAAAATGTGAGTTTATATACGTTTGAAGACATATTTCAACACAAATTCTTAACAAAACAATAGCAATATAGTTTCTATTTGATTTATGATGCATACTTTTACTTTTCAATATCATATATTAATAAATTTAAGAAAACAAATTTATTCGTCGCGAAAAAAATTGTAGTTGATACGCAATGTCAAACTTTATTCGCGTTCCACATTATCCACACTCGCAACGAATAAAATAATCGCGCGTACTTAACCTAAAAAAATCATTCTTGTTTTGGTTTCGGTGGTGAATGGTGTTCGGCTGTCAAACTTCATTCGCGACGAATTAAAAACTCTCATGTGAAAGAAATGTCAAAATCGACGAATATTCGTTCATTCGTTGGTCGTGCTCATGTGAATATTGCTTTATTGTAATAGGCGTTTTTCTTAAACGACAATTGTCACTTTTTGAGTCTAGTCACTTTCTTGGCGTTTAAGAGTCGGTATTGCGTTGCTTAAACGCTATTATTTGCAATCCACACACATTCCACATAAACAGCTGATTTATAAGAGATTGATATTCGAATGAATAAATTCAATTTTAAAATTAAAATAAAACTTTTTTAGTGAAATTATAAAAAAGGCACAAATATATAGCATTAGACTGTTGATTTTGTTAAATAACGCTTCTTACGTGAGCTCTAAAGAGAATAGATTGGACGAGAATAAAAAACTAAACTTATTGAAACAAAGAAGAAGAATAAGATCGGCATCAAATCCTTTACATTTACCAGATTCGAAGTAAGTACGGACAAGTACATACATACATACATCTAAAGATGATTCACTCTATTTTGTTAATTTCAAGACATGTAATGTACTTTAGGTTGAATAAGGACTCCTTTATTTACCTATTAAATGAAATTGAAGAAAAGGTATTGAAAAGACCAAGAATGTTATCGGTGCCACTAGTTTTAAAGCTTGCAGCTACTTTGAGATTTTTTGATGAAAGCAGCTACCAAAAGGGTGTATGCATTGACTTCAAATTAGGGAATTGCACAAGCAACGATGAGCCTCATTCTCAAAGAAATGCTCGAAATTATGGAAGTACACATTTTCCCTCGTTGAATAAATTCTCACTATTTGGACGAAGAAAAAATACATGCTTAAGCTTTTTTTATGAAAAGGCTGGGATTCCGGGAATAATTGGACGTAAAGATGGCAGCCACATAAAAATTCAAGCACCAAAAGAAGATGAACAAGATCGTTACTACAACAAGAATAGCTTGAACAAAGGCTATCCCTTGGAACCCTTTCTAATAACACCATTCAGATCCGCCCAAGAAGAAAACAGTCAATGAAGTTTTTCTTTAAACTTGGCATCAAACCATACCTTTTGCCACTCCTTTACCGTTCTAACCGTTGACCCCAAGGAATTGAGGGTATTTGCAACGGATTCCCAATTGTTTTTTTTTGTACTGTTTGGGGTTAATGAAGGATTTAGTTCCATTAATTTTTTGAGCCTTTTCATTTCACCTGGTTTAGTAACTTTCAACCTTTAGTAAAAATAAAATTAATAACACTAAAACAAACAGTAAAACATTAGAAAAACTTGCATTTTTATTTAATTTTTCACAAGGCGTTTGAAAATTTTCTGTCGACAGAAAGTGGCGTTTTACTCGTCATAAAAGGAAACTAAAACGACTGCTATAATAGAGATGAGAGTGACATTTGTGGATCAAAAATTTGGATTCCACTAACCGCCAAATGTCAAGAAGCGTAACGCTAAGTAAAACGCTACTATAACGCCTTTCGCAATACCAATTTGTTTGTGTGACAATTGTCATTCAAATAAAACGCCTACTACAATAAGGGTGAATGTATTGGATTAGAAGTTGCAGACTAGATAGCATTAATAAAAATGAGAAAGAGTGTTGGGTATAGAACAAAGCCCGGGGGACACCAGCATTTATTTTGTGGTTTTTACACTGGAACCCATCCAATACTACTTGTGTTGAACAATGCGAAAGGTAGTTACTAATCCAATGAAGGAGGGATTCATGAAAAGTGAAAGCACGCATTTTCGATAAGAGATCCTGATGCCAACCCTATCAGATGCAAATATCAAGTGCAACAATCTTACTTTCTCCAAAACGATGAATGATGTTCCACTGTTAGATGAGATGAACAATGAGATCACCAGTGGACCTATTGATACGAAAGCCGTACTGTCATTAAGAAACTTTCGTTCCTCAATAGAAGAGACGTTAGTGTTCTCGGTCGATAATTTGAGGGAGAAGAAGCTTGCACTGTGGCAGCATGGAAGAACACCTCTTTAAATTAATATTTGTATTTTTGTATTTTATTTATTTCAAAAATCGCTTACAAGGTAGGACATGAGTCTTATAAAGTATTGCAAGCCTTTACATTAATTTAGAATTTGAATAAAAATTATATACCTACTATTTACATATTTATTTATAAAGAAAAGGAAATTTAGCATCTATTTACATATTTATATAAAGAAAAGGAAATTAAACATCAATTATTTGCCAAATAGTTGAAAATTAAACATTTAAATCTACTTATGCTTCTTATTCTTCTCATAGCGATGGGCAGAGAGTTCCAAAGGCGTACAATATGAATACAAAATTGACGCTCAGTATTTAGAAAATTGTATCGGGGTAATATTAAAGCAAAGGACCTTGTTGAATGAGGGAAATTCAGCTTACCGTATAGATAATCAGGTTGTTGTGTTTGGATGATTTTATGCAGGTAACTCAGAGAGCGAAAGTTTATTAAGCTGTCTAGGCTACAACCAGAAATCCGTACCGCAAAAATGGATATGTGATCATAACGACGTAGATTATAAATATAGCGGGCAATATTGTTGTAAGCAACATTCAATTTGCGGCTAGTCACACAGTCTAGTTTAAAAAAGATTTCACACCCATACAGCACAATTGGTAGTATAAGGGCCTTAGCAAGTAGCAGTTTAGTTTTGATCGGGATGAAATTTCGAGTGACTTGAAGAAGGCGGAGACTTCCATAGACTTTACCAATGGCACTATTAAGGTGGTCATCCCAAGTGAGAGTGCGATTGAATACTAATCCTAGGTTTCTAGCAGTGCTAACATATTCAATGGTTTTGTCGTCAAGTCTATCAAACCCGATAAATCAAAGTTTTTGCGATAGATGGGGAGGGATGTTGATTTGACAGGGTTAAGGCGGAGATCGTTCTTTTTTAACCACTGTGAAATGCGGAGCAGATCCTCGTTCATTAAAGCTACGGCATAATTTTTAGCCCCAAAAGATCGACTTATCAGGAGCTGCACATCATCAGCATAAAAATGAATTAAACAATGTTTAGCAACTTGCGAGAAGAGGATTGGTCCAAGGATAGATCCCTGTGGCACTCCACTCAAAACATTGAGAAATCCATTAGCCACCACGCATTGTTGCCTTCCGTTGAGATATGAAAAAACAAGCTTATAGGACTCTAAAGAAAACCCAAAGTTAATTTGCAGCTTTTTACAAAGGATTGAGTGGTTAACAGTATCAAAAGCCTTTGGATAATCTAACAGGGTTAGTAATGTAACATGATCACTGTCCATTGCCATTCTTATTTCATCAGTTACAAAAAGTAAGGCGGATTTGCAGCTGCGGTTAGGTCTAAAACCAGACTGACAGGTACTTAACAGGTTGTTGATTGTAAGATATTTTTGGATCTGTCCCAGAATAGTTTTTTCAAACACCTTCGAAAGAAACGGAAGAATGGCAATCGGCCGAAATTCTGTAGCAGAACCTGTTTGCTTTTTGGGTATGGGAATAATCTTAACCTTCTTCCATTCTAAAGGAAACTCGGAGGTAGTCAATATGCTATTAAATATGTAGGTTATATAGCGCAGTATATATGGAAGCAGTAGTCTCAAGAACTTAGGGTCCATTTGGTCCAGGCCAGTAGCATTAGATTTAATCGATATTATTGCCGCCACAATGTCTTCCTCTAGTATTCTTATAAAACTCAGAGAGCTGTTGATAGCAGTTGGTTCCTCCTCAGTAAGGGAAAGAACGGGTGAAGCAACGTTTAAGGACATGGACGTAAACTTTTTGTTGAGTGCATCACAATCGACGTCACCAACAGGCTTTTTAGATTGTTTGCCAATACCGATTTCATGCAGGTTTTTCCATATTTTTTTGCCAGAGGTTAAAGAACCAAGTTTACTTTCATAATAAAAAAGTCTTTTTGCCGTTCTGACCATTACGACAACTTGATTACGCAGTCTGCAATACAATGTGTGGAAGTGCTCTACTTTGTAACGTCTCCATTGACTGTAGATATCGCTATTCAGCCAAGTAGGAGCCGTATGCCTAACGAGAAGGGTTTTAATAGGAACATGCCTCTCAAAAAGCTGATTGACGTTTTGCCGTAAAAAAATGACTTGAACATTTACATTTTGCATATGGTACAGTGAGTTCCATTCTACGCAGTCAGTCAAAATCACGCACTAAGTCAGATGTGTTTAAGTTTTTGAAGTCTCGGTATTGAAAAAATTGTCGATCAACCTGAAAAACTAAATCCAAACATACAAAAAGTAAATCGTGCTTGGAAAAACCAGGTGCTAAAAGCTGGCTGTAAAGCATAACCTTACCAACATCGCTGGCAAGATACAGATCTAGGAGCGAGCTAGACTCTAATATATACATATATAGCTGGGATACTGTCTGAACAAGCCACAAGATTGGTCCCATAGAATCATCAACGCATTCAGAAACTGGGGGAGCCATGATACTATGCGGCAAGGTGGAATTTTCGGCGAAATTTTTTTTACGAATGACCAAAAATTCTTACTGCCTTTGGGACATTGCAGTATTTTTTGTCGTAACTTTTGGCCATGCAACAATTTGGTCCTTTATTTGCATGCCTTCGTGGCAAGCTTAAACCTTTTCCGATTTTCCTCAGTTGGGTTGGCTCTAAAACAACGGAGCTCAACTCTTTTTCCTTGATAACCTCTTTACAGCTCGAATCGAGCCATGATTTAGCCTTGGGTTAAATACTTTTAACCCTATTCGGAATAAAGGTTTTAATTCCCAGATAAATCATACTAGTAATCATATCTGCAATAGAGTCAACGTCACTACCGAGGAAGTATAGTGACCAGTTAAAAATCCCGATGAAATTATTGCGACCGTCCCAGTTGGCTTTCACTTATTGTCAAACGGTTCTCTTTATAGCTCTTTTTTTAACTGGTTTTGTTTGTTTAATGTACCTAAAGGCGTCAATAAACTGATTATGTATTTATTAGGAGCAGAAGTAAGAAACAAGTCAAGTGTATTTTCTGATCGGCCGTTAACGTGTGATATTCGAGTAGGCTCATTGACAAGCTGGTTAAGATGGTTGAATTCAGCAAAAATCTCAGCACACATTCATTCGGGTGTTGTCTGGCCCAAATGGAGAAGCCACGAAGAATTGTGAACATTGAAATCACCTGTAATAACGATTTCAGATGGAGTCAAGACAGAGCATTAAATTCCTGAGAAGTCGAAACTCTGTCCTGGTTTGGGCTCTGATAAAGGAAACAATATTGAATGATGTGTTTATCCACGGAAAGTTTTAACTACATGAAATTCAAGAAGGAGTTGGTACAATGACTGCTTTGTGGTAAAAGTTGATATGCAACATTATTCCTAATATATATGGCGACACCATGGTGGGAGTAGAATAATGGCACCAAGCAATACCCATGAATAACAATTTCAGTAGGATAGGATACCTGACCTACTTGGGCTTCACTCAGTGCCAAATCAGCTGGCCTGTTAGAAACAGTGTGGATATACACAGACAGAAAATTCGATCTCAGCCCACGTATATTACTACAGTAAAATTAAAAAAAAATCAAAACAGACGAATTTCTAAGTAAGTCCTATCTATAATGAGTGTAAGAAGAAACTTCTCATTATTCCATGAAGACACAAATACATAGGACATCTGGGTTCTGGAGCTATTCTCTCTTAAAATACCCCAAGCACTTAAGTTCCTCAAAGTAACCAATTTGGAGGATATACTGTAGAATGAGTTCTCATTCAGTCACAATAGATCTTTAGGTCGCAGTGCATCCGTACCCTAGTAATTCGTGATATAATAGTGGCATATTCGTGCCATTAAAGTAGTTCAATGTTCTGCAAGAAACGAGAAAATATGAATCTTTAATGACTGTACAAAACTATAATAAACCCAACCTTTTATGCTATTAAGAGATTTGTAGCGAGAATTTGGCACCCAATTCGAATCTGAAACGGATCGTGCGTCGTATTCTGCAGGAGGCTGGCTAAAAATTGATCCTTCCAAAGAAGGTTTCATTGCAAAAAATGTACTCTAAAGCGGATTAATTTTCATAAATGTGAAATATAAAACCTGGATGATTTTTAGACGTACAAGAACAACAAATCCGCGGTGACCGTATGAACGAAGTCGGGTTTCATTCAGAAATAGCTGTATTGTTCTTTAATGAAGTTTTTGAAATATCTCAAATAGTTTGCATTTTATTTTTAAAAGGAAGTTTTTAAGTCCTTAATGGAAAACCTTTTATAATCAAGAAATAAAAAGGCTTGACATTTCTTATCGAAATATATATCTTTTTAAGTTTAAATTAAGTGTTCTGTTGAAGCTTACAACAAACGGACTCCTAAATCTTGATAACTAAAAATATTAAAAAATCATTAACAAAATTAATAAGGATACATTAAAAAATGCTTAAATTTTAGTTTTTTCCTTAAGACAAGTAATAAATACAAAATTAACAAACATGAAGTTTTTTCACTATAATTTTGGCCATAGCTGTAATTTATTTGAACTTTCCCAAAGGGGACGGAAGACTTCTGAGACATTTTTATACATAAAAAAGATAGGTATCAAAAGAGAGGTTTATGTAAGTACATTATAATTGCTAAGTTTTAGAAAAATCTTGTGTAGAAAGTCTGAGACATTTGAGCCTTGAACGGAAACAGAAACGACAACACAATAAATTCTTAAATGTATGTTAATATTTCTTCATCGCTCACTGCATAATTGTTTACGGACAAAACAATAATATTTGACTGATATAGTAATAAGAATTATTAAAATACCTTCTTCTGGTTGACCAAGACCTATTTCGGTTTCTTCAACTTTGATAATGCTTTCCAGTTGTCCGTTTTCTCCCTGGTCTAAAAGAACACTCGCACAAGCTTCATCTTCTGTCATAACTTCTTCAAATTCCTCATCATCCGTAGAACATTGAAGATCTATAAAAATAATTAACAAAATTAAATATAGTTTAAAAACACGCCCATGTGATAAGAAAAGTCTACTATTTGTGTGAAAAACAAAAACAAAAGAAAAATCAATCACAAGACAAACATTTTAATTTCAAGAGACAAAACTAAAATATCAAAATATCAACAAACATAAATCTTAACAAAAAATAAAATATTATTATTTACAAAAAATATGTATTAAAATTAACAAAAACAAAGCGTGATGATAATGCGATATGTGTAAATATTAATAAATTGATTTGCCCTTTTGTTACATTATTATTATGTAGTATGTACATGACGTGTGTTTTATGTGGCAAACACAACAAAATATTTATTTTTCTATTATAAACCAAAACAAAAAGTTAGATTGTGTATATTAAACAAAATAATAATTAAAAATAAAATAATAAAACAAAAACGCAATCGAAGAATCTATCATTTGTTGTTGTTGTTGTTGTAAAGTCTTACCTTCCTCCAGAAATGAATTCTGTGTATTACTTAGATTCGAAGTAAGGCTGTCCTTTCGTGGGCGACCACGCCCACGTTTTACGGCATTCGTAACTTTTACTAGAAAATAAATATTTAGTTTACCCAATACACTCAATAATTACATACATATGAAATTTCAAATACAAATTCGTAAAGAAAAGCAAACATAGTTATTTAATTTAAGAATTTCAATCAATCAAAGAATTTCCAAAGGAACAGATTGTGAAAGTAAGCTTAAGTGATACTTTCAGGCTTTAAAAATAAAAACACAAATTCTACGAAAATAAAGTTGTTTACTTTACAGTAACAAGGCTGACATAACAGCCTTACAAGTCAGCTATAAAGTGAAGTCTACTATTATCAGCTTTAACGCTATAAGCGAAAGGCTACATACAGTGCTCCACAGAAGTCTGCGTACAACGATGAATTATTGAAAAAAACACCGTTATTCACAAACGATGAGTGATACAAATTTTTGAAAGGTATATTTTAATTAAACAACATTCAAGGTTTGATATATATTAATATAAATAAACTAAATATTCTCTATTAAAATAAAAAAATAAAACAACGAAAAAGTTGTGAAAATCGTCCACAAAAGTTTGCGTACAGAATGTTTTATACTTGCATTACATTCTATTTAAGTAACCGTTCATTTTTTTAGCAAAACAGGTTTGTTTCTTCGGGCTTTGTTTGTGCTTATCACTTGTAGAGAATAGTTGTTTGTAATTTTTTTTTGGAAAAAAACTATAAAATGGCTAATAAAGAGTCAAGTTTAAGTGAGCGGCAGTTAATTATTGATTTGAACTTAAAACAAAAAAAGTCCTACTCAGAAATATCAAAAATAACTTCAAGAAGCCCGGTCAACGATCCAAACGACCATAAATCGCTACAAAAACACGGGAAAAGTTGAGTCAAAACTAAGATCTGGCCGACCATCGAAGCTCTCTGTAAGAGATAAGCGTATTATAAAGCGGATGGTGGACCAAGATCCCTTCACAACGGCTAACTCGGTAAGCGTACAACTTGAAAAACATAATAACATCAAAGTGCATCCAGAAACGGTAAGAAGAGTTATAGTTCAAGGGGGGTTGAAGTCATGCACACCAAGAAAAAAACCATTTGTCAATAAGATCAACAAACACACAAACGACTCTCGTTTGCAAAGGAGTATGTAAACAAGTCCCCGGACTTTTGGCGAAAAGTTATATTTACCGACGAGTCGAAATATAACATTTTTGGGTCTGACGGTCGTTTGAGGGTGTGGTGAAAACCAAACGATGCCCTTAATCCTAAGTGAACTATCAAGACTGTAAAGCACGGTGGTGGAGGTGTTATGGTATGGGGCTGTATGGCGTCTTCAGGGGTCGGAAAGCTGGAAATAATCGAAGGGATCATGGATCAATATGTTTATATTGACATCCTCAAACGAAATTTAAAAACAAGTACCGACATTTTGGGTATTGCAACGATTACTATTTCCAGCAAGACAACGATCCCAAACACACCGCACATAATACACGTATGTGGCTGGCATACAACACTCCCCACTTGCTACGAACCAAACCACAGAGTCTAGATATAAACCCCATTGAACACCTATGGGATGCTTTAGAAAGGAAGATCCGCATCCACGATATCCGAAATAAACCTCAGTTAAAAGAAGCTTTATTATCTGAATGGAATAATAAAGGGTGTCCCAAAATTAACGCAAGATTTGAATTTGCCGCCATTTGTGCAATGAAGTGTTGGCAACCCTGTGTCTTCATTGTTAAAGAATATTTCAAAAATAGTGAAAGCTTTTTCGAGCAAAATCATCCTAAGTGATGAAGCACATTTTCATCTTGATGGCTTTGTCAATCGCCAAAATTGCCGCATTTGGGGTTCGGAGAACCCACATGTGATTGTCGAAAAACAAATGCATCCACAACGCGTGACTGTATGGTGTGGATTTTGGGCTGGAGGCATAATTGGGCTATATTTTTTTGAAAATGATGCTGGTCAAGCAGTGACTGTTACTGGTGCTCGATATCGCGACATGATTACACAGTTCTTTCTGCCAAAATTGGATGATATTGATGTGTCCAATATGTGGTTTCAACAAGACGGTGCCACATGTCATACAGCCCGTGAAACAATTCAATTACTGCATGAGACATTTCCAGGTCGTGTACTCTCTCGTTTCGGTGATCAAAATTGGCCTCCTAGATCGTGTGATTTAACACCATTAGACTTCTTTTTATGGGGTTATTTGAAATCACAAGTCTATGTCAACAAGCCCACAACCACCCGTGCATTAAAGGAGGAGATTCAACGCTGCATCAACGAAATTCAGCCACATTTATGCAGAATGGTCATGGAAAATTTCAACAAAAGAGTGGGCATGTGCATGCAAAGCCGTGGAGGCCATTTATCCGATGTGTTATTCCATACATAACCCTATCCTATGTACTTTACGAGTCAATAAAAATATATGTAACTATCAAAAGACTAAAAACGGCGTTTTCTATTTAATTCAAATCTTGCGTTAATTTTGGGACACCCTTTATAAGCAGTTCTTATAAAGAAAAACTTGTAGGGTCCATGCAAAACCGCTTAAGAGAGGTCATAAGGCTGAAAGGATATCCGACGAAATACTGACACCAAAAGTAATAAAGAAGAATAACTATTTTTGTTTTTTTCTAACGTTTTTTTTATATCTTTTACAGCAGTACGCAAACTTTTGTGGATAATTTTCAAACTTTTTTTTGTTTCAATTTGTTTATTTTTGAATAAAGAATATTTTGTTTATTTATGTTATAAAAAATCAAAAACTTGAATATTGTTGAATTGAAATATACCTTTCAAAAATTTTTATCACTCATCGTTTGTGAATAACTGCGGTTTTTTCACCTATAATTTACGTCAGACCATGACAACGGATTTCAAGTCTTAGAATTTGCAACATCGAAAAACTTGGTCGTTGCGAACACCAGGTTCCCTCGTAGACATCTACAAAGCCACCTGAAGGATTCACTTATAACCAAATTGACTACGTGTTTATAGACTGTCAGTCGCCACTACTCGAGCCTGATGACGGTAAGAACGTACCGAGCTGCCAATATCGACTGGGATCACTATCTTGATGATATGTTGTTCCGAGGTCGGATTGCCTTACGAAGACGTATTGCATCCGCTGATCAACACGATTCGATTGCCCCACGCAACGAGAATACTAGTATCACCTTTGGCCATGCGTTAGGACTCGTCCTCAATGAGCTTGATGGAAGGAGATTAAGTCCTGGGGCCAAGAAGCTGTTTCTGAATCTATAAATGTGAATTTAGGTGTTCCGCAAGGATCTGTTTTAGGAACTTTGTTATTTATAATGTATGTAAATGAAATGCCTTAAGTAGTGAAGTATTCTCTCTTAAAACTATTTGCTGATGATGGATTGTTTTATGTCGTAGGCAATAATATAAACGAATGTGTTGAGAAAATTAACTTTGATTTAATGCAACTAAGTAAATGGTTTCGTATGAATAAATTAAGTTTGAATATAGGAAAAACAAAGTGTATGATGATTAACGGAGAAACGAATGCAGAAGTTAAAATTGAAAACCAGACTATAGAAATAGTAGACAAAATAAAGTATCTGGGAATAATGTTTGATAAAAAGTTAGAATTCAATACCCATATTGATTACATATTCAAGAAAATTGGTAAAAAATAGGTTTTTTTTTCGAGAATTAGAAAGCGAATGTCAATTCTGTGTGCAATAAATGTGTATAACACAATAATTAAACCTCATTTTGAATATTGTTCAACAATAATTTATCTCGGTAATTTAACAATGATTGATAGATTACAAAAGTTGCAGAATAAAGCGATGAGAATAATACTTAAATGTCATTGGTTAACCCCGATTGTTTATATGTTAAATATGTTAAAATGGCTAAGCATAAACTAAGCAGAGAACTATTATGAATGTGTTAATTTATGTCTTTAAAATGAAATATGGGCTGGTTCCCAATTATTTATGTGATAAAATTAGATATGTAAGTGATATTCATGGTCATAATGTGAGAAATAGATGTGATATTCGTCTTCCTTTGTTAAGAACGAATTCTGCACAAAATATGCTTGTTTACAATGGTCTAAAAATATTTAATGAATTGCCTAATGATTTGAAATTGGAACAAAATTTTAAAATGTTTAAAAAGAAACTGGTAAATTATGTAAAAACAAAGTATATTGAAAGATAAGTTTATTTATATTGAATATAAAGTAGTTTATACAAATAGCTAAATATTGCTAAATAAATAAATAAAGAAAGAAGTAAAGAAGTATGCCGGGCGTAGAAGAGAAGTGGACACGCCTTAAAAATACTATCATTAGTACTGCCAACTTCACCTTAGGTTGAAGTAGCAGAGATCGAAGCGTGTACGAGAAAAGGAATACAAAGAGCTCAGAAAAACAGATCGGCAGAACCACCTTCAAAAACAGAAAAATATGTGAATTTGAACAAAGCCAAGAGCGAGGTTCGAGGTTGAATGAATTGCTAAAAGGTCAGCTCACTGAAGAAGTGGAGGCTCCACCACTTTAAGAAGAAGGTCATATGCCGCAACCAAGTAAGAGTAAAAAGGCTCAAGCAAAACAAAGCCCTGGGAGCCGAGCAATTCATAACATTATAGTACACGTATGGGAACATGAAGAAATGCCAGAAGACTGGGGAAAGGGTATTATGTGTCCCATACACAAGAAAGGGGATGCCACAACGTCGTCGTGCAAAAACTATGGAGGTATCACGTTGTTGAGTACCGCCTATAAGATACTCTCTTCTATCCTACAAAATCGAATTCCCCCATATGCTAAACTATCAGTGTGCAGATGCAAATCTAGAACTTTGTTTGTAGACTTAAAGGACGCCTACGATAGCATAGCAAGGCTAGAACTATACAAAGCCATGAAATAATTCGGCATCCTAAATTATGTAGTTTCAACATGACTAATTTAACAAGTAAAGTTAAAATAGCCAGATGGCTATCCTGACTAATCAGCATTTACAATGGGCTCCGACAAGGCGATGGTTTGGCCTGCCTTCCTTCAACCTGGCGTTAGAAAAAGCAATCCGTGACTCTGGCACTTCAACAAGAGGGACTAACGTCCCAAGGTCCAGCCAGATAGTGGCTTACGCAGCTGTACACGATTCTTTTATCCAGATCGAGCATGAGGATAAACAAAGTACAAAGTGGCGTTGACTGCGTGAAGAACAATTGATCAAACAATCAAGGTAGCGGAGCATGAATTTAAAGTAGTGCAATTCTTCAAATACCTTGGGAGAGTAACAGCCGATAACAACATAGAGGAAGAAATACGCGGGCGGTAGAGCCTACTTCGTTCTGTCAAAGCTTTTAAAATCCAGAAACCTTACCACAACTTCTAAGCTGCTGCTGTACAGGACTATGATTCTGTAAGTACTCACATATGGATCCGTGACCTGGGTGCTTAGTAAAAGGCACTCCGACTTGGGGTGCGCAGCTGGATGGCGTCGGATCACGTTTGGGATAAATGGAGAGATTTATTGTATGAGGTCAGGTCAGGAGCGGATAGTGTTTGTCAAGCCAATGATGATGATTGTGTTAAATTGCACGATCTTAAAGGCCACTCCGTTGTTGGTGATCACATACCGAGTATTTGTAGGTGTTCTTGAAACGGGTGCCACTCATTACCAAGCTGGTTAATTGAATTTTAACGGCAATAAGCCGCTTTGTGCTTTCGACTGATCTTGACAGAATTTAATGAGCTTTTCCGTCAATGAGCCACATCTGAAGAGTCTAAAATCAAATATGACAAGCTAAGGGTGCTATCGTCAACAAAACAGGTAAGTGGAAGTAAAGTTTCAGACAGGAAACCATAAATAAAAATTTCACATTCATTATGTCTTTTTACAAACGGTCGACCGTGATTAAGGAAGAAATGTCTTTGATATTGGGTTATCCTTTGTAACGTTAACTAATATGTTTTATATTTTTAATGACTTCTAAAAAATAAAATAAACAAAATAAAATTACATTTATGAAAAGGCAATATTTACAACAGATAATTAGGAGACATAAATTAAACGAAAATACAAGGCTAGAGAACAACCTAAAATAACCAACAGATACTTGATGGACCAACGTTTGTTATTCCCCAACCATCCACATAAACATCAATCCTACATAAATCTATCTAATTATTTAGCGTTAATGACAAAAGCATTTTTTTTAAATCCCCAATAAATAAACAGATTATGAAAATGAAATACATAGTTTTTCGCAAATACGAGAATAATAACAAAATGTTAGTATCGGAGTACCCAAGTGCTTTTAAATGTAAATAACAAGTTCCAATTGAGGTAAGATACAAAATATGTATGTTGTTCTTGTTGAAATTACCTTCTTCGATTGTTGTGTCACGATGTTTTCGTGGTCGTCCACGTCCACGTTTAACTTCACTCAGCCCAGCTGTTGAAGGTGGTGGCAGTTCGACAGCACGTTGTGATGACATCGATGCAGCCGACTGTGGTCGATCATTTCCTTCGACATCGACAAATTCATTCTCATTTTCGGGAGTACTCGAATGACTAATGCGAGAGAAATCAAAGTCTTGATCATCTTGATCCCAAGTGCCATCCAAATCGGCATCGGCACGAGCCTGTTCCTGGACTTTGCTGATATTTTGTTCCAATTGAGAACAATGGTCAGCGAACTACAAATAAATAAATTTTATATTAAACTTCTCACTTAAGAGTTTTAATGTTTTTTTTTACCTCTGCTAGAGCATTCTTTGTATAATCTAGGATTATTTTTGCATTCTTAGTGAATGTCGACTCAGCACCATTGTATTGCTCACAATTTGTAGCGATTAACTCAACATCGGCAATGAATTCCGCTCTCGAATGATATCGGTGAGCTAAAAATTATAAATTCACAATAAACTTTTCTTAAATCGAACTACACTCTCTCTCTTTACCTTCGACGTTCTTGGATATCGTCTCCAAGTCCATTGGCTTCTTGATAACCGTGTAATAGTCCTTGACTTGTTTCTTATTAACAGGCTTTAGGAATGGCCAACTTTCTGGCATCAACTTTAATTTGCCATTGAGAAGCTTCTCGAATATAAACGAAAGTGCAACTTGATCGTCATCATCCAAAAGTGGATTAATGGCTTTTTCCAAACGCATTAATTTGTCCTCTTTCTCAGCGAGCTGTTCGAAACATGTCTTGAGCATTCTTTGTGCTGCAGCGGTGAATGAACTCCTAGAACCATTATAGAGCGTTGAGTTTTCAACAATTTGATTGACATCGGCGAGGAATTCCTCTCGACTGTGATAGCGTCTTTGACGGATGTATTCCCGCATAGTTTGGAGGTCCATTGGCTTGGTCACGATGCGGTAATAGTCAGGAACAAGCTTCAAACAAAAAAATCAATTGAATCTAGCTAAAAAGATGAAGATGAAGAAACTCACCTTTGCATTGACAGGAAACATGAATGGCTGAACATCAGGTAAGTCTCGAAGTTCATTCAGAATCTCTTCCAAAATCGACGAGAGCACGACCAGAGGATCAGTTCGCCGTCTATTGGCTCCCTTGTTGTGTCTCTGCAGGTAGTCGCAATGCAATTCACTTCCCATTCTACGACGCTTCTTGCCGACAGCTTCCTTGGGAACCTTCAGCAGCAACGTGCGCCTCTTGACGTCCTCATGACGTTTCAGCAGTTTGCCACTCAGCGTGACCTTTGTGCCATCAACATTCACCAAATCCTCGTCGTCACAATTGAGTTCCTTCTCGATTTCCTCTTCTTGCTCCTCCGTGATAGCAACATTCATGGACGGCGTTGGCCCAGGGGTTCCAGTGTACAGTGGACATGCCTTGTTCGTTCGCATATGACCAACTTGTCCGCAAGCACCACATTTCAACTTCAAATCCGGTTTCAGCTTGAACTTCTTTCGAGACGGACTAATATCCTTACTGCTCGAGTGTCCAGATGGTCCTGACCCACCAGAACTCTTAGGATCACCCAAACTCGTGGGCATACCACCTGGTTGGAGTTTTTGATTTTGTGCCAATTGAGCCAGACGCTCTCGTTCCTGGTTGCGTTTGATACGACGCAGCTGCTCTTGGATTCTTCGTTTCTCTCGTTTCATCTCCTCCTTCTGCTGCTCGTCCAGTGTGGCAAACTGTTTGATGAATGCCTCATCCTTGGTTGTTCGGATTTTCACATACGCATCAATCACCGGCTGCCGACGGACTATTTCAACCCTCGTGAATTCTCGACCTTCGGCGTTTTTGAAAGTTCGAGTAATCTTCAGAATCCGACCTTGATTGGAGTTCCCCAGACTTTGGGTCTGATTTTTATCTTTATCGTCTTTCGAGTTCTTTGTATTGGATCCCTCTCGCTCTTCCATAATCTTCTTGAGCAACTCCTGACGTTCTTGTTCCTCACGCTCCATTGACAATTGTGTGGAGGTTTTTTTATTCGACAACATATTCTCGAGATTCTTACCCAATTCCTCCAGATCAGATTCTTCCGATGCCGACGATTCATCTTCATCGGTAGAGAGGACTTCCGAACTGGCTAGCACACGATTTTGTAAATCAAAAATACGTTGACATTCTTCTTTGTAGCGCTCCTGATGTTCGGCTATGGAAAACCGATTACCACGAGAAAACTTATCCATACCCTGTTCACCAGCTTTTGCTTTTTCGGTCGATAAAGTACGCACAACATCGATGACTTCCCAACGAGACAGTTTCTTTATTTCTTCTTCGGGTACTTTGAATTTGCGCAAAAGTTCCTTAGCCTTATTCAGAGGCAATCGACGCAAATCGGCATCGGTACCGGTGACAGTACGTTTTGGTTGGGATTCTTGTTCTTCTTTTGTTTGCTTCGAAAAATAGTTCAGTTCATTCACATGTTTTTTTTTAAAGTGGTTAAGAAATTAAGAAAAACTTACAGTTGGTTTGTTAGGAACACGAACATAAGAAAAACCTTCACCGCAACCTGTTGGATCAGCTGGACCGGTTAACTGAAGCAGACACTTTCCACGCATCGCTTGAATATAAGCTCTGAAAATAAACACTTTCAAATTAGTACCATATGTGAAGGCTATATGGATTCGAATCGTTTTTACCTTGTGGTATTCCAAGGAGCAACTTTCACTTCGTCATCCATTTTCAATTGAGTTTCTTCATCGTCGTCTTCTTGAGGAGCAAATATAAATTTCTCACCATAACCAGCGTCCTACATAAATGAAAAGTTAAAATTGTCACAAGTTCACTAAAGAAAAATATGCACTTTGAGGTTAGAGTCCTACCTTTAATCTTTGTTCAGCTGCTATCATACTAAAATAGGCACAACATTGTTCCGGTGAGACCATTGCACGAATTTCTTCTTCAGATGGAAGACGGAATTCTGGTTTGATAACCCACCAGTTGGAATCCATGCCAGTACGCTTGAAATCAGCACATTGTTTTAAACGCTTACGAATACTACTTTCCGAATGGGCGGGGAATGCTTTTTTGATGTCATCCATTCTTATTCTTCTTGGCTGATCAGAGCTCTTCCAAAACAGCCGATATATAAATACCTGTTTAGAAAAAAGGTTTTTTATAGAATTTCAATTCAATTCAAAAGCAAAAATGAAGTTCGAAAGTTATATGAGCAGACGACGACATAGACGACGAAAGCTAACAATCCCGCCTTCCCGACTTAGACGACGTGAATATTGCCATATCTAAGCTGAAGTCTAACAAATCCGCTGAAGCAGATGGCTTGAATGCCGAGCTTTTCAAGGCATCTGGAGATAATTTGGTAAGGAGCATGCACCAACTTTTTTGTAAAATATGGTCGGAAGAAAGCATGCCCAGTGAATGGAACCTCAGTATTGTTTGACCGATACTGAAAAAAGGAGAACCTCTTAACTGCACCATCTATAGAGGAATCAGTCTACTTAACATCGCTTACAAAATCTTCTCTGCCGTAATATCTGAACGTCTCAAGCCCCTCGTCGACAACCTGATAGGTCCTTATCAGTGTTGCTTTAGACCAGGAAAGTCCACAGTCGATCAAATATTCACATTACGACAGATCCAACGAAAAACCCAAGAAACATCAAATCGACACCCACCATCTTTTCATCGATTTAAAAGCCGCATTTGACAGCATCTACAGGGACAAGTTGTACAGAGCCATGTGTAGTTTTGACATCCTTGACAAACTCGTCCGTTTGTGCAGGATGACCATGGAGAATTCGCACTGTTTCATAAAGGTTGGAAACAACTTAACGAAACCTTGTGATGCGCTGTCATGCGATTTCTTTAACATCGTCCTTGAAAGAATAGTGAGGAGCTCCCACGTCCACACTAGAGGCATTATCTTTATCGGAAGAACTCAGCGTGATATCAATGGGGCTTTTGGAGTATTGAGGCAGAGGCTGCAAAAATGAGTTTAGTGGCTAAAACAAAGTACATGCTGTCATCAAGAAAGGATCTACAACACCGACCGAACGTCTCGGTCAAAACGTAACCATCGCCAGACGTAACTTTGAGGTAGTTAAGGCCTTTTTCTACCTAGGCTCCGCTTTGAACACAGAAAACAACACCAGCGTTGAGATCAAAATAGAATTACTCCTGCTAACCGCTGTTTTTTTTGGGCTAAGAAAGCAATCGTGTAGTTAAGCCCTCTATCGAGCGACCAGTGTAGCTATATAAGACCCTCATCATCCCTGTCCTGCTAAACGATACAGGACCTTGGGTCGTTTCGAGAGAAAAGTTCTTCGCGTGATCTACGGTCTCGTAGAAGATGGAACGGCAAGATGTACAGCGACGTAGACTACGCCAGAAGGATAAAAGTTCAATGACTGAGATGGCTGGGTCACGTAGAGCAAATATAAAATAATTCTCCGGTCCAAAAAGTCTTCGAACCCATTCTCACTGGACAGCGCAGTAGAGGAAGGCCGCGGATCTCACCCAACTTAGAGTGCGCAACTGGAGACATCTAGCTAGAGGAAACGTTTGTTGGTTGAGTTCCTAGTTCAAACACTGTAGCGCTACCTAAAGTAAGTAGTTTTAGTGGAAAAAACGAATTACAAAAAAAACAAGGTGCTCTTCCGCATACTTTCAGAAGAATATCAGGTTAGCTTATATCGCGTGTTTTTTAGTATACTTTAGAAAATCAACATACAACGACTCTTACAAATCGCCAAACTTATAAAGCACTTACATCGTCAAATTGTGTAAGGGCTATGGTTATTTAAAGAAGCAGAATTATGGTTTTATAAAAAATAACAATCTTCACTTGACTCTTGAGATTTTACTTTTAAGTGCGTATTACATGAGAAGACGTCTTCAGTCCATTTTTCTATAAATCCAAAACATTATCATCGTGAATGACAAACGCTAAAGGCATGTCATTGGTTCCAACAAGACCGCTTATCATAACATACAGTGCGTGCTACAATAACTTTTAATGTTCAATGTTTTGCTTGTCAACGCATTCACAGAGTTAACTAAACTTCACGTTGGCTTATATACACGTCAATTCATTTTTGGACAACTTTGACGATGCGTTGACAGAGAAAATTTTGATTGTTTGGTAACGTCAGAGTTAACGCGTTGACCGTGTGATTATAGCTTTACACTGTTTTGTATTGTTTTTTTTTTTTAAGAACGAGTTTGGTTGAGAAGAAAGTTTCCTTAGCAGTTGCAAGACTCTAGGCCTAGGGCGTCATTGTCTAAGCCATCTCTACAGAGCATAGGCATGATCTGCCACGTTTTCACCTACAATAAAATGTACTACAAAAGGCTTTCCGGGCAGGTTTCTCTTTGCTCATGCGAGCTTGGTGTCCAGTCCGCGGAGTCTACGAGCTTGATTTTTTTTCACGATATCTGCTTCGGTGTAGATTGCATACAAGTTATGATAGTAGCGTCTCGGAAATCATCCGTCCTCACATAAGAGGTCAACATTTCTCCGCAAGACCTTCCTCTCGAACGCTACTAAGAGGTTGGAATGTCTTTAAATAATCATCCAGACCTCGGATATGTTAATACTGACTTAACCTTCTTCTAGATTTAAAAAAGCTTTGACAGACTATAGTAGGCTCTGTTGGCTTTAAGCAGCTGCCCGCGTATTTCTTCTTCTAAGTTATTATCGAATTCTACTATTGATCTAAGGTGTTTAAGGGATTGCGCTACTTTAATCTACGCTATTCCTTCACTAATGTGCAGCCCCAGATTTTGTACTTCCTGCTCAAGCTGAATCAAGGAATCGTTTACAGCTTGTTTGGTTCTTCCCATGATGTCGAAGTCGTCTGTGTAAGTTAGACCGGTTGACGATGGTCCCTCTGTTGGCGTGCCAGAGGAGTCACGGATTGCTTTCTCCAACGTCAGGTTGAAGAAGAGGCAGGCCAAACCATCCCCCTTGTCGGAGTACCTACATAGTCGTGTCCATTTATTTGGAATGCCGAATTCTCCAATACAGAGGTCTCTAGAATTGACTCACGAATTAAAGACATGGATCGATTTTAAGTTAAACCGACGCCCGCACGGAGCTTTCCCCGTATATAATCATCATCGTTGTCCTCATATAAACCTGTTTAAAAATAATGGACTGATATTAAAAAACTCACCTGCAAAAAGTCCCTTGTAAAATTGTTTGCTCTCTTCGAATTCGGTCCTGGGACTTCGTACAATGGACACTCCTGGCCCACAGTAAACAAAGCATTGATCTCTCGAATCCAATAGTTATTACGCGTTCGAATGACAAGAAAATCCGTTATGCTAATATTATGCGGATAAATGGGAGCTCGATACATATTATTTTCCAGAGCCTGGATACAATGACCCGGATGGAGGATGCCTAAAAATGGACTCGTATGTGCGTATGCCACTTCGCCGTACTTAAACTCTTGCGGGCCCGAGTCTTTGGCAGCCTTCCGTTTGTAGTAGTTCTTAATTTTCGAACACATTCCAACTTGATTCATGAGCGGTGGATGTTCCTCGCAGAATTCGGCCAGAATGATGTCACCATCTTTGCCACTCAGATCCTCGGCATTACGCATAAAGAACACATCTCCACCGCCCGAAGCAATCCTCTCGAGCTCCCTCTGCTTCGCCTTCTTTGCTATGTGCTTGAGGAGAGGTGCTACGGCGTGTAGCCCCGGAGAGGCCAATGTGCCATGGGAGTATTTCTTCAGTGGTAATCTGTGGAAGGCTCGCAATTTCATTGGACCCATATACGTCGGAACGAAGGGAGCACGTAGTTCAACAACTGGCGTCGAGTGTTGGATGAGATTGCCACCACCGACTTTAAGTCGTAGAGTGGGTTCAGTCTTGGGCATGTAGTAACTGAAAAGGGGTCAAATATACTCAAAATAACTGTACCATAAAAGCTGAAGGGATTCAACTTACGAATCATTTGATATATTAAAAGGATCACGGTCGGGACTTTTTGGAGGAGGTGGTGGTGTATCTTCGGCTAGTACATTGATCACACCTGCCTTGCCAAGTAAAATCTTGGATTTCTTGACATGAGGATGTGGAATCTTGATTTTCGGAGGTGGTCCAGTGTTTTTGTTGATTTTCGATGGATCAATGTCATCAGGGATTCCAAGAATTATATTCTCATCGTTGGGATCTAGGGTGAGAACTTTGGGTTTGGGTACCTTGCTCATTTCCTCAGCATCCCAAATTATTTCATCCTCCCATTTGCTGTAGATGAGTTCTTCATTCTCCACAGGGAAGATACTGTACCAGGTGTCGTCGATAGCTTCTTGTTTTTGGATTGAGCTAAGGTGGAGTATGAGAAAATTGTATGAGTTCATTTAGAATCACACTTAAGAACTTCTCTCCAAAACTTACATCGAATTCTTCTGCTTTCCTTGAATCGGTTGATTGGCCAATGGCATCTTTCCTGGAGTCGCTCCAGCAACCGGGAGACTTTTTCCAGGTTGGAAAATCCTCGACCCACTCGATGGCAGCCATCCAGCAGCATTTGTTTTGGAATTGAGTTTTTGCAACACCTTCGCCTTGATATCGTTGCCATCCCACACCACATCGTCCTCCCAGTGCAGTTGGGAAACCATGAGGAACGCGTCCTCTGCGATAGCCTCGCCTTTGATCTCCTCCTCATCTTTGGGTTCGACTTTGGCGTTTTTGTCGCGAACTTTAAAGCCATAGTTGAAGCCATCTCCAGAGTCTGGAACCTCAAGCATGTCGTACCAAATTTGAGCAGGTCCATATCGCCAGTCGGCAACTTTGGGCTTGTTCTCATTGTTGTCGCCGCTGTCGGTGCCCTCGTTGCGTACGTCCTCGCTGTTTGAGATCCTCAGCAGTTTGTCCTCGTCGTCTGACATGCACATTTCTTTACTCGGTGGAGGGGCGTAATGGAAACCGAAACCTTTTCGTTTTGGTTCCTCTGAGTCACTTGTTGAATCCGACCCGGCGTTGGCGTTCTGTGGAAAAAGAGTTCAATATTCAATTTAAGATTTACTCGATTTGATTGTGAATGTCGAGTGGAACCTTCTGATCCCTCGATTGCTTCCGTTTTCTTCTTCGCTTCTTGACACTCCGCCAGATCTGGGGAAGACTTGAGGGCTTACCTGGCCCGAATAGCCTTGAGAAACGAAGAACCTTATCGGGACGAAAGTCAGGAAAGAGTTCTCGGACATCGATATTGGCGTACTTCGATGGCAGCATAGCTGCCAATGGGGTATCCAGCTTCTTCTCAGCTTCTTCATATAAAAATCATTAATTATGTTTCAAGAGACCAGAATTGTAATTACTTACTTTTTTCGATAGTCTTTTCAGCTTCGGTAGGTGTTTCACCAGGCTTAACGCCTTCGGAAATAGATGTGCTTCGCACTGGGGCACTTGGTGGAGGCATAAGGTCTTTATCATCGACTTTAACACCTGAAAATGTGCGAAAATATAATCGTTTGGGTGCACATAAAGAGCTCCAATGTTTTATTTACCATCAACTGTGACTTTACTTGCAGGTATAACATCATCTAGGTCGACAATTTTTGCCGGGGAATGAGGGCAGTCTTCGGACATCTCGGTTATGTCTGAATAATCGATGGCATTTTCGTCTTTTTGAACATCTTCTTCATCGGATGGTTGGTCATCTTTCTTGTCGCCATTTTCAATGACTTCATGGAGCAAGGAGTTCAAGCCAAACCTGTGAAAAATAAGAGATTCCACAGTGGGTAAACATGTCCGGTGTCTATTTTTGGACTCTACTTACTTTGATAACGATGCAAGATGTTTTTTTGTTTCTGTATCAAAAGCATTTCCAACATCGTCGACTAATTTACCATCGGAATCGATGTTGCCAAATAGAATTCCGGTCATATCGAAGCCACCTTGGCTACCGGAACCGTCATCGTCACTATCCGAATCCATTGAAGCACTGAAAAGGCGCTGACGCTAAGTGGAAAGCTAAAATTTGATAGTTTTTAGAATGATTTTCAATTGAAATTCATTTGGAATACCTTTAAAAGTTACTTAGCGATGAACTAAAGCGGTTTTTATTTTATAATTTATTGTATTTTTAGGTGAAAACTGAAAAAATCTAAACAAAAATTATATTTTTGTTGATATGATATGAAACCCGAAATTTTTTTTCAGCGGTGTGAATTATGAATTGAAGGAAATGTCAAATGCTGTCGGGTTTACACAATGAAAACAAACAAAAAGAAAGGTAGACAGGTAGCACTGATAAATGTTAATGGAGAGAAAGCACTTCTATTTAATTCTACTGAACTTATTAAATGTTCTTAAAAGTAATTAAGTGCGTTTTTTTTCGTATTCCATATATAGTCCAGTGAGAACTTGCCAAAAAAAAACGATCCGCAGTAGTCCAGTTTTTATATTTGAAAGTTGATAGAACTGAATATTTGCAAGAATAATTTATCAACAAATTCCAAAAAAATAGCGAAATTCAGACCAGGGGTGAAATCGTGTAAGCTGATTTTTGATAGTTGACTATCAAAATCAAGAAAATACGTCTGTGTAATGTGATAGTCGATTTCAAAGTTTTAACCAAACAATTTGACATAAAATAAAAACTTCAAGAAGGGGGTTTGTTCGTAGACTACTACATTAACATGTGGTGTTGAAGCGAGCTTGAAGCTCGCCTAAATTCTTTATATACCTGAATCGAGTTGAAATGAGCTCGATTCCAGTCGGGGATCGGAGTCGAGTCAAAATTTGTGAAGAAAAAACCTGTGTGGAGAAGTTGGTTTTACAGATAATGCGTTATGGTCTGTTTATTTGCATGTTTGTGTACAAAAAATATAGTTTTGTTTTAATCAAATTAAAAAAAAATGCACATGGAGTAGGTAGCATATTCTTATATGGTGCTGAACTATTCAGTTTTTCATTGTTTAACACGAATCAAACTATCTCACTTGCACTTCATAAGAAACATCGAAACAACATTTGCATTTTAGAAATTGCTGTCAAACTTAATCATTTTTAAATCTTCTTGTGCGGTGGAAACACCAAAAAGATTTATTTAATCTAAACTGAGATAAACCTTTGGTGGAAACATAGCAAAACATAAATATCTTTTCTATTGTTTTCTCTTGCAAAATAAGACCAGTTAGTCCATTTTCATTAACAAAACTAAATAATATCAACAGTAATAGATTGGTTTTTTCCCCAATGGAAAACACAAATGATTCCAAATGCACAACTACTCAACGAACACAGCCATCGAGATACAAATGCAATATCAATCGTACCAACATTTGAGAACGAAATCACATAAGATCCATTTGAGACTCGTATAAATGTCAAAAACCCATCCATAGTAAGATTCTACTCTTACCTTTATGTGTTATTCATACTATGGATATTACCCGTGTTTTGTTGGGAAATCTATCCATAGTATAGTAGGATTTTACACGCATAACAAAAACAATATATATACATTTATAATAAGGGTATTCATGTAACGATATAATTTTCTACTTTGTAGAAAAATATAAATTTCCGCAAAGGGTTTACATGAACACCCCATTAAAAATATTTGCGGAAACGTTAGAAACAAACAAAATTTATCTGTTTTTTTTTCTACGATTTCTGCTTCAAATTTGAGAGATAAAAGTCTATATTTTGCAGAATATTTTTCCCATACAAATTTTGACAGTTGATTTCTACCGATAGAAAATTCTACAGTTTTTAAGGTTTATGTGGGTTTTCTGTGTTTGCATGAATACCCTTAATAATAATATATATATAATATATTTCCTCTATGAGCATGGGGCTGCATACCTCTTTGTATGTATCAGAAGTATACTCGTGCTGCGCAAGTAGAAAGTAGCAGCATTTTATTAGTCGACTTATTCATAAAACGCTCATTTCATTTTTAATAAAACGTTCTTTCTGAAATCTTCTTAACAATGGAAGTTCTTGATAAAAGTAAAGGGTGTTTCTTAGACGTGTGTATTTCAAGTGGAAATAAAACGCATATAGTTTAATGTTTGCCTTTAAGTTTTGAAAATGATTAGGTCAAGTAGCCACAGCAGCTACCTTCAATAAATTTCTGCCGAAAGGGAAAATTTTCGACCAAATTTTAAAGGAATAATGCGACAAATATTCTCTTTCAAAGCGGGAATCATCTTCGAATTCACATAACCCTACAGAAAATTATCCAGCGGCTTAAAATCACTTGATCTTGGAGGCCACGACACATGTTCCCAACAAGAGATAATGAGCTCAAAAAAATGTTCTTCAATGAATTGATTGTTTCGTTGCGTTGCACGAACTGAAATATATTATATTAAACCTTGTTCAGGAGTTAGTCTATGCATTGTGAAACGGCGAACCAAATTGAGCATATATCAAGTGACAGCTGTCAGAAATACCAATTCCGAAAAAAGTTATTTCAGATGAACGTCCAAACGTTTAAAAAATGCCCTTTATATGTTTTGTAATGCCTGTGGTATGGTGGTTAGGGCATACATATTACTGTTATGCTTGGACTCTATCCCTGCCTGTGCAGGGATAACGGTTACTGCCGTTAATTCTCCAAGAGTAATTCTTGTCATAAAAAGTGTTTTCGATGCTGGTAGGTCCCCTCCATCCCTGAAATCACTCGCACACAGGAATGGTTGAGAGTTGTAAGTCACTCGGCCCTGGTTCTCCACCTTTTATTTATTATTTATTTATATGTGTCTCATATAAATTGCTGCTGTACTGTATTATCGGTTAAGATGTTATGACTCCGCCTGTCATTGAGCGCGTTAGTGATTCTATGGGACCAATCTTTTTTCGCACTCGTACTGTGGCGAGAGTCCTAAAAGATCTCAACATACATAAATTCGATGATCCGCATGGTATCCCCTCTATTCTTCTTCTTAATGTTAGATTTTACATTTATCCTATTCCTCTGGACTCGTTCCGAGTAGTTGGGAAACAGCATTTGTTCAGCCAATCCCAAATAAAGGCGAATCTTCCTTTCTTTCAAATTATCGACCGATAATAACGTACCTTCTTTCTAAGGTCATGGAAACACTGATTAATTATCAGCTTAAGAAATATCTCGAAGAACGCAAGCTTCTTAATGACCGACAATATTGCTTTTGCAGCATTAGGTCCACTGTTGACCTCATGTTTCATCTCACCGAACAGGTGAGCTAATCTTTAAATCGTTTTGGAGAAAGTAAGATATTTCTAAAGAATTTGATAATGTCTATCATTGGCTCTCTTATCGAAAATGTATGCTTTCGGTTTCCATGAATCCCTGCTTCAATGAATTAGTAATCAGCTTTCGAATCGTTCAATACAAGTAGTATTGGATGGTCTCAAGTCTAAAAACCACAAAATAAATACTTGTGTGTCCCAGGGCTCTGTTTTATCTCCAACATTCTTTCTCATTTTTATTAATGATCTCCTGTCTGCAATTTCTAATCCGATACATTGTTTCACTGACGATAGTACTCTTAGCTTTTTATACTCTTTTTGAGACTCACATCCCTCTTCTTCGGATGTGGAAATTCAACGACAAAAGGATAAGCATATTAAACGACCTAAAGAGCATTGTACGATGGGAAAAAAACTGCGTGGAATTTTATCGTTACTTTCACGGTTTTTGCTCTTGAGAAGTAGCCAGCTGCATCCCTCCCCTTAAACAGTTAAACGGTAATGCTCCGCTTCTAGGAATTCTCATCAGTATACCCTCGAGCTCAACTTAGACCGTACTGTCAAATATAGAGATTTATGCTTTAGCCGTACTACGTATGTGGGAAATGTCTTACCACACTCTGTCTTTCCTAGTCATTGCAATATTCAAGAATTCAAAACCAACCCTCTCTCCCTTTCCTAGTGCTCACACTATGTCTTTATCCCTTGAGTGTGCGCATATTATAAAAACAAAAATGGCTATGTAACGTCCATAGTTGACTAAAACAATCTTGTCATCCTCATTGTAATGTAATGTAATGCGCCTCGTCAGTAAAGATGATTTTTCGCCAAAAGTCGGAAACCATTCCTACGACATAGGCGAGCCTTGACTCGTTGGCTCGGGCTTGTTGATTTTTGACTTGCTGAACATCCAAATAGATATACGGAGCCAAACCGAACCACCCCAGTTTTCCCACACACGGTCGATTCCGGATCGGCTCGGATCCATTTGGCCTTCTGGCACTGTCGTGTATGGCCAACTTAACGAAATGGTTCCTTCAATGGCTAAGCCAATTGGAGATCGGTCCTCGCAAGCAACCAATTCCTTAGTTTGTGCCACAAGGAATTATATAGGTAACTGCGCGGACATTCAACTAAATCGTTGAATAATTTTCTTTGAGTGCAAGAGAGAGAAAAATTTAGTCAAGGTGAATAAATGTTTCCTGTGTATTGGTTTATTTCGTTGATTACTTTCGGAGTTGCTTATGTGCGCGATTTTTGGGCAACTAACGATCGAACTATTTGGTTTCAAATAAGTTGCATGTGCGCGCCTAGCCTAAGGCAATAGTACAAAGTTTTGTTTTGAAAATTTGATACTGACTCATGTTAATCGAAAAATAGCTGTCAGTGTGAAAATAACATATCATTAAAAATAAAACCAGTTGATAGTGCAGCCTTGTCTGCTTCATTAAATCACCTTCAAAACCTCAATAATACTTCAAATTAAAACCCCAGAACCAAATACTTAAAAATTAAACTTCCTACCAAAATTAAGTGTGCAGGTACATTAAGTGTACGACGAAAGCTTGGCATCACTGAAACATTCCATCACGTGACGCCATTTTCGTTCCAATGGAATCACATGAACATGAAACTGTCATTTGGAAAATTTTTCATCGTCTTGTGTCTTATTGGAAATTGAACACTGTCGTCGTTTGTCATATGATCAAAAAAGAACTCCTTAAAATCTTTGAAAAATGTTGAAGAATTTATTAATTTTCGCTTTTTGCATAATTGCAAGTAAGTTAGTTCTTAATTTTATCACAAAAATACGTTAACCACTTCCAATTACACATCGCAAAACTATTGTATAAAGTGAAACAATTATTTGAAATATTGATTTTTCTTTATCAGTAGTTTGAAGTTTTTAAATTGCTTGAATCATTTTTTTCTAATTTATATATTTTTCTTTTATAGTTAATGCCTCTGGGGAACTGAATATCGTTAAGTCTCCGAAGTCTCTAGAATTCAAGGGCAATGAGAAACTGGACAGTGAAAGTTTGGGCGATGTTCTGTCTGCGGCTCTGGGCTTCTGGGTGGATGATTCTCTCAAATGGAGTGGTCTCTTCATCCCTAATCCCTTCGGAACTCCCAAAAACGCCTTGGTACTGATCGCACGCGACATTGACAGCCTGAATTTGAACTCAAAGACCAAGACCTACCGTCTGATGGGCAGTTCCTCTTTGGAATCGATGAATGCCGTGAGCTCAGACTTTGAGTCATCCAACATTCAGGCTGCCACTTTGGACTTCAATCAGTTGAGCGAAGCTATGCTAACAATGGAATCGTTGTTCGGTGAGACTCATGTGGGCCCCATCAAGGCGACCAACAGCCTGAAGCCTGAATTGCATTCGGAGGACAAGGATTTCCTTACTCAGATTGCTTACATTGAGAAAGCAGCCACCAAGTACTTGGACTCGCCCCAGTCCACGACACTTTTGGTCATCAACATCTCTTTGGAACCAATCTCCAAGGCTCACGGTGAAAAATCGCCAGCTCTGGCTGAGGCCCGCAAATTGATTTCCAATCTGATTGACACTCTTTCCTCGGCTGCCAACTCGGACACCTTGTTTGTTGCTGTCGCCGAGAAGCCCGAGCTAAACCGTGCCAAGCGTGAGACTGTCGAGGGTGAATCGGTAAGTTCATCGACTGATGCTGACAGAGGTAACTTCCTTACTTAATTTGTTCACTATTTACACAGGCCAAGTCCCTTAACCTTGCCACATACTACAACGAGGATTACCCCGTGATCTTCAACATCATCCTCTGGTTCATGGTGGTCCTTGGGTTCTCCGTACTCGCCATCTGTTACGCCATTGGTTCCATGGATCCCGGCAGGGATTCCATCATCTACAGGATGACTTCCACCAGAATGAAGAAGGACAACTAAGAGCCTCCTCTTGGTTTGTGTTTTCTTTTGCGACTGCTTACAAAGCATTTTGTTCCATAATTTTAAATATCAACAATTTCTAATCAAATTTAAGACACAAACCCCCCACACATCCAACTTACTATAAACCGTTAGCAAAGTATTAAACATTAAATAATTGGGTTTATAAATAAAGTTAATGTTGTTGGCGCCCAAAAGTTGTATAAATTAATTATATTATTATAAAATCGATTTTCTTTTCTTAACTTTTGTTCCCATTTTTATGTTTATTTTTGTTGTTTTTATTAAAAGAAAAATTATATAATGATGTAAATATTATTTTGTTTTAATTTTTCTTTATTGAGAAGAAAAATTAAAGAATAATAAACATTTAATGTAAGTAAGTTTAAAATGGATTTTGTTTTTCGTTTTGCTGTTTTCTTAAAATTTCACGGCTGTAATTTTCACATGAAGCAACTTTTTTGGAATGGACAGCCCTATTATAGCTATCGAAAAGATACTTAATAGATAATCAGCCTTCTCACAGGCCCCGTCGTAATAGATTCGTAGTACGAACCCCGAAAAAAGTATCATTGCTCCTGTCGTACTAAAAAAAATTGCTACGAAATTCGGAGTTCGTGAAAAGTGGTATCAATAGCCCCGAATGAATAGGAAGTTTGGCAGTTTTTCTACGAACAGTTATTTTGATCGGAGTTCAATTGAAAACGAACAAAAAATATTTAGCGTGCGAAGATAAATTAAATAAAAATAAATGCCCATGTTCTGCATTTCACATATTGTGAATACACTTTGCGAAAGTGAATTTGGATGTTCCACAATTCGTTATCGTGAATTGGATTTTCGAACATGCAAATGGATGTTCTGTATTTCGGTTTGTTCCATATTTTGAACGCATTCAAATCACTTTTTTTATTTCTGTGAATTGATCTTTGATAGCTTCCTTCTGCTAGGAATCGGAGGGTTGCAGCAAGTTTTTGAATTGTCAGGTAAATTCAATATATTTGATTTGTCTCGCAAAATTCGTCTTCTTATTTTTTCTCTTTCTTTTTTCACTAAAAACTGCCAATAATATTGCATCCATCTTCAAAACAGCAAACATTTTACTTGAGAAACAAAATAAAAATGGATGATCCTTCAGTTTTGACAGTTCGAAGCAATTTCGAAGTTTTCGAAATCGATCGAATTGAAGAACATCCAATTTCATTTCACGTGAAATTGAAAAGTGATTTCAATTCACTTTCGACCGAAATTCGGAAAGTGGGCGAAAGTATTTGAAAAGAATCATGTAAGTTTTACTATTGTTTTAATGTGAAAGTGTTTACCAATATTTTTTATTTTTTTTTTGAAGGGCAAATAAAACTATCACAAATAAAATTCAGTTCCAAAGGCTTTATGAAATGCTTCAAGAAAAACCTGAAATTGCCCAAGGATTTTCGAATATCCCTAAGGAGGAAGTGAATTCCTTTTGGGAAGCAGTAAAAACAGTTAAATAGTCTAAGAGGCCCACCTTCTAAGGACACCTCTAACTGGAGAAAAGTAAATTGAATGGATTAGTCTTGAGACTTTTTTATAATTTAATTCAATTCTTAGGTGTGGTAAGATTGGAAGGCATACATCAAGAGAAAAATGGTTGAGAACGAAAAAGGATGCAAAGCTACAGGTGGCGGAGGAAATAGAATGCATTCTTTTAGCAGCCTCGAAGAAGGTGTCATAAAGACAAAAACAAATAGAACTAAATCGAAAGATAAAAACGAGCTTTTATTTATTTTTCTTATTTTTACGCAAATCAGTTGATTTTGACACTCCGAAATTAGTATTTCTGTGGCAATGCTTTTTTGATTTCGTTCGGGGCTTATGATGTAAATGTATTCGTATTCGTAGCGTAACAAAATTTTCGGGGACTCGCTACGAGGGACTCTGTGATAGGTTTGAATAACAAATTGAATGAGTTGGTATCATGACTATCAATTGGAGACATGTGAATTTTACTAAGGGGCCGGTTATAGCTATCAGTAAAATCCATCAGTACAATTTGAAACAGGAGGAATCTGAAATGTTTTACTGATGAGCGTTTATAGCAATCAGTAAATTTACGTCATTAAATTAAATATCACTGAGGCTTCGCGCCTCAGACAATTTTTTTAGGGGCCAGTTATAGCTATCATTGAAATCGATCCGGAAAAATTTTTGAATCGATATTTGACGGTGTTTCCCTTTGATTAGAAATGAAAATTATATACTGATCGATCGGAAATCACACAAAGAATTTTTTTTGAGAAAAAAAGTGTAATTACGCATTTATTTTTCTCTAAAAATGTATTTTTCTATTTTCCGGGCAGAAATCCATTTTCCTGAACAGCTGATACTTTTATGTTCAAAAGTGAAACGAATCGTTCCACTGATTTGTGTTCCAATTTCACACAATTCCAATGACAGATTTCTGTCAGTAAAAATTTTTCGGTGGATTTCAATCAGGAAATTTTTTTCAATGACAGAAATTTCTAATGATAGCTATAAACGACCTGCCGGAAAATTCCAATGTTTGTTTTCAATGATGAAAACAAAAAAAATTTTACTGATGGAATTTACTGATAGCTACCGGCCCCTAAGACCCTTTTGCGAAGATCAACTATCAACTATCAATTGATAATTGACATTTATTAATCAATTTTATTCAAAGGTATTGTGACTGTCAACTGTCAATGTTGTTGATCTATTGTGATTTTTTTTATTAATATATTGTGAATGAAAAAATTGGTATTGTGAACAACAATTTTCATCGATTTTCTTGTCAGGTATCAATTTTTCTTTCAATCGTAAATTTGCAGTTGGTGAGTTCGTGCTGGTTTGAAAAATAACTAAAGACAATTTAAGTTTAAAATTGTCGAAGTGATTAAATTTTTAATTTTTTGATTTCCAAAGGTATCAAAAATTAGTAAGTAATAAAAAACAGTTATGTAGATTGGTCCAGTTGATGGATGAGAACGTGGAACTCGCCAGGGGACTTTGTTCCAAACATGCAGCGAGCACAAAGTGGGACATATGTAATTGTTGTAGAGCTAAATAGCCTAGGAACTCCGAATACAGAACGAAGTTTAGAAAAGTTGCAGAGAGTGTGGATCGATCTTAAATGTTAAATAAAAAAGAAAACAGAAAATAAAATTGAAGTCACAACCACTGGTGGTGGTGCAAACAGGCTTCACCAATTTAGAGATTTGGAAGAAGCTGTTGTAAGCTTATTAGGATTCAATACATGCGTTAATCTTAGTCTTCGGTGTATTGGAACTTTATCAATTTTGGGCACACGTAGTTTTCGATTACCTTGTTCCCAAACTCAACTGGTAGTTCTCATGTGCACCGAATCTTAGCACTGTTGCTAGTTTCAAAAGGTAAGAAATCATAAATTTGAAATTTTAGTATAGAAATTAACGAAAAAGACATAAGCTGATTTGGCTTATGAAATGTTAATTTAAAAAGCTTGACTCTAAAAATGGGTTTAACGGTTAATGAGGGTAAAACAAAGTACATGCTGTCGTCAAGAAAGCACCTACAACACCGACGTCTTGGTCAAAACGTCACCATCGACAGACGTAACTTTAAGGTAGTCAAGGACTTCGTCTACCTAGGCTCCGCTGTAAACGCAGAAAACAACACTAGCGCTGAGATCAAACGAAGAATAACTCTTGCTAACCGCTTCTTTGGGCTAAGAAAGCAATTGAGTGGAAAAGTCCTCTCTCGAAGGACCAAAGTGTCGCTATATAAGACCCTTCATCCACGTCCTGCTATACGGTGCAGAAGCATGGACTATGACAAAAGCGGATGAAAGCATCCTTGGGTCGTTTCGAGAGAAAAGTTCTTCGTGTGATATACGGTCCCGTATGCATCGAAGGGGAGTGGAGGAGAAGATGGAACGACGAGCTGTACAGGCTGTACAGCGACGTAGACTTAGCCAGAAGGTTAAAAGTCCAACGACTAAGATGGCTGGGTCACGTACATACGTACGTAGCGCATGGACACCAATGCTACGGCCCGGAAAGTCTTCGAGTCCACACCCACAGGACAGCGCAGTAGAGGAAGACCGCGGATCAGGTGGCGCGCACAAATGGAAAGTGACCTCACCCAACTTGGAGCGCGAAACTGGATACATCTAGATATAGGGACCAAACTAGATGGAGAAGTTTGTTGGGTGAGGCCCTAGTTCACACAGGACTGTAGCGTCACCTTAAGTAACTCTAAAAAGCATGTTGTTCCATATCACGAGGGAGTATTATAATTTTCGTATACCTACTTAATTCTTTATTTCTTGTTAAAAATCTGCGATAAGATTTTGCATTTTAAGTTAAGTTCTTCTTCCTTACCAATGACTGTAGATTGCAAAAAGAGATCTAGATAAGAATATCATGTTTCGATGAAAATTTAACCTGAAAAGGTACTTTTCGGACAAAACCTTACATTTTTAATTCGTTCATATAAAGGGCGTATATTCAAAAGGTATCATTTTTTTAGAGTTGGGGTCAAAATACTGTATGGATCATAATACTGTATTTAAAATACTGTATCTCAAAACACTGCATGTACAAAATACTGCATTATTAAAATGCTGTATCTCAAAATTCTGTATTTCAAAATGCTTTAAATAAGGCTGAAAAATAAAAATCGTTTTGATAATGTAAAAAAGTGCGCACAGCTTTTTGAAAACAGAACGCTTTTTTTAAAGAAAACATCATGATAATTTCTCATTAGCATAATGTTCCAATATACTTCCCTTGGAGAATACCATATGTATGTACTCGTACCTATGAAGTCTTTGAACTAATAAAAATAAATAAATAAATGATATCTTCTCCTTTTCTCTTTTTCATTTTCTTCTTCTTCACTGTATGTTTCTCTCTCACATTTAAATATGAATTGTTCTTATCATAATCAACAATTGCATAAGCAATTGCACCAAACTAATTGATCTGTCAAAACCAACCAGTATTATGAGCTACAGTATTTTGACAATACAGAATTTTGAGATACAGTATTTAAAATGTACAATATATTGAAATACAGAAAATTAACCATACAGTATTATGATCATGCAGTATTATACAGAATTTTGACCTTACAGTATTTTAAAATACAACATTTCGACCCGCTCCCTTTTTTTCTAAAAAATGTTCTACATCTTTGATGCTAACAAAACACCTTAATGAAGAGCTTTTGGCGTTTTAAAAGGTTATATTTACTTGGTATTGGATCAAAAGGTGACATTTCCAAATTATTTTATTAAATACTAGTTTTTTTCCAAAGTGTCTTTAAAAACTAAAAAATAAAACTGTCTGCTTAAATTGTACAAAAAAGGAAACAAAAATAAATAAATCCTAATGACAAAGTATTAATGGCAACTTTTGTTCCTACGCTCCTCAATTAAAGCTACCTTTAAATGTTTACTCGACCAACGGTCGGCACACATATTAAGAAAATTTAAAATATTTTCTTTATAATGTAAAAAAATAAATCGTGACTTTGGTATGTAAGCTTTTGAAAAAATATTTAGAGTATCTAGTGTCAATAAGTTTTTTTTTCAGTTTTGCTGATGTATGACGATAAATGAAAAATAATGAAAAAATTTTAATAACAGTCTAACTCAAGTTAACAAAATTAAATATTTTCTCTATAATTAGAAATAACCGCCTAAGTAGACTTTGGAAAAATTGAAAATTACCGTTTAAAATAATTCTCGGGCAAACATTTATGTAATTTGACTTAAGCTTTTATTCCAAAATATATTTTTTTCATAATGAACAATGGTTTTAGCCTAACTCAAGAAAGTTCAGTGTGAAAAATCAAATAATAGTAAACTAAAAGATTTAACTTAAGTTATGACTTTTGAATCCAACGTTACAAAAATATACATATGTATATTTCTTCCGAGTTAAGATTATTTTTCCAAATCATTTTTTTTGAAAAACTGACTTAGGCTGTTAGATTTTTGGCAATAACTTCAATTCTAAGAAAGGTACAGCTATACAAAATTGAGTCGAGCTAGAAATCGTTATTTCGAACAGGAATATCATTAAAAGTCAATTTCGACATAAATAGTAAGCCTAAGTGGCGGTTATGGCTTGTGACCACTGATTTCCCTCAAACTTCTTCGCATTCCTGCCATTTCAACGATAGCAGGATCATCCAACTCCTCGTCTTCATCAAAAAAACGTTCAGTTGAAGTCATATTGCACTTTGTTTTTAATTTATTTTCTTTTACGTGACTTTTTTTGTCAAAATAACCAAGTTTTTTAATTTTATTAATTTCCTGACAAATGATTTTTTTTGTAGAAAAAATAAACATCTGTCAAACGTACATTCCCATTCACAACACTATATTTAATTCAATTGATAAATTTTATCAACCGTCAATCGGTTTATAGTTGAACTTCGCAATAAGGGTGTAAATTTTATTATTATTGTGAATGGTTTTTTAATAGACATGGCATTACGGATATCAACAAAATAGATACACATCAATTTTCTTATCAACCACAAATCTTTGGTCAAAGTAAACATAATAATTTGTCTCGATTTTTAAAAGGGAAACAAGTTGTAAAGGATAATGACTTCGATAGATTTTATAATAAACTTAAACCAATCAAAAGCCATACATATATATAATTGGCAGAGATCTTAAAATTGTTCGCTCAAGGAAGTTACCAATTGAGCGTTGGAAATGTCTTTAATATAGGAAGATGTCAACGGAGTATTTAACATCTCAAACACTTTTGAAACCACTGGATATTTTCTCAAGTTGTGGAGAGACGTTTCAAACATTTTTATAGTTGATGTTGTTACTGGCGGTTTTTTCAATTTTTTAAATCCAACGTTATTGTTTCCAAAAGTACATTTCAATGTATTTTTTTTTTTCAATTTCAATGTCTGATTTATTTTACCAGATATTGCGGACAAAGTAGGGGTCATGACCACCCTCTGGGAGATAATTTGTTTGTATTTTTGTAGAAATTCCCTTCAATTCAAAACTAATCGTATTGAGTTAATGGATATGACCACCATTATATTTTGAATTACTTATTTTTTATATGAAAACAAAATTTGTATTTTACTTCCTAAAACTTTGTTGCCAAAAGTACCACTTTTAACTGAGGACTGGAGCAAGAACATGATATGAATCGGAAATTCGTTTCACATCTATTAATATAAAAGCTTTGAATCTCTTGAGAATTGAAGTGAAAAGAGATTCTGAAACGTGTAATTTGTGACTGCCACACAAAAGTTTCTTCCCAACTTATTTGTGTACCTTAATTTGTTTTTATTTTATATTTAGAAAAATTATGTACTTAAATGCACCTATTCCCTTAAATTCAAGAACCAAACATTTTTCTCTCTCCAATTTTTAAGTTTTGTTGACTCCTTTAAGATAAAATATTTTCTAGCATTAGCTCCAATCTTCAACTAAGCAGATTTATAGCGTTAGTAATATAATAATAGACGTCCGAAAAAACTTCGTCAAAAAAAGCAAGACAGTTCTTGATATCAAATTTTTGTAATGTTTTTTGCATTAATAGAAATGGCATTATATTCTTTTTGGAAAAAAAGCTACATTTCAAAAAAATTTCTTACATTTCTATGTTAAAGCAACAAAAACCCTCTAAACTATTGTGATTTGCTCTTAAATATGGCATATTTAGAAAACTGTTGGAATCTTTGAATGTTTTCATATGTTGTATGTAGAGAGTCGACCAGATTAAATAATTAGACTATACATTCCTGGACAACAGCGTTCTTAAATAATTTAATAACTAAAGTTGTCACTTTAGCCCTTGAAATGTGTACATTTAAGGTTAGGATACACATTATGTTATTTAAATTTTGTTAGTCTCGTTTACAGCAGTGAGTAAAACATCATCTATGTATGTATATGTTAAGTGTGTGTCTCCCCTCTCTGATTAAAAGTCTGGACCCTTGCTTAAGCCAACAGCAGCAACGACAACCTCGTGTGCCCCTCTGCAGAAAGTTCAAAAAAGGGTTTGATTCGGTCGAAAAGGGTCTGTTGCATTATAATTAAAATATCTTAAAAATATCAAGTCGTTGGCATTAATCATTTTGTCAGTTTTAACTTTTAGAGTTGATAAAGATTGAATTATAATACTAAAGAAAATCCCGCTTTGACCTTGGAAAAAATACTCTTTTAAATAGACTTTATCAGAAACTGTACAGATTTCGCATTTCAACTCTATGCAAAGCTCACTTAGTTGACTTTCCATCTCAAGGGTTTGGGCAATTGAGTCATACAAAGAGTTCCACCGAGTAACCACTGGACTCTTGAATGACATTTTTAAAAGATTTTGTATTATTAACTTCCCATAGGAAGTTATTGCAATCGGTCTGATTTGTCGAAATAAACATTTTTGCATTTCTCGACGTTTCAAGCTCCCTAAAATCGAAATAAAAGATGGTTAGAGAGATGTACAATGTATATATGGGTGATTATACAAAAGTTGGGTAACTCGATGTCATCAACCAATATATACAAAGTCTGATTATATTTTATTGAGATTGCAACTTATTTTAAAACAATGGAAAGACCTTTATTTAGTCACCCAATTTCAGTTCTTCATTTTGAATACAAGTTATTAAAAAAACACAATTAGTTCTTAAAACGTCAGTCCTCTGGCATGTCACAACCCTGAAAACCAACCATTTGTCTATTAAACATTATCATTGATTTGAGAAAACTTGTTAAAAATATACAATCTGCGATGTATATAGTTTAATATATACTACAACTTTCATAATGCAGTGTTTTCCACTTTATTTAAAAAAATAAGAAATTTTGTGTTCAGTTTTATTCGTCAGTTTCTTGTGTGTTATTTAAATTTAAAATTCGTGCGAAATATCGCCGACTCAACGTCAAATCCCACTTTGAATTTTAATGTTGGTAATAAAGTTAGTTGCGGGTCGCACAATTTGACGGCCACCATAACTGTACCAGAGTTTGGGTTATGTTTGTTGTCTATACACGTGCTTAGCCAGTAAACACGTCAGTTTTATGGTGAGTCGTTATTTTTTTGTTAATCTAAAGTTTATTTTTATTTATTCGTATTAACTTTGATTTGTTAAAATGTAGTTTGTTGATATTTGAAATTACAAAAAAAAAACATTAGTCCAGATTATAATCTCAAATTTCGTCTTTTTCGTCAGTAGTGTGGCGTCAGTTCTGTGTCAGGTAAACTGTTATTGTTCTATTTCTTGATCATTAGTACTTTTAAGATGAATATTGTTAGATTTTGTTTGTTGATTACTTTGAAATATTTAGTAAAACTATGTGAAAGTAGTAAAAGATAAGTGAATAACGTTACGTTAAATGTCAAGTCTGTTTTGAAAGCTGATGTAGTATTTTCTCCTAGTATTACATTTTAATAATTATTTTTAATTGTTACTAAGTGATTTTAAGTGATCATTATTAAATCCTAAGAGATTTTTACTAATTTGTATTAAATTTCATTATAATACTTTCAAAACTGTGTATACTCGTCAGTCCTCTGGCAGTCAAATTCTGAGATTTTTAAATATCTTACAATGTACTCAAAAAAGTGACTGGCCCGATTGGGAACAATATATTAATTAGATTAGCTATCATATACACCCGAATTTATAGAAGTTTGATTTAAAAACTGTCGTAAACAAAATATCCTCAAAAGTTACCCAACTTTTGTATAATCACCCATATGTATGTGCGTGCGCGTGTACGTACGCCCGGGAAGTTTTTTTCTTCGTCCATATCTTAAGAACCAGTAAAGATATCGACTTCAAAAATAAATTTTGTTCTACACATAATGATGCAGAAAATACTCTCAAGAAAATTCATTGGGTGGCTTTTTACCATAGCAATTTAAAAAAGTGAACATTTTGGTTAACCCAAAATATCTCACGACCCAATAACACTAGCGACTTGAACACAATTTTATATTATATATTGTGACGTGATGCCAAATTAGAAAATTTTTAGAAAACAATTCAGTTAACGGTTTTTTTTGTTAATCAATAAAACTTAAAAAATAATAATTGTCACCTCGAATTTTACGAAAAAAAATTATTTTATCTCAAAACAATTTTAGGCAACGAAGAATAAAGTTTTTGACATCTGGTCGAATTTTGAGAAAAATCGAATTGACAGTTTTTTTTACAAAAAAAATAAAAACCTAAAAAAAAATTACTAAAAGTTGGTCAAAATTGATTTTCGACTCAAATATCTTTTTGAAAATTTAAGATATTGGCTTAAAACTAATTTCATCTTAAAGAAAATATTGTTTTCGATTAAAACTCTACAAAAAATAGTACGCCAAATTGGTAAAAATTGGTTTTCGACTAAAAATCTCGTTAAGTAGATCTTGAAATCAAACTATTTCATCCTATGTAAAATATTATTGGTAATTTTTAGTTGATCTTTTAGAAAAAATCCACCAGCTAAAGAGGCACTTAATCCACGTTACACCGAAGCTACTGCGAAACACGGAGAAGGTATCGTAATGGTGTGGGGAGGTTTTAAGGACATGGACTGAGGCCGATTCATTAAACGATCGAAATTGATAAATTTGAATTTCAGAACTCCAATGTATATTTTAATTCGAGTTCAAATTGAATTCAAGTGAAAGGGAATGCAGAGCCCAGCTATATACAGGGTTTTTCATCAGACGATCTCGATTTTATCGGGGTCAAGCCTTTCACTACGGTGAAGTCCAGGCGAGGGGGTTACAGGCTGCCAATGTTCCTCGTAACATTATCGCCCCAAAGCAGTTTTGATAGTGTGAAGAAAATCGAATCCCTCGACTATCAAACAGTACACTGGGACAAATTAAAAAGGCACGACGACATTTTACAATGTACGAAGTGCCAAAGTCAACTGCAATATGCAGTTGCGCTGTGTCAGGTGCTCAGAAACCCACAACGAAGGAGAATGCAAGCTGGGGAATGAGCGGGTTGAGGATTTAACCCAGCTCAAGTGTGTCCTTTGTGGAAACCAGGGGCACCCGGCTAGCTATAGGGGTTGCCCTAAGGTCCAAGAAATGAAACAGAAACAGGCCAGTCAGAAAGCCGAAAGAAGTCGAACAGTTCGACAGGCTCCAATACAAAAATTCGTGGATCCCAAATTTTCCTACGCCCAAATGGTGTCAGGGAATGGGAATACGAGACAGGCTCCACCAACGGTTGCCCCAAAGGCCCCTGTGCCTAAGGCACCAGAGGTGCAGCCTGACATTGTAGCCTTGTTGTTGAGCATTCAAGGTCAACTAACAGGGCTGCAAAGTCAGATAAAGGAGCAAGGCAAAAGGGTAGATCATCTCTACTCTTTGTTGCCTGGCCTGGCGCGATTGAGACCATAATGGGCGCGCTGCCGGAGACGCGCCTAAAAGTCCTAGCTGTGAATGTAAATTCACTGATTAGGATTGAACGAAGAGCCAATATGTTCCAATTGTTGAAAGACTACAGTCCCGATGTGTTTATGGCTAGCGAAACTAAGCTAAACCACAAACACAAATTGACTCATAAAAATTACAATATCGTAAGAAGAGACCGGCCCGACTCCACTCAAGGGGGTGGTGTCGCTCTCTTTATACGAAAAGGCATTAATTATAAAGTCATATACAACAATGAATTTCGAAAGCTCAAGACGCTAGAAGTTTGCGTTGTATGCATCTCTCTCACTCAAGGGAAGCGGATGTATATGATTGCAGCTTATGCGGCTGGAGCTCCACAGGTTACTTACTTTGCTTCAGAACTCGAGATTCTTTTTAGGGAACTGAAACTGAGCTTGGAAGAAAAATATTTCATCTTGGCCGGTGATTTGAACGCAAAACATGAAGATTGGGGAAATCAACATAGTAATCCCAGAGGTAACCATCTTTTTAATTTGATGAATCTTTACAGCGTTGAATATGGCGTCGACCTGCTGGCTACTGAAAATCCATCGTATCCAAGAAGCGACTAGTTAACTTCCACATTTCTTGCAACAGTCATCAATCCAAGCCATAAGCTTAAGAAACAAAAACAAACAGTAATATCAAATTACTTTTCATTCTAGATAAACATAAACATCGATCGGATATTACTTTTCATTCTAGATAAACATAAACATCGATCGGATGTAATATGTAATACGCAATAAGCATTTTATCGTCATCTCGAATGTGACTTTGAGTATCGATGAGATACACTTTGATGATCACTCTTCATTCGGCGGTCATCAACTTCAGTTATACTTATACCAAATAAATAAAATTGTATATAATCTTTTAAGTTGAAATTTTAAATAAAGTTTTTTTAAAATTAAACCCGAGGAGTAAAACCTTTAATTGGCGCCCGAACAGGGACACTTCTATTTTTGCCTATAAATTGTTGTTAAAAATTTAGTGAACAAGTTTAATACTAGCGACACCAATTAATTTTTTATACTACAACAAGCAAAATATTGCATCCAAAGAAGAGAAAAGGAAAAGTATCTTCTCGCGAAGTGATCCTTGGCCAAGTGAAAAATACAGACCATAAGTTTAAAACAATCTGTATTAAGTGAAAGTTTTTTTTTATATAAAAAACATTTCAAAACAGTAGTCCTACTCAAAATTAAAACAGTGAGAGGCAAACGGGAAGTAATATACCCAACAGATCACGAGAAGTATGTTCATAGAACAGGAAATCGAACTTAAATAAAGAATTCAAAAAGTGATAAAAAAGGAAGAGGAAAAAATTTGCAAGTGAGAAAAAATAAAGATTAGACAGTGATAAATTGAAATACAAAAAAGGAGTCCAAAAAAGTGAGGAAAAGAAGGAATCTGACAGTTAAAAAAAAAAGAGAAAAATTTTGAATTAAAAAAAAAAAATCCAATAAATTGAAATAAAAAAATATATCCAAAGTGAGAAGAAAAAGGAACATAACAGTTATAAAAATCGAACAGTGATACAAATTTGAACAAAAAGAGACGAACATCGAGCAGAATATTGAGGGACCAAACATCTTTAAAGTCGCAGAAAAACAACAACAATCAAGCCATATAGAGTAAGATACAATATTAAGTAATTATACCCAATATACATATATAAATACTATATGTACATACATCTTATTACATTTATTGATAATTAAAATTTGTGAACCGAAATAATATTTAAAAAAAATTAAAATGGCAATGACAGTAGAACAAGTTCAAGCGTTAATTTCAAGTACAGTAGCGGAGAGTACAGTAGCTCTACAAAACAGAGTAGATGAACTGACAGGCATAATTAGTAGACTGACAACTATAGACAATATAATCCCTCATACAGACGTGCAAATTGACCCAAATAATACTATTAGAGAAAGCCTAGAATTAGCCAAAAGCTTACAACAGTTTGAAGGAGACAACTATGTTAGTTGGAGAACTTCAGTAGTACATTGTATGAAAGCATACAATCACTGTAAGGGAAGCACGAGCTATTTCACAGCGGTGAATATAATAAGAAATAAAATTATAGGAAAGGCAAATGATGTTTTAACATCGCATGGCACACCTCTTAACGTAGATGCAATTTTAGGAAGATTAGATTTGACTTATAATGACAAAAGACCTATACACATGTTACAAACGGAATTGAATAACGCAAGACAAGGCAAACACACACTACAGGAATTTTATGACAAAATCAGTAAACTTCTAACGCTAATTACAAACAAGACTATTATGAGTTACGGACCTAGAACAGCAGAGACAAATGTTCTTATAGATGTAGCAAGAGAAAATGCACTAAGAATTTTCATAAATGGGTTACACCAACCCATGAGTAATTTAGTTTTTGCACTAAACCCAGGTGATCTACCGAACGCGTTAGCGAGAGCTCAAGAGATTGAAGTTAATCAATCTCAGAGAATAGATTATCAAACCCCAAATAGGGCAATACAGCAACCACAATTACAACGACTGATGTTCAATCCACCAAGATTGAATAATAACTTTATAAGTCCCCAAAATAATTTTGCAAGACAAAGTTACAAATTTACTCCACCACAACAGAGAATGGATTTAAGAAGTGGTAATTACCAACAAAGACCACAAAATAGTAGCTATAATAACGGTAATAATCAAAACAGAATTTTTAGTAGTAGTAATCAACATAGTGACCAACATTTTAATAATGCAGTTCGTAATAACAATAATCCTTTTAAAAGGGAAAGATCAAATAGCGATCAACAACCAATTAACAAAAGCCCAAGGCTTAATAACTTGAATGAAGGAGATAATTTTTTAGAATAAGGGACGACTTGCCCACCATTAAGCGAACAGATCCCAGGACAGGTCGTACTTTTAACATTTTAATTGATACTGGAGCGACTCATAGTTATGTCAAACCAGGATTATTTCCAAACAAAAACTTAGAAACTACTAGCAGAGTTAGGAGCGTACACGGTACGAGTTTAATCACAAAATTTCAAGAGATAAATATATTAGGAATAAAGGATTCGTTTTATGAATTAAACGAACTTAAAGAATATGATCTAATTATAGGAATGAGGACCCTAAGAAAGATTAAAGGAAAAATAAATATACTCGACAGTACATTGGAATATGAAAAAGGCATAGTACCTTTAATATTCAATGAGAAACTAGTTAATAGTTTGGAAATCTGCATGAGTACAGATGAAACATATGTCGAGAAGTTGAAATCCGTTTTAAAACGATTTCAAGGTATTTTTACAGACAAACCAAATTATCTGCCATATAACACTAATATAGTTGCAAGTATAGATACAACTACCGATGAAGCAATATGGTCAAAATCATATCCATATCCTCAAGCTGTTAGCAACTTCGTTAATAATGAAATTAATGAACTGCTAGAAAATAATATTATAGCACCAAGTAGATCAGCATATAACTCACCAGTGTGGGTAGTTGATAAAAAAGGTCTTAACAAAGATGGATCAAAAAAACATAGATTAGTCATAGACTACAAGAAGCTGAACGCTTTTACGAAAACGGATAAGTATCCAATGGCTGATACTTCTGTTATTCTTTTCAACTTAGGAAAATCTAAATTCTTTACGACATTAGATCTGCAAAGTGGCTTTCACCAAATTATGATGAAAGAGGAAGATAGGAAAAAAACTGCTTTTAGCGTAAATAATGGAAAATACGAATTTCTTCGTATGCCATTCGGGTTGAAGAATGCACCCTCTTTATTTCAAAGAGCGATGGACGACATTCTGAGACCTTACATCGGAAAGTTCTGCCATGTTTATATTGACGATGTCATTATATTTTCTGAATCAGAAGAAAAACATTTAGAACACATCGAAATCATAATAAAAGCACTTAGTGAAGCCAACATGAAAATAAGCAGCGAAAAAAGCAAATATTTCATGTTAGAGGTTGAATTTTTAGGATATGTAATTTCTTACAATAGCATTAAAACTGATCCAAAGAAAGTTCAAACAATTAAAGAATACCCAGAGCCGAAGACTTTAAGGCAGTTAAGGTCATTTTTAGGACTAAGCGGTTATTATCGTAAATTCATAAGAAATTACGCTATGATCAGCAAGCCTTTGACTAAGTATTTAAGAGAGCAGAATAGTAATGCAAAAAGCAAACTTATATCGATAGAACTAGATAAGGAAGGAAGAAGGGCATTCCAAATACTTAAAGATAAGTTAGAAGAAAATATTGTGTTAAACCAACCAAATTTTGAAGAAGGGTTCGAATTAACAACTGACGCAAGTAACTCAGCCATAGGTGCAGTATTAAGTCAGAATAATAAACCAATAACATTTATCAGTAGAACGCTGAGTAAAACTGAAGAGAGCTATGCAACTAATGAGAAAGAGTTGTTGGCTATTGTCTGGAGTCTAAAAAATTTGAGAAACTATCTTTATGGAACAAGTGGCATCCGCATACATACGGACCACCAACCTTTGACATTCGCAATATCGGATAAGAACCCAAATGCAAAAATGAAGAGATGGAAAGCATTCATAGAGGAATACGCTCCCGTAATAACTTATAAACCTGGAAAAGAAAACGTAGTCGCAGACGCTCTTAGTAGACAACAATTAAATATGATGAATTCGGATCAAGCAACAGTACATAGTAGTGAGAGTAGTCCAGTTGAACAAATTAAAAGATTAGGTGGAAACGTTAACAGATTTAAAAACCAATTGATAATTCAGGTAGGAAATCAAAATAATATAGTCAGTAAACAAGTACATACAGGATATTGGCGACACACTGTTATTTATAAAGATGACGGTATTTTTAATAAATTAAAAGAAGTCATTAAGAATGGCTTTAATGCAATACATTCAACGGAAGAATTATTGTTTAAAATAAAAGACAAATTATTATACGAATACCCAACAGCACAATTTGCTTACATTTCCAATTTAGTAGAAGACATCACAGATAAAGATATCCAAATTTCAATCATAAAACAAGAACACGATAGAGCACACCGTGATTCTAGGGAAAATTTTAAACAAATTTCAAGCAAATTTTATTGGCCAGAGTGTTATAAACAATTAATAGACTATGCAAAAAATTGCACAGTATGTAAAGAAAATAAGTATGATAGACATCCAATTAAGTATAAGATTGGAGAGGCTCCAATTCCGAAGAAAGGGGGGGAGCGAATACATGCTGACATTTATTATGCAGATAATGATCAATTCTTAACTATGATAGACTCGTTTTCAAAATTTCTTATAGTAAGACATATAGAAAGTAAAATTGATGCAAAAATTAAACTGATCGAAACTATACCAACATTTGGAAGAGTCGAGGTATTGGTGACAGATAATGAAAAAACATTTTGTACTCCATCAGCACAATTAGAATTAGAAAGATTAGGAATAAAACACGAAAAACTTGCCCCAAATCATAGCAAAACGAATGGTATGATAGAAAGAGTTCATAGTACAATTACAGAACTCATACGCATTACAAAATCAGAAATGCAAGCAGAAACTAAAGAAATAATGCCATTCGTAGTAAAAAAATACAATGAATCAATTCATACTGTGACAAACCTACAACCCATAGATGTTTTTCATAATTTTGAAAAATATATTTCCTTGACCGATGTTTTAAAAGATAAACAGAACAAAACTCTTTCGTACTTCAATTTAAACAGGACAGAGGTTAAATTTAAACCAGGACAAAAAGTTCATGAGAAATCAACTCGTAGACAGGGGAAGGTGAAACCTTTGTATAAGAAAAGAATTGTTAAAGAAGATAAGGAAGAATTATTATTGATAGCAAAAACAGAATAATACATAAAGATAACATAAAAAAATAGAATATTTATTAAAAAAGGTAAACACTTTAATTTCAGATGACTAAAAGTGTCATACTAGTATTTTTGGCATTACTAGCCACAATATTTGCTCAAATGCAAATAACAAATTATAGCACAGAGGAATACATTCTTATAGAGGACGGACCTGCTGCACTATATGACCAAACAGGAGACATTTATCATGTTATAAATTTAACTTATTACAAAGATATATTAGAAGAAATTAGAGGAAAGGGTATAAGACTAACAAAAGAATCCTTAACTAATATTGAGACAGCAAATAAATTACTTAACCAACTAATAATCAGAGATAGAGTTAGACGAGGAATAAATGAACTCGGAACATTATGGAAATGGATATCAGGAAGTCCAGACCATGACGATAAAATAAGAATCGAAACAAAATTACAAGAACTTATAGATTCTAACAACAAACAATACCAAACAAACTCACAAATATTTTACGCAATACAAAAACTATCTAGTGAAGACAACAGTATTGACAAAGAAGATGCACTCATTTTAAGGTTAATAATTGAAGATTTAAGGGAAATTATTAATACAATTAATTTAAGTAAAAATGACATTTTAAACACAGTAATTTTGAATATAGAAGATCTCGATAAAATTCTACGGACAGAAACAATGCCAATCTCTATAACAGATGTTTTAGATGCATCAGATTTTAAAATTGTACAACAAAGAGAAATAATATTGATTTACATAGAATATCCTTTAGTTAAAGAAATAAATAATAAGTTTATTGTAGAAAGCATTAATGTAGGCGATGGAAAACTACAATTACCAAATCAAGTTGTGTTATGCGATAAGAAGTATAAAATGGCAAATTGTAAGATAGAATTAAATAACATATATTGTAGAGTTAATAATGAAACAAACTGTTTAACGGATTTATTAAATAATAATAAAGCAAACTGCCACAAAATAAAAGAGAATAATCCGGATGTAAAAATAATTAAAGATGGCATAATTTTTGTAAGTGGAGAAAACACAATAAATAAAAAAGTATACAAGGGTACATATCTCATTCATTTTAAAAACAATGTGACCATAAATTCTATACAATATGAAAATAAAAAAACAAAAATTGTAAAGCATATCAAACAAAATGTACCAATAGAAATTAATATTATAAAATACTTAGAATCAAATAACGAACAGTTAAAGTTCTCTAATATAGATCTTGTCAAACCATATATTGAAGATATTAAAAAACACCCAATGTTATGGGGTATCACAATAAACATTTCATTATTCATAAGCATTATTATAGTATTGAAACTATTAAAAATTTATAAGTTAAATAAACAAAATAAAAACAAAATAGCTTTCGAGATGATGATGAAAAAATGTTTACAAGAAACCAATATTAAAATTGAAGAGCGATCGGGACGATCACTACAGAAGTAAGGGGGGAGTTAACTTCCACATTTCTTGCAACAGTCATCAATCCAAGCCATAAGCTTAAGAAACAAAAACAAACAGTAATATCAAATTACTTTTCATTCTAGATAAACATAAACATCGATCGGATATTACTTTTCATTCTAGATAAACATAAACATCGATCGGATGTAATATGTAATACGCAATAAGCATTTTATCGTCATCTCGAATGTGACTTTGAGTATCGATGAGATACACTTTGATGATCACTCTTCATTCGGCGGTCATCAACTTCAGTTATACTTATACCAAATAAATAAAATTGTATATAATCTTTTAAGTTGAAATTTTAAATAAAGTTTTTTTAAAATTAAACCCGAGGAGTAAAACCTTTAATTCGACTCCTTTCTGGATCTTTTGCTGTACGACACTAGACTGACAGTTACAGACAAAGTGGGTAATCACCCTCGAAACTGTTTACAGACAATCGAGTACGACAGTGATCACTGCGGACTGGCTGCTGTAATGCAGATTCCGAACGAACGCGTGGAGTTGGAGGAATACGTTGTAACGCATTCTTACAATTACAGTAAGATGCGCTGGCCTCGTTTCACCAACGCCCTAGCGAGAGAAATTCGTTCGAGTGACATAGCCCCACCAAACAACAGAAACCTGACAAATACAGAAATTGACCAACATTTACAACAGATGGACGAAACAATAAAACGAACGATGGAACGGACAATACCAAAGTACAAAGAACGGGACCAAATGGACGCTTACAGAAACGCGACTATTGACGCACTACGTAAGCACAAGAGTGGCTTACTGACAAGACTCAAAAACTTGTACAGACGACTTACAGACCCACACGACTTGGAGGTTAGAACGCTCAAGTCGTCAATGAAAAATGTCAATCTGTTGATTAAGGAGAACTACAGGTTATCAATTAACAAGTACTGGGACCGTAAGATCCGGTCAGTTAATTCCAGTGACCCTAGTATGTTCCCTAAAATCAACAAGATATTCAGAAAAAAGAACGATAATGACTTTCCGTGTCTGAAACTCCAAAGAACTGAAGAGAACACAAACATACTCAGGACAGCGCAAATAGGTCCAGAAGAAGCCATCTTTGACGATGACTTTTATGTAATCGAAGATCCGAAGGAAAAAGTGGAGGCGGTGGGAGCTGCTTTTCAGCAAGTGTACAAGGTGAATGTTAGCATTCGCCCCAACCACGACCTGGAAAACAGAGCCCTACTTAATCACTTTTACCTTCCAAATGATATAACACATTGGCGATCTGAGAACCGCGGTTTTATGCGGTTCGATGACGATTCCTTGGCAAATGCCATAATCGCCGAGCAAACGGGACCAAGTCCCTTGTTAGTGACGAAGGTTGAGCTTCAGCTCATCTTCAACTCAATAAAAAATAAAAAGTCAGCAGGTGTCGATGGTATATCCAACGTTGTACTAAGACATTTACCGATGGAGGCAATTGACATTTACACCACACTCTTCAATAATGCACTGAATAATGCATATTATCCAGTGCATTGGAAGACCGCTGTGGTTCATCCTCTCCCGAAAAAGGGAAAGGACAACTCCAACCCGTCAAATCTTCGGTCGATAAGTCTTCTTCCGAGCATCAGCAAAGTTTTCGAAAAGATCATCAATAGGGCTCTGACTAAGTGGGCTGCGGACAACAAAATAATTCCGGATAAACAATTCGGGTTCAAGACGGGTCATGACACAATTCATGCTGCGTCTAAACTCGTTTCTGATATCCAATGGAATAAAACAAAACAACAATGCACAGGTGCTGTTCTGGTTGATTTGGAAAAGGCCTTTGACACCGTTTGGTTAGAGGGTCTTTACCTAAAACTGAGCAGGCTTGGCATAAGCAAGCCATTGTTGTATATACTTTATGATATGCTTAACGAAAGTTTGTTGTCAAAAGTGGCAATGTAACTTCTACCACAACATTCTTAATTAAAAATGGTCTTCAACAGGGAGCGGTGAATTCGCCGATTCTCTTCAGCATTTACACCAGCGATCTGATAGGTAGTCTTACAAAGGCAATTGCGTACGCCGACGATCTAATTGCGTACAGAACGGCCCGAAAGGTTGAGGTTATTAGAATTCTCTTGCAGCGTGATTTCGACAAGATTCAGCGATATTGCGACGACTGGAAACTGAAAATAAATGTCCATAAGTCGGAGACAATTCTGTTCCGGACTGCGTTGGCTAGGGCCACGAGGGATACGTGTTGGCGCAAGATGGTTATCGTTGATCTTCACGGGCAGCCATTAGCGAGCAAAAGTGTAGTGAAGTACCTCGGTATCTGGTTAGTGTTGATAAAGTAAAACTAAAAGGTATAAACTTTGTATAACACTTTATCTAATACTCATATTTATATACTATACAGACAAACATACATACTCCCAATCGATCATATCATTGATTTATACATAGCTATTAAGAATATACTAAGTCAGTCTTATACTTACTATGGTTCAATAAAGAACTCTTTTATATTAAGTTAAAACACTTAAAAGTCTTTTCCTCAAATACACATAACATGGTGTCAGATGTGTGTCACTAAGTCTTAAATCCTAAATAAAATTAAAAGTCAAAAGTCAAGTGATAAGTATAAGCCGAATTAAGTCAAATAAAAATGATGTCAAAGAAGCCAGAAGATTTGGTTTCTGTCTCAGCAACGACACCCGTATCGTCGGTGTTACCGCTTAACCTAAAAAGCACAAATTTGCCAGCCGCATGGAGACACTGGCTCAGTCTATTCAAAATTTATTTACGTGCTTCTAGTCTCGAGGAGCAACCAGATAGCCGAAAAGTAGCATTGTTGCTACATTACATGGGTCCTGATTCACTGGATATATTCAATTCTTTCAATGAAGATCTGGACAAAATCACATACGATGTCCTTGTGAAAAAACTGGATGATTATTTCCTTCCAAAGGTGAATATCATAATGGAAAGGTATTCATTTTTTTCCAGGCGACAAGGTCCAGACGAATCCATTGATGAATTTGTCACTTCGCTCAAAAACTTAAGTCTGACATGCGACTTTGGAACCCTACGTGAGGATCTAGTTCGCGACATATTCATTTGTGGCCTTCATAACAAGTTTTCTCACTTAAAAGAAAAGCTTCTCAATGAAGACAAAATAACTTTGGAAAAAGCAGTCCTAACATCCAGAAGCATGGAGCTCAACAAAGAGCACGTCCAACAATTGCAAGCCCAGCAAACAAGCAGTTTCATTGGTGCTTTGCAGAAACATAACAACAACTCGTCATTTGAAGCCCAAAGACATCGTCATCATCGTCAGTTTTCGAAGCCAGCTCGTCAACAACATAAAACATCATCGTCGTCATCACCACAGTCTCATACAAAGTCGTCTTCAAATCGTCAAAACTCATTCCGCTATTCACGTCATAACCAGCAACAAACCGATCGAAAAAATTACCATCAGCAGAGTTCACAGTACACTTCATCGAACGGTAAGAACTCGTGTAAAAATTGTGGACAGGTTCACAAATACACTTGTCCAGCTTTGGGTGTAACTTGCTACAGGTGTAGAGGTAAAGATCATTTTTCGAAAATGTGTCCAAGGAATCTTCAAGTCCGCAACATCGAATTTGCGCCTGATGTGTCTGATACAGAATCAGTCTTGTCAACATTGTTTATTGGCGTTCTAAAACAACAACAGAAAGAAAATCAACAACGCCAACGTCATCATAGTCCCCATCATCATATCCAGAATCAACAACGTTATCAACATGACGAAGATGAGCCCCAATGGCATGTGTCTTTGCAGATCAACAACTGCAAAATTTCCTGTCAACTTGACACAGGAGCTCAAGGTAATGTCATGTCTATCAATCAGCTACAAACACTTGGATTACCTCGCAGTATTATTAAATCAAGTAATCAAAATTTATTAACTTTTAGTGGTGAAAAAATTTATTCATTAGGATATTGCATGCTTAATTGTACTCATAAAAATATAGTTTATAAAATTAAATTTATAATTGTTGAAATTGATTGCAAGTGTCTTATAGGTCTTAAAACGTGTCTAGAAATGAATTTAATTAAGAAAAATGACGAATATAATTTAAATGTGAATGCAATGTGTTCTAAAAATGATGAAAAAGATATTCATAATTTGCCAAATTTTGTAAAAGAATTTAAAGATGTCTTTGAAGGTTTAGGTTGTTTGAAAGAAAAGTGCCATTTTAAAGTTAAATGTGATGTCACTCCGGTAGTCGACAGCCCTCGTAAAATTCCATTCGCGTTAATGTCGGATTTTAAAAAAGAGCTCGAAAGGTTAGAAAATCTTAATGTCATAACAGAAGTTAAAGAGCCTACTCCGTAGGTTAACTCTATTGTTTTGGTTAAAAAACCCAATGGTAATTTACGTTTGTGTCTTGATCCGCGTAACTTAAACAAAGCGATTCTTCGCCCACATTTTCAATTTCCGAACGTGGAAGATTTTAAAGCCCAATTGAGTGGTTCAAAATATTTTTCCGTTTTAGATGCAAACTCGGGTTTTTGGATGATTCAGTTAGACGAAGAATCTTCAATGTTGTGCACTTTTCATACGCCTTTTGGCCGTCGTCGTTTTTTGCGCCTACCTTTTGGTATAAATGCAGCGCCTGAAATTTTTCATTGTGAAATAATTAAACAGTTCGGTGATATCCCAAACCTAGAAATTTATATTGATGATTTTTTGATTCATGCTAAGACCAAAGAAGAGCATGACAAAGTATTGAAGTTAGTTTTGCTTAGAGCCAGGGATATAGGTTTAAAGTTTAATCCGTCAAAGTCAAAATTTTTTCAAAGTGAAGTAACTTTTATCGGTCATTTATTTAGTCATGATGGTGTTCGTCCCGATCCATCCAAAGTTGAAGCGATATGTGCTATACCCAGGCCAGAGTCCAAGACGGAGTTACAACGCTTCCTGGGTATGGTTAATTATTTAGGTACATTTGTCAAGGGAATGTCTGCCCAAAATGTTAATTTGCGTAATCTTTTAAAGAAAGATGTAGAATGGCATTGGTCCGATGACCATGAAAAAGAATTTAAAAAACTAAAAGAGTTGATTTCCAACACACCAGTCCTTACTTATTTTGATGTCAATAAACCATTGACACTTTCAGTTGACGCGTCGCAAAATGCAGTTGGAGCTGTAATTTCTCATAATGGAAATCCTATTGCGTACGCCTCAGCTACACTTACAACGTCTCAACAAAACTATGCTCAAATCGAGAAAGAGGTTTTCGCGATTTTATTCGGATGTACTAAATTTCACGCTTTCGTATTTGGCAAGTCAGTCTTAGTTGAGACAGACCATAAGCCCTTGGTTCCGCTTTTCGATAAGGCATTATACAAAGTCCCAGCTCGGTTACAGCGATTTATGCTAAGACTCTTAGCATATGATTTAAAAGTTATTTTCAAACCCGGAAAGTACATGTATGTCGCTGATACATTGTCTCGTGCTGCAATGCCAAACGAAACCTTAACAGAATTTGACAAAGACATAAGTCTTCATTGCAATTTAGTCCTTTCTTCTCGTCCTTTATCAATGTCAAAATCAAAATATGAAGAAATACAAAAAGAAACAAAAAACGATAACGTATTGTCAAAAGTCATTGAATATCATTTTGCCGGTTGGCCAAACAACAAATCAAAAATAAATGAATTTTTAATGCCATACTATAATATTCGAAATGAATTTGAAGTCATAGATTCGTTACTATTCAAGTCAAATCGTCTGGTGATTCCTTCAAAAATGCGCCATAATATTTTAATGCTTTTGCATGAAGGACACATGGGCATAGAAAGATGTAGGAATTTAGCCAAACAATCAATTTATTGGCCAAATATTGACCAAGATATTTTAAACGTCATAAAAAACTGTGACGTATGTATTCGCTACCGCTCAAAAAATCAAAAAGAGCCTATTCAGTTTCATAATGTTGTGTCTATTCCATGGTTCAAAATCGGAATGGATTTATTTGAATTCAATAAATGTATGTATTTATTGGTCGTCGATTTTTTTTCAAAATATATCGAAATTGCACAATTAAATAAAAGTTATTCAAGTAATGTCGTCATAACTCATCTCAAATCCATTTTCGCACGTCATGGAATCCCAACCATTATGTTGAGTGACAATGGACCCCCTTTTAACTCTGATGAGTTCAAACAATTTTCTGAAAAGTGGGGAATTGACCATGTTACCTCAAGTCCATATTTCCCTAGGTCCAATGGATTGGCTGAACGTTCTGTTCAGACCATTAAAAAATTGCTTAAAAAATGTCACGAAACAAATTCAGATCCATACGCAGCTCTTTTGCACTATAGGACAACTCGAAAGGGAAATATTAACTCGCCTTCAGAACTTTTAATGTCTAGGCAATTAAGAACAAAATTACCCGTTTTAAATGAAAATTTAAAGCCTGTCAATGTTGAGCATAATAAGAAAATTAAACTCCAGCAAAATAAGACCCGTGATTATTATGACAAAAATGCTAAGGCATTGCCAACTTTGACCAATGGTCAAAATATTTATTATAAGAAAACTCCAATTTCAAATTGGGAGCCAGGTATAGTTTTACAGAAATGTCCAGAGCCTCGGTCTTATTTAATTAGTTCAAAAGACGGCTCAGAATATCGTCGTAATAGGGAGCATCTCCTAGAGGGATCCTCAATTGACACTGAAAAAATTAAATCAGAAAATGATGACCATATTCGTAATGAAAAATCTCAGCAAGAATCTTTGGCTGTTGAAGGAAAAGGTAATAAAGATGTACTTCATTCGGGTGATTCGAATAGCCTCTCTCCAACGCCTGAGTATGTAACTCGTTTCGGAAGAACAGTAGCACCACCGAATCGTTTCGGTTTTGATTAAAATTAATTACTTAATAAATAATGGCATTTTTCCAATCGTAGAATTTTAAATTATATATTTAAAAAAAAAAAAAAAAAATTAATATCAAATTTTTGAGTTGTAAAATTTTATAATTAATAAATACTTTATTCATCTGTTTTGAAAATTTATTATATCTTTTAAATATGAACTGTAATCAAGACAATATTGAATATCTAAATATATGAATTTATTTTAAATATCTTTTAAATGTATATTATATAGGTATATATTTGTAACCGAATTTCAAATGTCCTTCAAATATATATCATATATTTATAATTAAATATATTAAATAACCAATAAAACAAATTAATTAAAATGTAAACTGAAAAACAAATATTATATAAAAGGGAGATGTTGTATAAAGTAAAACTAAAAGGTATAAACTTTGTATAACACTTTATCTAATACTCATATTTATATACTATACAGACAAACATACATACTCCCAATCGATCATATCATTGATTTATACATAGCTATTAAGAATATACTAAGTCAGTCTTATACTTACTATGGTTCAATAAAGAACTCTTTTATATTAAGTTAAAACACTTAAAAGTCTTTTCCTCAAATACACATAACATCAGTATTTATATTTCGACAGACATATAAATGCTGCTCTGACCAGGGCCAGAGGAGCCTTCGCTCTGACGAAACGGCTGTTTTTTAGCAGTCGGCTTGACCCCAGAGTGAAGGTAATTTGCTACATGGCCCTCATACGGCCGATGATCGTTTATGGTTGTCCTGTGTGGTTCAACGTTGCCCCTTCCCAGATGGAGAGGTTTCGGGTGTTCGAGCGGCAGTGTTTACGACGATGTACCGGCTTATATCAAACAGCCGAATCTTCTTACGTGCATTACTATTCCAACGAGGTCCTATACAACGGGGCTCGAATCAACAGAATTCACAATTTCGTGATAAAACTCGTTCGAGGTCACATTGCAAGAGCTATGTCTTCGACCAACAATTTAATTTTCGGGGTGTTCTATCCGAACGACGAGTATTTTGAAAGTGCACGCTTGAGCAGCTTCATTCCACCAGAGGCATTCCTCTTTTTAGATAGATGCGGTCTGATACAGGATAGATTGGCAGTTCCGTTAATCTACCACGTCAGACGACGAACCGTGGATAGGCGACTCCTGTACAATCGGGACGTCATGGCACAAGGCGGAGCAGAGCTCCTTCGGTTCAGTAGGGCTGTGTCCGAAAGGGACCGAACTGATAGGGTGAAGCAGGAGAGCCAGTTTTTGTGGCTTCAATCGGCACTTGATAGTGAGTAGTCGGGATGGGGTTTTAAGCCTTGGCCGGCTTACATACTTGTTTTATAGTTTTAGGGTTTAGTTTTAAGTAGAATAGGCATGGTGGCACAAAAAAAAACATACAAAAAAAAAAAATACAAAAAAAAATATACACAAAAAATACAGACAAAAAAAAACAAAAAAAAAAAACAAAAAAAATAATAAAAAAAAAGACAACAAAATATGAAAAACAAAAAACGTTAGATAGTTAGATTTGCTGCTGTGGTTGTTCTAGTTTTAAGTAGTTTATAGGTAGAATAGGTAGTTTTAGTTAGCTTTAAGTTTTATATTAAGGACCTTATTTTAAGTAGTTTTTAAGTAAAAATAAAAAAAAGGATATTGATATTAGTTTTTTTGAAATTTTCAAATGAATCAAAAAAATAAATAAAATGGAATTGAAGTTAAATAGATCTTAGGGCCGAAATACATTAGCATTAAGTATTATTGTTTAACTTAGAGTGTCCGTATGGGACCAGTAAGTTAGTTGTAAGTTATGGTTAATTAGGCTAATTTTATGAATTTTTGTCTAGCTTTAAGATAGGTTTAAGATCGAATTAATAATAAAAATAAATTTACAAAAAAAAAAAAGGGTTTTTCATCAGGGACGCTACAAAAGTAGAGCGACAGGGCATGATGGAAAGATACACGAGCCAACAACTAGTCGAAATTATTAAAATTTAGTATCGAAATTCGGAGTCAGTGGCCTCAACGTTGCGAGCGCCACGTCCAATTTATGGTCTTAATAATCGCCCTAGCAGATCAACAATTGAGCGTCTAGTGGACAAATTTGAATCCACAGGCACAGTACAAAATGTTTCCGTGCCAGTGAGACAAAGAAGTGGCCGTAGTGTGGAGAATATTGCTGCAGTCCAAATGTTTGATTTTCATCGAAAAATCATCTTCAGCGATGAGGTTATTTCTGGCTGAATGGCTTCGTCAATAAATAAAATATGCAGTATTGTTCAGGCAGCAATCCACACGTACTCCATGAGCCATCATTGCATCCCGTGCATCCGTGCCCGTGGTGGCCATGCAAAAGAAATCGAGTTCCATAGATAATGACATCGAACGTACTTTCATAGGAATAAAGAATTTTATTGATATCCAAAACCGTTTTTGTTTTATTTAAAAAAAAATTGTAGCGCTCTTATTGAAAAATTCTATATAAATGTATAATCAGGCTTATCTTATTCTTATTTCTATTTTAATATAAACAAAATAGTCGATATAATTATGCTTAAAAGAATACTATTATAATCCATTTATCTTGGATAATAAACTTATTTGTCCAACTACTGTCATCTTTAACAACCGCAATAAGCAGAAAAGTTATTTTCTTAAAAGGCACAATTAAGTAGATTTTTTTTTGACAATCTTTAATATTAGGTATATCTTAAGTATCTGCATCTAAAATCTAAATATGAAAAACTACTTCTAACGTTTACTCACCACTGAATCCAAAGACATTGCTGTTGTTAAACCTAGAAAATATGGAAATACTCTGATGGCTGTCCCTGTCCGTTTCAGTGATTGTCGTTGTTGCGGGGGCTTGATTTCCTTGAGTTCGTTTCCTATGCAAATCATTTTAATTTACTTATGTGTTATCATTTTTCTTCTTCATTATTGTTTAGTGGATTATTCTCTTTTTTTCTGTCCGTTTGAGTTTTATCGCTTTTCTTTTCGCTTTTATATTACAGTTTTGAAAAATGTAGTGCATTTGTTTTGCTGCATATTGCCTCTCGTTTCAATCCTAGTTTATAGTTCTGCCTTAGATGACAATACAATACAGCGATTAAACAAGGATTTATAAGTTCTTATAACTATAAAATAACATCAAATAATATGAAAGAACTATAAGAAAATAGGAGGATTTAGGTATTTGCAATGTGTTGCAGGAACTTGCTTAACATTAACACCCTAGCAAAGTACATGGTTCTCTGTGTCTAAAATAGAAGCTTACAAAATTAGGCAAAAGATAAGGTTTAATCTACTGCATTTGAGCAGCAGCGCGCCTATTTAACCTTCTTAAAGTCTATAACAAGGTGGTAAGCTAAGATGTATGTATGTACATTGTACAGTACAACCCTAGGCATTTTTCCATAGCCTGCCTAAAAAAGATCCGACTACTTGTTAATGGTTGATTTGTCTGTAATGAAGCTACCGTATAGTACTGCCGTGAATTTCAAAATGCTGAAAATGATTTTACATACTTGTGGTATTTAAGTATCCTAGAAGTTGTATTACTACAGAAGAATTTTCTGAGGTGTGAAATGCAACTAAAAATATTGATAGAGGTTATAGTTCTATTTATTATCATTTTCAAAGCTCTTTTTTGAAATCTGTCCAAAAGACTTAAGCTTTTTAAAGGACACATGTCCAAATTATGAGAGTTGTACTCAAGTTTTAGAGAATGAAGGTCTTGTAAATTACAATCAAATCAAAGGATGCGAACAATTTTTTGAAACGTCAAAGAAATTCTAAATACTTATTTTTTACCACGTATAATATGTGATTCCATCCCTGACAACAGTACTCGCACACAGGAATGGTTGAGAGTTGTAAGTCACTAGGCCCTAGTTCTCAACGGACTGTTGCGCCACCCAATTTATTTTATTTATATTATATAATTTTATTTATAATATATAATAATTCAGGTACGCAAGGCGGTGCTGCATAGCACTCTTTGAGCAAAAGAGAAGAGAGGAACACCGACTTCTCAGAAGGAAAAAGAGTGAACATCAGAAACGTGCAATAAAAGCAAAAAGCGAAAGTTTTATGAGCACATGAAACAAAATTCACAAGTACATAAACCTCGAACCGAAGGCTGCAAAGACGTAAATGAAAACATGATAGTAGAATCGGACCAAATTCCGCTGTCAGGCAGAATGATCCATTCAATATATACAATGAAAGCCAACAATCCCGCCTTCCCGACTTGGACGACGTGAAGATTGCCATATCACAGCTGAAATCTAACAAAGACGCTGGAGCTTATGGCTTGAATGCCGAGCTCTTCAAAGCAGCTGGAGATAATTTGGTTAGGAGCATGCAATCAACTTATCTGTAAGATATGGTCGGAAAAAAGCATGCCCGATGAATTTAATCTCAGTATTGTTTGCCCGAAACTGAAAAAAGGAGACTTTCTAAAGTCAACAACAATAGAGGAATTAATCTACTTGACATCGCTTACAAAATATTCTCTGCTGTAATATGTGAACATCTAAAGACCAGGAAAGTTCACAGTCTATCAAATATTCACATTACGGAAGATCCTGGAAAAAACCAAAGAACATCAAATCGACACCCACTATCACTTCATCGATTTCAAAGCCGAATATGACAGCATCTACAGGGACGAGCTGTATAGGGCCATGTATAGTTTTGGCATCTCAGCCAAACTTGTCCGTTTGTGCTGGATGACCATAGAGAATTCGTGCAGTTCCATAAAGGTTTGGAGCAACTTAACTACATAAATCTTTCGATACTAAAAACAGGCTTTAGACAAGGTGATGCAATGTCATGCGATTTCTTTAACATCGTCGTCCTTGAAAGAATAGTTTAGAGGTTCCACGTTAACACTAGAGGCACTATCTTTTAAAAGTCTGCCCTTTTATTAGCATATGCTGATGACATTGACATAATCGGAAGAATTCATCGTGATGTCAATGGGGCTTTTGTGAGTATTAATGAGGGCAAAACAAAGTAAATGCTGTCATCAAGAAAGAACCAAGGTCAAAATTTCATTATCGACAGACGTAACTTTGATGTAGTTAAGAACTTTACCTATTCTCCACTATAAATACAGAAAAACAACACCAGCGCAGTTGATTTGCCTCCTTGATCCAAGTGCTGCTCATGGAATACGGCATAATGGTGGTGGGTTACGAATTGACAACAGAAGACAGGATTTGAAACAATAAAGTTTGCACTGTTGATATGAAAATAGAGCCCTTGGGAACACCAGGGGCCCTACTATGTAACTCGATTCTACAATGAAATTGCTCGAATTCGAAAAATTGTTACTATGTATCTATTTGACTACTTTCGAACAAACAAGAATCGAATAGTTCTAGTAGTGCCAACTATATTCTTATGAACTTTCGAATAAACGAGGAACTACGTAACTCGAAAGTAGAATTCAAAACAAGGCAAAATCGAAAATAATCACTCTACATCAAATGTGTTTGCCAGCGAAGTTTTTTTTTGTCAGGTGTAAGTAAAATGTTATAAATTATTAATATGCAATTTGAATTTGAAAGTTTTTCATTCAACTTTTTGTGTTTTATTATTTTACCACCCCAATTACTGATTGAATGATTTTTGCCAAAATTAGCGTTTGGACTTTCGTTTCTCTTCCTCATTCATTTCAAAATTCATCATCGGCAGGCACATGACGATTAAAGTCAAAACTTCGGCAGGTATTTTTCACATGGTTTGCTGTGCACGTCCAGCGTTCTTGTCACCACCGATTTGGTTTTGGTAACATCTTGTTGCCAAACGCTTCAATGCTGCTGATAACTTAATGATAATCGGAACAGCATTTTGTCTTCTGCGAGTAGTCATGTCAGAAGATATGGTGTTAAGTAAGAACATAAATCCGTCTTTAGAAAGACTATAGTTCTTAACAAAACTAAAACAAAAGTATATATTTTTCATTAAGAATGCGTTCAAATATTCTACCGTATATATAAGGGGCTGTGTGGCATGTAGCGCCGCGCCGCCGGCCGTCCTGTTGAAACCAAATTTTGCCAATATCCTCCTCCTTTTGTGAACAAAAATTCGATCAACATGGCCCGATAACGATCAAACGACCAAAATCCGCAACAAACAGTGACTTGTTTTGGGTGTATCGGCTATTCAATGTATGCGTACGGGTTTTCTGTGCCCCAAATACGACAATTTTGCTTGTTTACATACTTGCCAAGATCAAAATGAGCTTCATCTGAAAAGATGATGAAGCGTATACACAACCATATTCGTTCAGCGGAAATATTAAACTAATTATCTGTGAAATCAGACATGAGCTAAGTGTAACCATTCACGAAATAAGCACTAGTTGAAAAAAAAAACGTTCGATGGCGGACCCTATGTATATGTGCAAACCTTTTCTCACTCAGCTCCAATATTTTGGAATTATCTCTTATTCTTCTGCGTTCAATTTGCTCGTACCGTTCTTCATTTCCTTGCAAGTTAAACCAAATTCCAAACGGTGTCCATTTTTGTTATAATTATACTTGCCCAAAAATTTGATGTTTTATTTTTGTTTTTAAAACTGTCAAACGACTCGATACTCGTTCGAAAGTAGAAATTTTTTTGAAAACAAGTTGGTATAACCGGCATTCGATTCTACTTTCATACGTAGTACGATTTGAAAGTAGAATCGGAAATGAGTTTTGAATAGAATCAAAAGTAGAATCGAGTTACATAGTAGGGCCCCAGCATTAATTTTGTGCGACTTGAAACTATCTAATACGGCTTCTATTGAACGGTTAAAAAGGCGGTATTTAATCCAAGGAAGAAAATATTCTTCGATCCCAAAAGCCCTCATTTTCGATAAAAAAAACTTGATTCCAATTTCTATCAAATGCTTTTCAAATATCAAGGATTAAAAAGTGAAACTAGGACTGAACCGCCAAATGTCATTGTAACTCAAGTCCTATCGAGCTCTCAACTAAAAGTACAAAAAAAATCTGAAATTCGATCCTATTTCAAATCATTTCTCGATTCTATTTGTAAATGTAGTAATTGATATTCTTTGTCATTAACTTTAAAATGCGTTGAAAGATGTCAAGTTTTAAGAAAATCTTTTACTATTTAGCTTGAGATTTTCTAAGATTTATTTTATCATTTCTTACTTTGCTATTGCACGGAAAAAATCCTCGTATCAAAGAACCCTCTTGGCCTCTTGGGGTGTCGGGCGGTAATGATCACCACAGCTGTCCTGAGACTTGTCAAGATGGGGATCAGCTAAGGTCAGGACAAAGTGTTCGTGGGTTCCTTTACTCTTAAATAGTTCAACCTACAACTAACAGCAAGGGGGTCAAGGGGGTTCAGTGGTGGTGTGTGCGTTTTTATAATCTGTGCAGAAGAATGATAGGCTGGGGCCGGGGTAAACCACCCGATAACGAGCAGTTTTGAGCGCTTTTGACATGGTCCGTCATATTTTCTTGCCTTACCCTAGTAATCGGTTCTGCCAGGGCTGACCTTTCTTTTCCACCTACTCGTCGGACCTTCATTTATTTTTTTACTGTTACTGACAAGACTAACTTCGGAGCATCCACTGACTTTGAGGATGAACTTTTGGCCTTCAGCCATTAGACCGTATAACGAGGAGTATTTATAGCACTGGAACTTTCGGTGTTGTGCTCCTTTCCAAACCCTCAGGGAGTACTGCGAGTACAAGCCATAAGACTACTGTGCTTCCTAAACTGACTAACTACATCAAACTCTCGGGTAGTAAAGCCAGTGAAAGCAGAGCTACTCGGGGAAATAAAAAGGCATCAGGCATTTTTCTTAGGAACCAGTTTAACAAAATCAGATAGAGGCCCTTCCAGCTAAGAAAAAGATTAATATTTACGGTCGGGAAAAAAAAGGTATTGCGCCATCTACCAGAGCAGCGCAATCGCATATTCTAAGTGAGGTTTTCAGAGATGACCCCGAGTATGTATTGTGGATGAGCTCTCCACTAACAGGTGTGGAATGGCATCGAGGGCATGCTCTCTGAGATGGTTTTTACTTTTACCTTGTCCAAAAATGAGGACTATGGTGAAATGTTCAGCGAATACATGTAATCCAGTGCGCTGACGAGTTTTCCAGGGAATTCCTTAGAGAAATCATTGCTAAGTAAGCAATGACTGGGAGGGCTTGAAGCTCAAGCTCATTTTAGCCAAGGACATCCCTAGACCACCTAAGGCTCGCATTTTGTTGCCCCTCATGGGCATTAATCTAAGCAGACAGGAGATAATCCGTGGTCTTCAGAGCTTAAATCCACTCGTTCTAATCCTTGACTGGGTTGTCATTAAGGCAGAAGAGCCCCAGAATACTAATTCCTCTTAACTTCTGCGGATTAGCGAATCGATTCACGAATCACTTACTCAATGCGGGCTAGAGTTTTTTATTCAAGAACGGATAATTTCTATGCTAAGATAGAAGGATTCAAGCTTCGTTATTTAACACAATCTCTTCCAAACATGTGTGTAGAAGAAAACCCCAGGGCGGTGTTCTCTTCCCGCTCTTATGAATTTTAGTCATGAATAAAATCTTCATAACGTTAAAAAGTTTTGGGGTGAAGGCGGCAGCTTATGCTGATTATTCGGTTTTACTGGTGTCGGGAAAGTTCGTCACGGTCATTAACGAGATCACGGAGATGGTTCTAAAGAAAGTTAGCAGCTGGACCACTAGCAGCAAAACTGAACTGACGCTCTTTCCGACCAAAACTACCCCGACTGAAAGGTCAAATCCTGTCTTTATCAATATGAGGGTTTTTGAAAATTTAATTTTTTTAAGTTTCTCTAAATTTGATAAATAAGAGTTCAATTTAAGTTTTTAATTAAATTCAAAGGAAAAAAGTCAAATTATAATTGCTTTATTGATAGACTAAATTGTGGAAACAGACACTTTTCCATCACCGCCAAATCAAGATTCATTATTGTTTTTCTTTTCGGACTCCATAATTTAACCCTTAAAATACCTTCAATTAAAACGAAAAATAACAACAACGAAATGTTAAGACAAAGAAGATGAAAGTTAAAACAGGAAACTTTATTTGGTTTGGTCCCTTTTTTTTGTTGCTATAGTTTCCTTCCTTCCATTCAAAACCCTCTCCTGGGTTACAATAACTCAGATTGTAGTACCCAAAGCACTATATTATAGCCTATATCTAACTTATAGAGTAAAACTATAGGTACAAGAAAAGTGGAATAAGCTTAATAGAAGCAAAAGTCTTTGCGTTAGGAAGAAAGAGCATCAGCAACCATCCTTCTGCATTGTGCGAATTTCCTAAGACAATGAAAAATTATCCATTATTTCTTGTGTTCAAGTTTTCGAAGAATGGTCCTTTTCTTCTTTGTTGTTTGATTGATTCCAAAGAAAATGCACGTGGAAATTTTGTAAATTCTTTTTTGAAAAATAAAAACAACAACAGCAACAACAATACCTATTCTAACACATAATGAAGGTATAATAAAGTAAAAGTCGGTTCTTAATCTTGCGTTACACCATTATTTAGATTAAGTTTCTTAGGTTGTTTCAGTTAAGTACATTTTAATATAAAATTGTTGTTTTAAAGAAGACACACAATTTGGATACAAAATTACACTAATGGATTAGAGATCGTCGGAAAAATTAAATTGTCTTATTTTTTGGTTTATTTTATAATGCTATTATTGGTAATGGTATCTTTTAAAGAGTATATTTTCAGCCATTTAAGTTTGAAAAGCAGGAAATAAATTTAGACTTGATAATAACTAATTTAGTATTTCAATTTAATGATTAAGAAGATATTTTTTTTCTGAAATACATACATAGATTTATCTTTAAAGTGTCAACAAATATTAAAGAATCAAGATTTAAAAATCTCCTCCTCACCTTCTATGCATACTAGACCGTGGATCACGCTAATAACTTTTCTCTCCATCCATCGTGTATCATGTAGCAGGACGGGGATGATGAAGGTCATATATGTCTTTACTAATCAATTGCTTTCTTAGCCTGAAGAAACAGCTTAAGCAAGAGTAACTCTTTATCTGATCTCAGCGCTGGTATTGTCTTCTGTGTTCATTCTATTTAAGCGATGTTAAAAAACAGGCTGGGATGCGAATCACACTGATAACTTCCCAACCTGTCTGTCGATTTGTCTTGCTTGAAAGTTTGTCTATATGTATCAATTTTTACCAAATTTGCGTACTATTTTTTGTAGATTTTATTTTTTTATGAAAAGACGGACTGTTGGATTTATAAAAAAATTACTGAATATCGAAAACAATATTTTCTGTGAAATAAAATAAGTTTGAAGCCAATATTTTTAATTTTTGAAAAGCTATTTGAGTCGAAAGTAAATTTTTACCAAGTTTTAGTATTGCTTTTTTTTAGGTTTTTATTTTTTGTAAAAAAAACTTTCAATTAGATTTTTCTCAAAATTTGTCCTAATGTTGAAAACAATATTTCTTATAAGTAAAATTAGTTGGAAGCTATTATCTCAAATTTTTGAAAAGAAATTTGAGTCGAAAATCAATTTTTACCAACTTTTGTTAATTTTTTTTTTGTTTTTAATTTTTTGTAAAAAAACTATCGATTCGATTTTTTTCAAATTTTTACTCAATGTTGACAACAATATTTTTTGAAAGATAAAAGTAGTTTAAAGCCAATATCTCAAAGTTTTGAAAAGATATTTGAGTCGAAAATCTATTTTTACCAACTTTTAATATTTTTTTTTAGGTTTTAATTTTTTTTTGTAAAAAAAACTGTTAATTCGATTTTTCTCAAAATTTTTCAGAATGTTGAAAACAATATTTGTTATAAGATAAAATAAGTTTGAAGCCTTAATCTCAAGTTTTTGAAAAGATATTTGAGTCGAAATTCAATTTTTCCCAACTTTGAGTAATGTTTTTTTTAGGTTTTAATTTTTTATAAAAAAAAAACTGTCTATTAGATTTTTCTCAAAATTTTATCAGATGTCAAAAAAATTATTCTTCGTTGCACAAAATTTTTTTGGAGATGAAATCATATTTTAGTCGTAAAATTTTCGAGGTGACAAACATTTTTTTTCAGTTTTTTTTTTGATTTATAAAGGAATTCCGGAGAAAATCTCGGGTTCCCCCCCTATTTACCATTTTTTTCAAAGTTCATGCCTACTGATATGGTACGTTCTAATTTCATTTACGAATAGCATGAAATTGGTTGGAATTGACGGAAATAATAATTTTTTGTTTGCAAAGTGAACCGAAAAAAGTGTTAATCATCAATCTCACAGGTATCGGTCAGTTTAGTTGACATGGAGGATGGATAGAAAATTATTCTACATGCGAGTAGATCAGATTCCAAACAGAATCATACATTCAATTTGATATTGCCAACGACATGTTAGTAACTGATAATACGGTCGATTAACTATTAAAAAAAAATAAGCATGTAGATACATTACCTACTATGAAAATAAAATAGAGCGAAGTAAAAGTATTTGAAATTTGTCTTAAAAAAAAACTATGTATTTTAAAAGGTTTACATTAAAAATACTCTTAATTGTTTTACTTTATATTAAAATATTATCACAATGTTTTCATTAAAGTTAGTTTGCATTCAATGAAATATTTTCTTTTTGCAAACGAGCTTTCCTAGCTTTCTGAGCAGCAAAACAACTTATAATTGCATCGAAACTCAATTTCCTTGCCAGGGCCGGCCCCAGCCAAACTTGCGCCCTGTGCAAGATTTGTAGAAAGCGCCCCTTTTTTATATTTCTCTTACACATAAACTGATACACAAGCATAAGCCTTTCCCAGATTACCCAGGAGGTAGACTTTCAATACGTTTTTTTATTGAGGTATCCCCAGAAGGCCTAAACCATTAAACTAAAACGCAGCGAAGAAATGAGCAGAGGGGAAACTTTTAAACTTGGAAACTTATTTTTCTGGCCTTACATTTTGCAAATTCAGAACTGAGATCATCAAAGTCTAAAGAATTTAATAATAATTTCTTTTTAATGGACATTATAGATAAACCTACCAATCTCTCTTGAATCATGTTTGTCCTAAGATAATTTTTAATAATTTTAAGTTTAGAAAAACTACGTTCTCCTGAAGCTACCGTGACCGGGATTATATTAAGGATATGGAGAGCAATTACTAAATTCGGAGCAAAATCTTCAAGGTTTGAATTAAAAATAAAATTTAACACATCTAAACTTGAGCTTTGTGGTGTAACAAGCTGGGATATTACGGTTAACTCTTGAAACAATTCTTCTCCATCTAAATCTTTAAATCTACTTTATGTTAAAACATTCTGCAAATAAAGGCATGAAGCACGTACGTTTTTATTTTTTAAACATTCGCTTATGTTACTTAAAAATGAAAAATTGATACTATAGGTACGTATCAAACCTTTCAAGTATTTAAAAAAAAATTCAACTTTAAATCTTTGTTTCGGGTCCAATATAGTTTCAAGACATTCATCAGCAAAAAGTATTTTTCTCCGTTGAGATCGCAATGATGAAGCTACAGGAAACATATTTGGTATTTCTAGGGAACTAGCAATACGCTCGGTTAATTGAACATACCTACTCATTAAATTTTTCATCGCAACGCATTAAAATCAAACTGTTTTTTGTATTTTCTAAAACTGTTATGCCAGTTGACAGATTAACGGACGCACTTTGCAAATATTTACTAGTTTAATTTATATTGTCTAAAATATCAAACCAAATTATCAGGCAGCAAATAAATGTAAGATCAAAAATTTTATTTCCTAACGATTCTGCAATGTTTTTTGCCTCTAGATTTCTTAATTCTATAAGGGCTTCATATATTTCTTCTTAATTTGTTTTTAAAGGCCTCAATTCTTCTAACCTGCTCTCCCATCTGGTCTCAGAAAGGGGTTTCAAAGTATGACTTGGAATTTTTTTCTTATAAATATCCCACCTCGTTGTGGAACTTGAAAAATAGTTATACAAACATTTAATTGTATCGAAAAATTTAACTGCATAAAATGAGCACCGAGCAGCATCATTAACCACTAAATTTAAGGAATGCGAAAAATGCTCTTGGTTCCATTGTTCGAATTCGATTCTAAACACCCGCTTCTTTTCCTTTCATATTGGAACCATTATCATAATTTTGGCTTTGACAGTTACTTATAAAAGCTTGTCTAAAATAAACTGAGTCAGTCACATTACGGTCTTGTCACAAAATACGTCACTTCTATTAAAAACTGATAGCTATTTATTTAATATTAATTAACCAACAAAGCGAAAAAACAATTGAAACAATCTGCATTCTGCACCAGACTAGATATACATTAAAAGTAGCCGTTACAACAGTCATTAACTTTCAAAAAAAACAAACTGCCTGCGCAAGAACAATTCCACTCCACATAGAATCATCCCTCTTTAATTTTTAAGCTCTATGTATGCTCCTTTTCCATTCTATTAAAAATTTTATCTCCTGTAATCAGGCACTTAACTCTCACACAGTGTGCAATAAGAAAACCTGCACGCTCTGACCTATGTGATTCCGTATACTACGTATATGATTCCGTATAAATAAGTTTTTTTTTTTAAATATCTCCCATGTTTGTTTCGATACTCAGTGTGCAAAAAAGAAAACTTGCACATCCATTCACCATTTGTAGCAAAGACACCTACCTACCTAATTTCCAAATATATCACCCTGTTCATACAAGAGAAAAAATCTCAACACAAAAAAGTTCCATGCCACCTCATATGTGCAAGATATATTTTATGCACACCGAGTCCCAAAATTAACATAGAGAATATGACAAAGCAAAATACTTATTCATATTGAATCGTATGGGCTAGAACGTGCAGGTTTTGTATCACGCACAGTACCCTGTATGTGAGACTCACATGAGACATTGTGAGTTCTCATCTACAAAGAAAACAACAAAAAAATGTCTCTGAAAAAAGAGAGCAGGTAGGTTTCTGTATTCTGTGCTACCTTCTACTACAAATCAAAGACACAGCAAACAGCGTATATTTTTTTTGTTGTTTTCTTTGTAGATGAGAACTCACAATGTCTCATGTGAGTCTCACATACAGGGTACTGTGCGTGATACAAAACCTGCACGTTCTAGCCCATACGATTCAATATGAATAAGTATTTTGCTTCGTCATACTTCTATGTTAATTTTGGGACTCGGTGTGCATAAAATATATCTTGCACATATGAGGTGGCATGGAACTTTTTTGTGTTGAGATTTTTTCTTCTTTTCTCTTGCATGGAATTTTTTTGTGTTGAGATTTTTTTCTTTTTTTCTCTTGTACGAACAGGGAGAAATATTTGGAAATGAGGTAGGTAGAATTTTTAGTTCTGCGATATCTTGAGTTAAATTTTCATTGAATGCAACAATGAAAGTGATGTTAGTTAGTGCGCAAGAGATAACTTAGGACAGTTGTGATGGATGTTTTTTTGAGATTATTTTAAGAATGTTTGTGGTTAAAGAATGGCAAATATGTAGTAGTACATATTTGTTTGCAAGATCAGATTACATTTTCTTGCTCCTGGCAATGCGCCCCCAGAATTCTGCGCCCTGTGCATTTGCACATCTTGCACATATGCTTTGTCCGGCCCTGTTCCTTGCCAAAGGTGCTTCGAAGCATAGTGTAGCAAGTCCAGAAACACGATCTTGTGATGAGCACGAACGATGAAAATTCTATGTTCTGGCAAGGACGCTAAATGAACGTTCGGCACCAGCTACGATTACAGGTATGGTGGAAAACACACAGAGAGCAACACAAATGTTGGGGAAAATCGTCTCCAAGTTTTGGGAATAAATAGAATTGAACAAACTCAATGGCGGAAGTTCTGCTTCAAAATTGGCTTCATAAATGTGTTTCAGATGAATTATTATTTTTTCTTTCAACTCTTGAGTTTTTAATCTCAATTTTGTCTATTGTTGAAAACTGCCATAAAAATGAAAATGTAGCATTCAAATTTTTCATCGTATCGAACCGACGAGAAATTCGAGATATAATTGAATCAACTATGACGTAAAAGGTGTTTCTCTTGAAATTTATTTCTGCACCTGTTTCAATTTGCATTCCGGCTCCTCGATGTTCTACAAAATGTCTCTTTAATTACCTTTTTCAGTTCGATGGAAACGATTCTGGAACATCCCCCAATCCAGTAGCAACTGCTTTGCATTCAGATAAAATTTGATTCCATCCGTTTCGAATAATGTTCAAATCGGAGATCAAGTTGTCGAATTTCAACGTCAATAGTCATGTTTCTAGCTTGAAGAATGATACTTCTTTCATTTATAGCGCTAAGAACCTTGCACCAAATCGAAGACCAGGACGCATTCAAATTTGTGCATAGCATATATTTTAAAACGCCATTTACATCTCTTCCTTCAGCAGTTAAATTAATATCACTTGATGTTCTAAGGTGTTTCAGATGATTTGCAAATGGTTTCACTGCCTCAATTCTAGCTGACCATCTTTTATCGGAAAGTGTGTGAAGGGATCCGGCCACATTTTTCTTAAGATTTTCCCAACGTTGTGCACTGCTGCTAAACAAGTTGAAACACTTTTGAACATTACCAAAGAATGTGATTGCGGCAGTACAACATTTCGTTATATACACACTTTGAAGTGATTTCAGTAAACAACTTATTCAAAATATTAATTAATTAATATTACGAAAACGACAATTCAAAAACATTTGCGTGGGATTTTCCGGTCCCCCGAAACCGAATCAAAAATTTCGTTCCCAGCAGAAACAAAAATAGAAGAAAAGAAACTTTATAAAAACTTTAAGTTGCCGGGCCCCTTATTTTGACTTTAAAAATTTTCAAAATAAAATCAATTTTAAATTTACGTTAAATTAAATATACGAAAAGCGAAATACTTTATTATAACTTTCTTTCAATAGTTCAGAGTTGCCCAATTTTTCATTAAATATTAACAAAAATGTACGCCAATAATAATCAAGGGCCCAGATCGGCAATCTTGTGACTGATAGATTGGTAGATAACATGCAAACAGGGGCCCGATTGCGGAAGCATGAATGATATTAATTTTCGGGCCCCTAAAAATAAGTGGGAATAAGTATGTTGATGATGAATATAGAGTATATTAAAAAAATACACTCTCTTCATTGCTTTCAATTTTACGGGCCCCTAGAAAATCCCGGGCCCGGGGGTCCCCCCTTTCCCCCCCTCTCGATGGGGCTGGGTATAACTCACCTAGGGCACTCTGGTTTGCATGCGGCGCTAATAGACTTTTATTTTTTTGTTATATTTAGTTTTTTTTATGTGTTTGTTTGATTTATTTTTATGTTTGTTTATTTTTGCGGCGCACGCAACTTCCACTTCTACAACTAACATGACAATTAGCTACATACATATTATATATGCATTTAAGGACGAAATAGATACATATATTGAATTAATGAAAAAGAGAATAAAGAAAAGAATATAGGGATTAAGAATATGGCAGAAAAGGATGACGAGGGAAACGTAGGTGCGACGGATATATGTTTTTTTTGGGTATGATAAGAACAACAATACATACGAGTACAAAATAAAACATTTAAATAAAAGTTTCGGCGAAATGGGGAGGTTTAGGAAAGTAGGAAAAGGAAAGGGTTCCGAGATAGGCTGATTGAAAAGAGCTTGTAGAACTAGATAGGAGTGGAATTGAACTTTAACCTCCAAGCGGGCGCGCGGTCATTTGTAACGGGAGCGGGCGCGCGTAACCGAAAAGACCTATGGGATGAATAAGAGAAATAAAGATATAATTATTCAATAATTATTTATTGATTTGTACTCAGATACATTATCATTGTCTTTAAAGTCTAATTTGTCAAAAAAGTACTTAAAATTATGAAAAAGGCTACTAGAAATGAGAATTACATAAATTAAAATAAATTAGGTGGCGCAACAGTCCGTAGAGAACCAGGGCCTAGTGACTTACAACTCTCAACCATTCCTGTGTGCGAGTAATGTTGTCAGGGATGGAGGGGACCTATAGTTTATATGCCGAATCCGAACGGCTAATTTTGAGAAAGCACTTTTTCATGACAAGAATTACTCTTGGAGAATTTGTCAATTCCTCGCAAGAGGCAGTACCCGTGAAAACTCTTTTTTTTTAATTAAGGTGGCACAGGCAGGGATTGAACCCAAGACCTCTCGCATGACAGTCCAACGCACTAACCATCATGCCACGGGTACTACTTGAGAATTACATATGATGGTAAAAATAATAATATGAACGAAAATGTACTAAGCGCGGTCGATTCGACTACGCGCTCCCACTTGAAGGTTAAGGCAAGGGTCCAGATAAAAGACAATGCAGAAATAAATAGTTCATTGAACCTTGCGGGAAATAATGAAACTATGCGGTAATTGAACATCTCAACTGCTAAAAGAACATACATAATTAGAAGTAATTTGTAGTTCAAAGTGGGTGATGGAAACATCTAATCAGATTTCAAAGTGCTAAAAAAAGAAGTGAAGCAAAAGTGTGAAGAAAAAGTAGGAAAAAAACTGAAATAGAATAGATGTCCTACTAACATGTAAAAAATAATTATTTTGAAGGTGTAAACTTAAAACATAAGTGAAAAGGAAAGTTAGAACCTGAAATTCATAAATTAGATTAAATTAAAAAAAGGTTTTAAAAGGATAGCTGAGGTTAAGTTATACTTTTAATTAAGACGTATTATAATAGGAACAAATAAAAAAAAGAAAAAAAAAACAATATTGCAGTGAGATTGAGATTTGGCCCAATTAAACAAAATTTTATCGACTGTCCCAAGGTGCCGTCAAGGCTTCGCTAAACTCAGGATTGATCCGTCGATAGACCCGGGTCGACAAGTAACGATACAAACCCCAAAATCAATTTTGCCTCTATTTTTTAGTGTAAGAGTTATCTATATCTATATGTTTATGTGCATTGTTTTTAAAATTAACGCCAATCCGATGGGATAAGTGAAGTGAAGCGTATCATTAGGAGAAAAGATTCGGTTCCAGGCGTGTGGAAATCGATTCTAAGATTCATATAGTACATATGTATATAAATATACACAACATATACATATTTATTCAACTGATAACAAAGGAAGAAATTAGTAACGTGACATCATAAAGAAATAATTTTACAACGCTTATCGGTCATTGGTTTTTTAATTCCTTTTTGTTAGTATATGTGTTTAGAGTGCCTCGTTATTTTTCAGTGTCGATTTAGGAAATTACGCTTAGAGTTTGTCGGGGTGGGCGTAGGTTCCAAAGGCCCCTCCCTGTTGAGGTAGAAGCAACCTTTTGCGTCCCCTTAGATACCTACAGAGAGCTCTTGGAAGGTAGGAAAAAAAGATGAACAGATACAGCCGTTTCGAAAAAGGAAGACGGAATAGATTTCCGGGGAGACCAAGGGAACTTAAGTCTAATCCATACGGAAAAGGACCCTGTTTTTTTTTGCTTTAGTATAAGTGTGCACTAGGTACATATGTATGCTATTGAGGAGAAATTTTGTTTTTTTTTTTAATCATTTAAAGTTTAAATTATTTCTAATTTTCGAATTTCCAAACTATCATTATTTTTTTATATGCCTTTTTTTTTGTTAAATGTGCTCGTATCTAAAAGTTCCGTAACGATCCGATTCGTTGCGCTTTTTTTTATTTTGTCCAAGTATTGCCTCCAGTCCAGTACATCCTTATGATAGGATACTGATTCCGATTTTCAGAGGGGATGCACTTGTAAATTTCATTTCACCTGCTCAAATAAATTTCAAACTTTATTTATGTTTTTAAACCTCTACACATCTTCGACCGCACGCTTCTCATGCTCTCTCTTTTTCCTTTTGACAAGTTCGGTGTACTTCTCTCCTCTTCTGCTAACTCTCATCACATATGTAAATTAGATAAGCCAATACTTATTCAGGAGGGGCAATTGGAATAGCAATTTGTCTTAAATTTATAATTATTTAAACATCAACATATTTTACCGCTAGGTTAGGTTAGGTTAACCTGGCTGCGGATTTAGAATCCACACACTTAGGCCAAAAGAAAAGGCCCATTGTGATACCACATGAATCTAGAGAATTACTTCTTACTAGTCGAACCATTTTGAGCTTTTTATAAAGCGAAGAAGATATTTGATATCCTTTTCAGCTACTCGTAGTTCACTGGGATTATCAAAAGAGTATTCTCCCAGATGAAGTTTGCGTCTCTGTGGCCCGGCACCCAACAGAGGTGAATGTTAAATTGCTGCGCCATCTCCATAAGAGACGATCGACAATCGAGGGCCGTTAGAGATTTGGTTGAGACACTGTCAAGAGATTTGATAGCAGCCTGACTGTCACAGAAGATGCGGATATCAGAAGTTGATATAACATTTTCTCTCAGCCAGGAGAGAACCTCTTTGATCGCTAAAATTTCCGCTTGGAAGACGCTACAATGATTAGGGAGGCGGAATGAGATCCTTAAATTAAGCTTTTCTGAGTACACACCACTACCAACTCCCTCATTTGTCTTGAATCCATCTGTATAAAAATGGATGCTTTTGTCATCCAGGAGTTTTTTGTCTTCCCCTTCATCTCTGGATGGAATGGATACCTGGAAGTTTTTTTTTGGAATAGTGTACTCTATGTACCTACTTTGGTATAGAACCAAAGAAGTTCAAAATGATGGAGTGCCCCACATTGTTGTTGGTCCATTGAGATGAGGCATTGAGTCTTATAGCTGTACTCGCTGCCACTTGTTTACTGAAGATGTCGAGGGGTGTCAGATGGAGGAGAGTGTCTAACGCTGCTGAGGGTTTGGTTCTTAATGCCCCGCTTATGCAGAGACATGCAGTGCGTTGGACTCTGTTGAGTTTGTCATAGTATGTGACTTTCTCCAGTGCAGTCCACCATACTGCAACCCCGTACATAAGTATTGGTCGGATGACCGATGTGTATAGCCAGTAGGTTATGCGAGGTTGAAAACCCCATTTGCTTCCTATGGCTTTCTTGCAAAGGAAAAGAGCTGCTGTAGCTTTTTTAACTCTTTCCTGAATATTAGATTTCCAACTTAATTTTTTGTCCAATATCAGACCAAGATATTTGGCTTCATTGGTAAAAATTAGTGGTACACCTTTTATTGAAGGAGGTACAATTATTGGGATCTTGTATTTCCGTGTAAAAATGACGAGGTCTGTTTTTTGAGGATTAATACTAAGTCCACAGTGATCAGCCCATCTAGTGAGCATATTGAGTGCGTTTTGGAGGAGGTCTCTCAGTGTATTAGGATGTTCTCCTGTGACGGCGATAGCAACATCACCGGCATATGCAACCACTCTGTAGCTTTCCCTCTCAATGGATATTAGTAGTTCGTTAACCACTATGTTCCACAGGTTGCGGTGTGCCTCTACTGACAGACCTTTTCGTACAAAAATGCCCCCACTTAGAGTTGATGATCCTGCTTTTTAGCATTAGATTAATCAACTCACATATTGAGTATTCGACGTTTTGGGTCGTCATAGCAGAAGTGACAGCGGATGTGTCAACGTTGTTGAAAGCGCCCTCAATATCCAGGAAGGCCACCATAGTATATTCCTTTTGCTCTAGGGAGTATTCGATAGTTCTTACCAGAGTGTGCACGGCTGTTTCTACCGATTTCCCTTTGCAGTAAGCATGCTGAGACATCGATAGCCTCTTATCAATGCTATTACATATATGGATATCAATCAATCGTTCCAGAGTTTTGAGAATGAATGATGATAGGCTAATAGGTCTTAGATCTTTAGGGTTGACATGCGAGCATTTGCCCGCCTTGGGAATGAAAACTACCTTTACATCTCTCCATCGCTAAGGTATATAGACCAGATTTATACAACTTTTGAAAATTATCTCAATGATGGGCAAAGTTATATCAATGGTAAGTTGTAGCTCAGCTGGTACGATTTGATCTGGACCTGGAGATCTATAAGGTTTGAAACTATTCAGAGCCCATGTCAATTTTTCTTTTGTAACCAGACCTTGAGGAAAAGTTAAGTTAATACCCGACCCAGGACGGTTTGTTGTATTAAGGGATTTGGAGCTATCCGGGAAGTGGGTGTCTAGTAGCAGGTTTAGCGTTTCTTCGCAAGAGTTAGTCCATGTACCATCTGAGTTTTTAAGACAACTAGGCATGGTTGGATTTGTCGAGAGAATCTTCCTTATCCTTGATGCCTCCGAAGATTCTTCTATTGAGTTACAGAAAGATCTCCATGAGGATCTTTTTGCTATTCTCACTTCTAGTTTATACTTTTTGAGGGATTCTTTATAGGAGTCCCAATCTTGGGGATGTCTAGTCTTTTTTGCTCGATTGAAAAGCCTTTTACAACCTTTCCTGAGTATTTCTAGTTCAGCAGCCCACCGATATGGTTTCTTCTTTCCCCACACTGTAGTGAGGGGGCAGGCAGTTTCCATGGCTTTATTGAGGGCTGCTGTAAGCTCATCGACTTTTTGATCAAGTTCAAGAGCGCACAAGGGCGGATCAGAAAGTTCTGGTTTAATTAGACTTTTCAGAGTCGCCCTATATTTTGGCCAATCTATTTTCCTATAATTCCGGAATTGGATCGATTTTGGGGACTCTTCAATAAGTATGAATTGGATGTATCTATGATCGGAGAACGAGTGCTCCTTTGATACTCTCCAATTCAGTATTTTATTTGAGAAATGTAATGAGACAAGAGTTATATCTAATACTTCTTGTCGATTTTTAGTAATGAAGGTTGGTTCACTACCTACATTACTTACTACCAGATTAGTTGTTAAAATATAATCAAAAAGAGACTCACCACTGTTATTTATATCGGTACTACCCCACGTAGTATGGTATGGTGCGCATTGGCGTCACAACCGATAATTAGGTTGGTTTTATGCCTTGTTGATTCAGCGACCGTCTTCTCCAGAATGATACCAGGCAGTGGGCCCTGGTGGTCGTGGCCCAAATACGCTGATACCAGCCAGTAGGTATGGTTGTCTATTACCATACTGGCTGTGGTGACGTCTTTATCACTGAAATTAGGGAGTAAAAATACATTTAGATTACGTTTTACTAATATGCAGGACCTTGGGTTACCTCTCCCTGTTACATATAGCACGTAGTAGCCAGGAGTTCTTAATCCTCGAACCAGGGATTTCACAATCCAGGGCTCTTGGATGAGAACGACATCTTCCCCAGTTTTTGTCAAGCGGAGAAGAAGAGAGGCCGAAGCCATTTTAGAGTGTTGGAGATTAATCTGTAGTATTTGCAGCATTTTGGCTACAAATAGGCAGATCAACCTCCACCACTTTTAAATCCAGCTCATCCAGATCAGACGAAGAGGAACCTAATAATTCATCTTCTTCCTCACTGGGGAGAGCTTTGTAGTTTGAGTCGTCGGTCTCCATTAGGGAAAAACTTTTGACGTTTTCAGAAGAAGACTGTGCTGCAACAGAAGAGGGCCCTGCCACCTTCTCATCCACATCCAAGGATGGGAAGCTGATGATAGCACTGGGACCCCCTACGTCTTGTGACACAGCTTCTGAAGAGGGTTCGGAAGAAGACTGTGCTGCGACTGAAGAGGGCCCAGATACATCATCATCCACATCCAAGGAAGGGAAGGTGATAGTAATAATGGGACCCCCTACGTATTGCGACACAGCTTTCGAAAAGGGTTGTGGAGGCTCGCATGAAGCGTCTACCTCATCTTTTTTATAAATACGGAGCGTAACTGTCTCGAAACCGTATCTTATCACTCCCTTATCTCGCGCCAGAGAAGCCACAGTCTTTATTGATTACGATAATCGTACTTCGATAAAGACCCTTTGGCTCCTCCAGTTTCGCGATCTTCCAGTCGTGACAAGGGAGGTCCGGGTTGCTGATCTTAATCATCTCACGTATGTCATCTGGACATGAGGGTTCTTTAGGGATCCAAGCGCGAGCTCTCGGCCTCCAAGAAATATCTTCTTTTGCAATGACCTCGAGTTTTGCGCCTGGCCAAACTTCGCCCAGCATGCCGACAGCAAGCGCATAGAGATCGCGCGACCTCTGATCGTTACAAGCGATGAGTTTGACATGACCTTGATGCCAACCCCCATCGCTTGTTACAGGCGGTGGACCCGGATGCTCTCTCATGACTTTGAGAAAACCAGCCGAGAGCCCCAGTTTCACCACCTGCCAACGGTCAGAGGTAATCGTGCCATCAATATTGCTCCTATGAATGACCGCAGCTATGATCCTGTTGGGCTCTTTAAGTACATCACTAAAAGGTCTAGTGAGAGGTACTCTAGCCATGTTGGGATTGCTGGTGTTCTGCACTTTGGGGTTTTTAGGGACGGGAGTAGACTCCTCCAAAAACCTTTGTCGCTTTGACGTGGAGTCGTTTATTTTACCTAGGATGGATGTAGCCCACTCCTGCCTCTTGGTAAGGATGGGATTACTACCATCCCCCAATGTTGAACCAGGGGATTTTAGATCGCATAACGCCGTTGTTTATATGAGCTCCTAGGAGCATTCTGGAGAGGTTTACTCTCTTTGGTAGTGGAAAGATCATTATTCACGAACTTTCCACTACCGACCAGAGGGAGCGTTTTCGCCAATGATACATCCTGTACCGCATTAGAAGATGGGCAGTGACTTGGCACAAGCCCTTCTCCGGTGTTTGACACAGGAGTAACGACAGCTGACGTTGCCACCGAACTGCCGCCCGGTGTAGATACAACCTGTACCGCACAAGAAGATGGACAGTGACTTGGCACAATCCCTTCTCCGATGTTTGGCACAGGTGAAACGACAGCCGACGTTGCCGCTGAACTGCCGCCCGGTGTAGCTAAAGTACCGGTACCGGTTTGACGTTTTTGCTTTTGTTTTTGTTTTATGTTCATTTAGTTTTCACGAGTAGGCGAAGTAAAGGGGGGGTCCATCTGTGCAGAGATTCGCTTACACAGATAAGGCTAGCTAATCCGGAGGTCGCCTGGTATCCGGATACTCAATTAATGACTGAGCTATTTTTAGAAATTGGGCCCTCAGCCTGGCTGATCATCGGCACGGGTCGTATAACACCTTAGATCCAGCCCAATTGGGAAGTTGAAGGAAAGTATATGTTTTGGAAAAGGAGAGACGCACAGCAATTAAGCCATAAGCGTCCCAGGAAGAAAACAAGGTATTGACAGACAGTGATACACTATACAGTCAGGGAAAAAGGAGCCATCAGCCAGCATAATAGCACAAAGCCGAACGTAGGAGGGGGTAAGGATTGGGAAGGGGAGGGGCGAGCGACCTTTGGTTTCAGGACTCTTCTGGAGAAATAATTGCCGAGAATCATTCACCTTACTCAGCTTCTACAACTCGACAAGTTCGACGCTCAGGTAGAACCGTTATTGTTGTATTTACAAATTTGGAAATCGCTTTGTTATTTTTGGCTTGTTTGATTAAAATAGAAAGAAACATTACTCATACCCTTCGAACTACATTTTATGGAGAATCTTTTGCCACTAAAATTTTCTAATACATTGTAACTTGAATGGTTTCAGACTGTAGATTACTTGGTTGTTATTAGCGATAAGTGCTTGAATTGTTCAGAATGTCGGAATACCATCAGATCTCAAAGGTTTCAAATTATAAAAGGCTAAAGGGGTCAAATCGCAAATGATCGATTGCGGCAAGACGCGTCATCCTGCTGAAGTCATAGATCGTCCAAGTCCATATTGCGAATTAAAACAACTCGCTTAACATCGCTCTGGACAGCCAACAGCTAAAAATCAATAAGTTAAAGCCCCATTTTCAAATAAAATTTGTGTAATGATTCCGTATAATTACACTCTCTGTGTTGGCTTCTCGACTGATGCTGTTTTTTTTTTAAATTCAAAATGTCCAATTCAAATTGCTTCAAGAACCAATATACAAAGCAACTGGAAGAACTAGATTGTCGTGCGCTTTCAATTGTTGAGTCAATTAGAATTTTTAAGCAAATTTTAAAGTTTGAGCAGAATTTACATTAGGCTAGAGGGTGAAACGTTAAGCTGTTTAGATGAGTTATGTTCGTTCCATTTCCTAAAAAAAAAGATTTTTGTTCGGGGCGCATGGAACACAATTGGATCTATTTTTGTTTTGTTATCATTGTATTTGTGTAATTTCGTGTATGTGCTACAGAGTGCGGTAGAGCTGTCAAGTTCCCAGTTAAACATTTTTTGAAAATCTGCCGAAAAATCCAGATCTGCAGGTTTGGTCTCAAATCAAAAATAAATCAATTTATTTTGCCCCATGGTATGCAAAAAGATCTAGATCAAGAACAATTTGATTTATTTTGCCCATGAAAACCCCCATTACACTCTCTCATTTCGATGAAATCATCTTTCCAAGAAGCACAACACAACGCTCACTTTGAAAATAAGTTCTCAATTATTCCGAACGCTGTCCGTTGCGTAAAGAAGATTTATTTATTCCACTAACGTTTGATACTGACTTTCTGTCATCTGTCATCTTTATCAGGTAAATCATTACTGAAATTTCTTTAGTCGATTTGCTATAATATACATATGGTGTTCTTAAAAAGGAGAAGAGCTTAAAAATAAAATCATTTTTAAATACTTACCATACAATTATCGAAAATAATTTGACATTTAAATTCTTTACAATATTTGATTATCTAAAAGTGGATACTTCACCAAGCAATCAAATCATAAACCTATAAAAAATTTTATTTTTTGTTCGTATACATTAATTTATTATCAAAGAAATAAGTTAACTGAAAAAAGTATATTGTACATATGTAATAGAAAACAATCAAAAGACAAATCTCCTACATTTTAAATTTGACATTAGATCCTCTCTGTTAAGCTCTGATAACATGTTGTATATTATGTATACCTATCATTAACCTCTTAGAGACCCGTCAAGTGTTTAAGGTTTATTGAAGCGATTGTTAGCAGATGATCCTTAATTTTAAGATAATTTACCTGAGTAAAGAAAAATATTTTATTTAGAAGATTGATTGGTCAAAGTAAACAAAAGCGGGTATAAAAGCTGGCCAGAGACCTTGTACCTCATCTTTTGAAGTATAGAAAAACGAAAACGACAACGACGACAACGTCAAGTTCCAAGGACAGATTCCATTTAAAAGGACAGAAGACCAGCCGCACTCAAATACACTTTCAATCTTTCATTGAATAGAAAGCAAGACATGCCATTAGAAGGCAATTTCCATTGTTTACTCTGTAAATATACATACTATGTACGTTTACATGTGCATGTTTGTTTGTAAGTATGTATATTTTGAACGGTACTTTGTGGACAAGGGTTGCCACGTCTTGAATTTGTTAAAGAATCAAAAATTGGAACCGAAAAAATAGCCCAATGTCAATAACAAAATTCTAAAAAATTTAATCACAATTTACTTTTATTTAAAAATAATGAAAGGAAAAATAAAGTAAATGTTTTGTTCTTATAAACACAAATCCCTGAAATTAAAAATTCGGCGCAAGATAAGATTTGGGCTATTTGTTGCCCAACTATGATTCTATCATAATGAAGTTAAGTCCATTGAGAACTAGGGCCTAGTGACTACAACTTTCAAATAATCCTGTGTGTGAGTAATGTTGTCAGGGATGGAGGGGACCTACAGTTTTAAGCCGAATCCTAACGGCTAATTTGTGAAAACACTTTTTCAGGACAAGAATTACTCTTGGAGGATTTGTCAATTCCTCGTAAGAGGCAGTATTCGTGAAAAAAAACTTTAGATGGCTTAGGCAGGAATTGAACCCAAGACCTCTGGCACAACAGTCCTACCCACTAACCATCATGGCACGGGTACTACGTCATATATTGAAGTTATTGTCGGGAATTTTGAAAAAAATAGACCAATTTCCGATAAATAGCCTAATATGGCAAGCCTAGTGTAGACCTTTACATACTATGTTCCTTCACTCCCCCTCTCTTTTTGAATTGGTCCTTTGGTTGATTGATGGTTCATTTTGGCGGCCCTCTGTACTTGAGTTTGTCCGTAACTCCGTATCTAACGGAACGCACATACATTTTGCTCACTTCCTCATGGATGTCAATAGCAAACGATTTTTTAAGTGGATATTTTTAAAGCTCCCAGGGATGGTGGTTTCGAAAAAATAAAAAATACTTTTGTAGAGAGATTTCCATTTACAATGGAATACACAAGAATCAGGATGTGGGAGTCGCAGTAAACGGAGAAGTAGCAGTGGCAGCGAAGCACCCTGGTCGATTAGAACCATTTACTGATTTAAATGTTGTCTTGATCCTGAGATTCTAAAGCAGAACAACAAAGTAAAAGCATTCCTTTCAGAACGAAGATGGATGTTGTACATTGTGAATTATTCAAGAAAATTGTCAAAAAATAAACTCCAGGCTTTTTTATTTAAACCTACATACATACATATGTACATACGTACACATTGATCAATTGAATTATTATTTTTGGCTCATTTTATGCTGGTAGTCAAGGTTTTTGGAGTGGTTGTGTTAAAAAATATTATTATTTGAACGTTTTAATCTTTGGTGTATGGGGGTTAATCGAGAGAAAAATTGTATGTATGTATATTTAAGGGGATGAAATTGATGAGATAATTATTATAAATTGTTTATTATAAATGACAATCAAAAAAATAATTTGAATTAAAACACACGACTAACTTTCATGTTGTTGATTTTATTTTGCAATGAATAGTGGAGCCAGTTAGTGTAAGAAATCACAAGGATTGTAGTTGTGTTTTTTCAGCTGTGTAAGAGTTATAATGAAATTGGGCAGAAAGCTAGATGAAAGTAATTCAGATTCCAAATCCTAAGGACTCCGTAGGGAGGTTGTCCGCCATCTAAGAAAAATCGCACAATTTTGAGAATCAATATCTGACTTGGAATTAAATTCTAATGTCAAATTGACAGAAAATAATGATTTTATTTTATTTAACAATTACTATCTACATTACACATTATTTATTAGAAGACTTTATCTGATATCTAGGAAAAATTGGTTTTAGGATAGGGTGTCCATAACGTTTTTGAAAAAAAAGAGAACATTTTCAAAAATTCAAACTTCTACTGTTATACTCCCCCCGCTCACCTCACCATCATCCAAATAAAAGATATGATCAAATGTTCGTTTCATAAAAATATATATTTATAAAAGAAGCATTAACTACAAACTAATAATAATAAATAGCAATAATTAATAATGATTAGTAAAACTTAAATAAAAATTAATTCAAAATATTGCTGAATTCAAGTAGATAATTATTATATATTTCAAGTAGATTATTTTACATAAATATGTTAATTTTCTTCCTCATCTGAGCATGTATCATACTTTTGGGATCCTCGAATTTGATCTAGATATTTTTTTTTCATTTAAAAAAGTATCATAAAACTTATTGCAGCTTAAATCTTTTAAGTTGTAGGCAACTACTAGAATCGATTTGATTGTTCCTACTTTTAAACGATTCCGTTCCGATATCGTCTTTAAATCCTTTTTAATTAAATTATTTAGAATCGTTTTTGTAGCTAGAGGAATAAAATGTTGATTATATCTGTTCTTTAAAATAGTTTGAAGAGAATCTAAAACCATGGATACTTCTAATAGGGAATTGTTTTCCTTTTCTAATTCTATGGCTTTTTCATTAAACATGAAAGCAAGTGAATGTACAAAGTACAAAAAAGCTTCAGATAAATAAGATTGAAAAAATGCTTTTAAAAGAACAGGACAGTTTATGTTGGATAAAAAATAAGCTTTCAAAGCAGGATACACTTGAAGGATTCTATTGATTGCGGGAAACTAAGACAGCCATCTGGTGGTACAGTGACGAATCAACTCTTTGTGCTCTACTTCAAGCGAGGCGCAAAAGTCTTTTAGATTTTCATTTCTAATTGTATATATAGAAAAATAATTGTAGATTTTTATAACTGTCGTTTCGATGTCAATATTGAAGCCATATTTACCTGCGTTTGAAACTATATGGACAGGACAACCAATTCCAATTAATTCTTTCCCTATTGAGGATTTAAGTCTGTAAAATACGTTATCTACGCCTGCTCTATTTAAGCCTCCAAAATTTGTATTGCAGTTATCTGCAGAAAATGAAATGCACTTTTTTTCAATGTCAAACCTTTTTAAAGTTTGCAAAAGAAAATTGGAAATAGTTTCCCAATTTTCGCTACTAAGTTTGTTCAAATGAATTAATTTGGTCTGAACACCAACTTCTTTTTTAAAATACTGTATTAAAATCGGAAATATTTTAATATTGCCATGGTTACTTCCATCGGTAGATATTGACAAAAACGGCGTTTCACTAACGGCGCGGCGGTTAAAACACTATCGATACAAAATGGAGCTATGAAATGCTTTTGAATTGATCTTGTTTTTGTATGTGCTGAAAGGCGTTTTGCGATTTCCGAGTCGTTAAAGATTTCCTTAAATAATTTAGTCGAGCAATCTGTAGACCGAAAACTGAAGTGGTGTTTGAGTGCATGAAAAGCAAGAGCACCCTCTGCAGCGGCTATTTTGTCATCTAGTTTTGTAAATCTCGGGATGAATGCCGATGTAATTTTATTTGAAGTTTCGAACCAGGGTTCGTTGATGGATTATGAATAGGTAGGTTCGTATTGCAATGCTTTATTTTAGTGGACACTACAAAGTTTTTTTTAATGAAAAGGGAGTAAGATTACTATTTTTGAGACACCAACATTTATAAAAAAGAAAAAAGAGGACAAAAAAGAGAACATAAATAAAAAAGAGTACAAAAAAAGAATTTGATGGAAAAAGAAAGAATAAGAAAGATCGAAGTCCAAAAAGAGAACATGTTCTGGAAACCCTATTCTAGGATCAAGAAAAATTGTATACACAAAAAATTTTGCAAATACAACTTTGACTCACAAACATTCTCATAATCTTGCATTTGATATGTACTTAAGTGCCTCTGGGCCTAAAAATAAGACATTGGACCTTAAAAATTAGAGCTCACTTAAAAATATTTAACTGGGCTCTAAATATTTCGCCATACAAATAACCATTTTAATAGAAAGGATAAGGACTAACACCCAGTTAAATTTTATTGCTGAGAAACTCAACAGTTAAATAAAACTGCATGGTTTGCACTGTCATTTTGACAGCAAACGAAAAAACAGATTTACTATTTGTTGTAATTGCTGTCCGTTGATTGTTGGTAGCATAATTATATTAGAAATTTATTTGAAACTTGATTTAATATTTAATTGTGTTTTGTTGTTACAAATATCCATCATTTTAGAAATGGATGAAAAACAAAATTTAAAAAGAAGCAGATCAGCAATCAATTGTGGGCACTATTGACTGCAAGCTAATGGGAAGTCATTAAAAGCAAAAGCTGTAGTCTGGGGAAATATAATAGTAATAACAGAATGATGGAGGCCCTACAAACAGGAGACACTATGACTCTCTTAACATTGTATTTTGAATGCAAGCCCAGGGGGAGTTCATCTCCTCTGCTCTTCGGGACCGTGTTAAGATTGTCGTAGAAGTTCCTATCCACCACCTTCTCGTGGTCCCTGCCGGTAACGTCTCATATTTATCTCGTATTCATATTGGTCCAAGAAATAAAAAAATGTCTTGAATATTAAGAAACAACCCAGTGCCCACTGGCTATGAAAACCAACACAACCCAAACGCCCCCAACATTAATCAGTGTCTATACTGCGACAAAAGTTTCGGAAAACCTGTCGGATTTGGAATCCATAAAAGAAGAGTGCATCCAAATGAGCTCGATTCGGAAAGCTCGCAAGGAAGCGGAACTCGAAAGACAAAATGTCTGCTTCATGGATATGGATGCAAGACGATGCTATCTTCCTCGAGTACCTACGCGAGTTAGCTCTGAACGACAATAGAAACTACAACACCGAAACTCTAAACCAAATAATAAGACAGTTACAAACGATCGAAAAGGACGAGATAGTTGCCCTCATAGGCAACTACCTGCTTTCGATCTTCCCAGCTAGAAGACCTCAGAATCCAAGACATCGAAGACCCGAAACTGAAGAACATTATACAGAAGAACGCGGAGGCGTCAAGAATACAAATTAGTGCTAACAAACTGGAAGAAGCACTAAAACAGATGCATAAAATCAATTCTTGAAGAACCCCATACTGGTTCCATGCCATCGAAGAATATCATGCTACCCTTTTGGGAGAATATAATGACGCAAGACTCAATAGCCATGCCAGCAAGTGCTAGAACAGCGGAAGAAAAACATCAGTCTGGCTACCAGTCACTATTGACGAGATAAAAAACGCTGGACTATCCAGCTCCTCGCCACCCGGTCCCGATGGGATTACGGTAAGAGCGTTGAACAAACTGCCTGACGACATAAAATGTAAGATTTACAATTTTTTTCTTTGGTGTGGACGCCTACCTGAACAGCTATATAAAACAAGAACGACGATGTTACCAAAGAAAATAAATGCATCGGAACCAAGTAACTACAGACCGATTGTCATCTCATCCGTTCTTATAAGACAACTTCATAACAATTGTCAAAAAGACTCACCTCCGCCAATAATCTCGACAATCATCAGCAAGCTTTCTGCTCCTCAGATGGCTGTGCGACAAACACCACTATGTTCGATCTTCTTTTGAGGTACCAACATCAATCTTAAACAAGCTGCTATATTGCCAGCCTCGACGACGTCGCCAAAGCATTGGACTCGCTTTTCCACCCAATGATAATTGATTCCCTGAAGGGTTACGGAGCGCCAAAAGGGTTCGTGGAGTATATCAAAATATTCTACAGCAAATCATTCACTAGAACAAGAACTAACGAATGGATCTCGAACCTTATTAAAGCCCTGAGTGGCTTAACACAAGGCGACTCATTATCTCCCACGCTTTTCAACATTGTGATAGACAGACTTCTGAAATCGCTACTAACCGAGATATGTGAGTAGAGTAGGAAGTTCATCTATAAACGCACTTGCATTTGCAGATGACTTGATCCTGTGCGCAACAACTGAAACGGGATTACAACAGCTCCTTAACCACACACGACTTCTTCAAATCTTGTGGTTTGCGAGTAAACCCTGCCAAATGCAAAATAATCTGCATCAAAGGACAGGCTAAGCAGAAGAATACGGTAATTGTGAATAAACACTTCAAAGTAGTGAATCAGAGGATCCCTGCCTTAAAGAGGACTGACACTATAAAATACCTGGGTTTAGAGTTTACCCCAGATGGCAAATGCAAAATGGATCCAGAGAGTGAACTCTCTAATAGACTGCAGTGTGTTACTGGGGCTCCTTTAAAATCCCAGCAACGAACGCCTGCATGTCTTAAGAACAGTGTTGATTCCACAACCTTACCACCGTCTTACCTTAGGAAAAACACATATAGGCGCATTAAACAAGTTAGATAGAAGAATTAGAGCGGAAATGGCTAGATTAGCCTCATGATACTGCTGATGGTGGACTTAGCATTCCATCATTTAATCAGACTAAATCAGACTGAACCAACTATCGCGATTAAGTCTACCTAACTTTGAATGGAACACCATCGCGAACACTTTCCTGGCACATGAAATTTACAGTGCTGCTAGACGACTGAACATATCTGGACAGAACACATGGTATAAAGAATACATGGTATGATATTGCACATGTTAACAAAAATTTAAAAAGAAATAAAAGTGAAAATCGCGAAATATTCAAATTCTTTAAATTTCCGAGAGAAAAAACGCTTGAAAAAGTATAGGTCAACAAGTGTGGTCGTAAGGACAAAATAAATGTACAAACTGCCCACATCTGGTCAAAGCACTTTTCTCGTGATTCGTATGTGCGAAATCTTCGGCATGAACTCCTTGATTACTCTCCAAAGAGTTTGTAAAAAGTTGGAATCAGACGCCATACCGACAGAAACGCCATTTCCAGAAACACACCACAAAGAACGTGAAGAGAGACTTACATATATTTACATTATTCTTATTTGCTTTACATAAACATAGGCACAAACAAATATTTTCTCTTGCAGAGCAAATATACTTCCTGATGAAATTGTTCCTGAAACACCACACAGCCCTGAGCCAGCTCCAATGCAAGTTGATAAATCAACCAACACAGAAGGTGAAGATGAAAGGTATGTTCTCATTTTTGTATCTTTCCAATTTATGTCCAGGTCGTAATAGCTCGGGGAAAATTGGAAGCAGCCAATATTTTACAATTATGTATGACTGTAATCTAACAGTCTGATTTGGGCTGTGCAAACAGATCACAGAACAGAGCAGAACAGATCACAATTACTGAAAGTAATCCATTCTTCCAGAGTCCTTGTGATTCCTCAAAAAATATTTTTGTATTCACTGATACTCCTCATTTGACCCTCTGCGACTGACTTGGTAGTCTGACAGACACCACAAAATTTAAAATCTGGTATTTCGTCTTTATTTTTTAAAATTTGACCTGTGCGTTCTCAGTACCTTCCAATCATACGTTCAAGCAGGCGTTAGTGTATAGTGAGCTTTCGTGGCGTGCGCATTAATTGTTGTGTGAAGGAGAGTGTCTACGAGACCACCACGTCAGCATTAAGGTATGTGTCTGTGAGACCACCACCTCAGTGTTATTGTTTTAAGTTCATAGTGTCTGTGAGACAACCACCTCGGTGTTGTTGTTTGTCTTCATAGTGTCTCTTAGACAACACGTCAGTAAAATTGTTTGGTTTGGTAAATAAATATATTCCTGCAGCCGTAAAACTCGTCGTTGGCCTATGGCTATTTTTCAAAGGATTTTAGATATGGCAGGTATTAATAGCTTTGTACTGTATGAAATGTGTGCTGACAGTGATATAATAAAATGAGAAGAACAACTTTTATTTTGAATGTGGCAAGATCACATGAAAAGCCGCGTGTACAACGAAAGATTGCCAAGAAAACTGCGGATGAGGTCAGTAGAGTTTCGGGAAATGAACTTCCCCCTCCACCCCCAAGATCACAACCGATATCACATACTGGAAGAAAACTGCTCGATTTGTCCAACTAAAATTAAAAGGAAGACTGGATATTGTTGCTGTGATTGCTTGAAGCCAATTTGCCTTCAAAGCTCCAAGTCACTCTGTGAAGACTGCCAAAAAAATTTGTGATTTTTATTTTTAATTTTATTTTTTTTTTGAACCGATGAAGTGATCTTTTTTTTTCTTATTACTATAAAGCTATGATTACACAGTCAACGAAATCGGTCAATGCGTTGACTCTCTGACGTAAAAATGACGTCACAATCTGTCCCAAGAGTGTCACTTAGTGTGATTGTCAACGAAAACTGGTGTCATTGCGTTGACTGGTACGATGACACTCTCGTTGACACACATTCACATGGGTCAACGCATTGACTTTTTTCGATGACCGTGTAATCTCTCTGTCAACGTCATTGGGACGCGTTGACGGGTCGTGTCATCGCAATGACCGTGTCCCAGTGTTGATGGGGCAGAATTAAATACCGTGTCATCGTCTCAGTTTGACTGTGATTTTTATACATATAAAAAAAACATGGCCCTGGTTTTTTTACATCATTTAATTCAAAAAATAAAAAAACAAAACAGGACATACATATATTGAAATTTTAAAGCTGCTGGTAAGTTTTTTTTTTAAATTTAAAATAATGTCCCTTTCTTTGATAAAAAATTTATCAGATTATGATGGAAGATATCGACGATGCTACTCCAAGACAGGAGTCACTTGCCCAAGATGAAGACCAAAAAAAGAAAAACGCTTGGGCCAAAAAAACTGAAATATCGGCGTTGATAAGCGATTATAAGCTGGCTCACATAAAATGTGAGTGCTGGAAACAAGTTGCTGAGGAGCTAGGGATCCAAAATGTCGATAGCTTTGAAGCTAGAAACAAATGGAACACCCTTCGTAGCCTCTTCAAAGCAAATTTAGGCAAGATCCGAGCCAAAAAATCGGGCCAAGGCACTTCGGAAATAGCGACCGTGTCATGGGCTCACAAACAAGCTCTAAAGCAATATAAAAAAGAATTAAGGAAGAGTAAGAGGTCTTCTTGGAGAAACTTCTGTGGCAAAATAGAAAATACTTCAGAAGCCTCAAGACTCAGAAAAATTCTCTCAAAAAGTCCAACAATACCCAGTGCTTTAAAGACAGATGCAGGCACATGGACTACCACAGATGAAGAATCTCTTAATCTGCTATTAGACACCCACTTTCCAGGTAGCTCTAACATACTTAACGACTTAACATCAGAGTCTCAAGCTTCTACAAGCGATTTAGTTGATCTAATAACGCGGGAAAAACTGCAATGGGCCATAGATAGCTTTGATCCATATAAATCTCCAGGACCAGACGGAATCATCCCGGCCGAACTACAAAAATGCTCAGACATGATCATTCCACCATTGGAAATCATTCTGACAAGCTGTTTAAGGCTGAGATATATTCCCAAAGCCTGGAGAATGGCAAAAGTAGTCTTTATTCCTAAAGCAGGGAAACCCTCCCACGTTAACCCTAAAGATCTACGACCAATCAGCCTATCATCCTTCCTTCTTAAAACCTTGGAAAGATTGATTGAAATTTACATCAGACATAACCTAAGACCATGTCTCATTTCCACAGCTCAACATGCTTACTCTAAGGGAAAATCAGTAGAAACAGCACTTCATTCGCTGGTTCGCAGTATTGAATACTCCCTCGAATACAAAGAATATAACCTAGTAGCTTTCCTAGATATTGAAGGAGCTTTCAACAACGTCAGTTACCAGGCGATCACGACAGCAATGGAAAAGCTGCAATTAAAGAAACCACTCATAGATTTTATTAGTCTCATGCTCAAAAGCAGGACAATAACTTCAAGCATGAGAAGCTTTACTACCACCAGATCGGTGCATCAAGGTACCCCCCAAGGAGGGGTCCTTTCGCCTCTCTTATGGAACATGGTAGTAAACGACCTTCTAACATAATTAGAAGCAGAGGATTTCAGGGTGATTGCCTATGCTGACGACGTTGCAATATCTGTATCTGGAAAACACTCCCAAGTTCTCGCGGAACTCCTACAAAATGCCTTGAATAGGCTAACAAAATGGGCTAAGCAATGTGGCCTGGACGTCAATCCACATAAAACAGAACTAGTACTCTTTTCAAGAAGGTACAAAATTCCTCAGCTCAGCCCACCCAAGATTAAAGGAATACCATTAAGGTTTTCCGACCAAGCTAAATATTTAGGCCTCATTTTAGACAAAAAACTAAATTGGAAGGCAAATATTGATGAAAGAGTAAAAAAGTCTACTGTAGCGCTTTTTACTTGTAAAAAGGCCATAGGATCAAAATGGGGCTTCTCCCAAAAAATAACCCACTGGCTATACACTTCGGTAATTAGACCGATACTCGTTTATGGAGTTGTCGTATGGTGGACCGCACTGGACAAGATGGTAAATCTAAATAAGTTCATCAAAGTCCAGCGGTCAGCAGGTATGTGCATCACAGGAGAACTTCGCTCAACACCAACCGCAGCCCTGGAAGTGCTTTTAAGCCTAACACCTCTTGACATCTTCTCCAAAACGGTGGCAGCTAACTCATGTGTGAGGCTTAGAGCCACCTCTCAATGGAACAGTAACAATACTGGACATACTACTATCCTAGATAATCTTAGATCTATCCCAGATCGCCTAGACTATACCACCCCTAAAATGGTATTCGGTAAAAGCTTCCATGTGTCCATCCCTTCAAGATCCTCCTGGGAAGAAGAGAGACCCCTGGAAGACAATGCGATACACTTCTATACAGACGGTTCAAAGACCGATTACGGAGTTGGAAGTGGTATCTATTCGGAACAATTAAATCTAAGTCTATCATATAGACTTCCCAATCAATGTAGTGTATTCCAGGCAGAAGTAATGGCGATTAAAGAGGCACTATCCTGGCTCAAAGAAAACGTTATATCTTGCAAAGATATACGAATTTTCTCGGACAGCCAAGCCGCTCTTAAATCTCTCGCGTCTGTCTCTACAAACTCTCAATTAGTCCACGACTGTCGATCATCTCTGAATGAGATGACAGAACAGTTTAATATTCACCTCATTTGGGTGCCGGGCCACAGAGACATTCCGGGAAATTGCAAAGCCGATGAGCTCGCCAAAAACGGAACACTTCTGCCAAATGTTAGACAAAAACATAACATAGGAACACCACTTGCTACATGCAAATATCTTCTCAAACAATATGCTCTAGAAGCAACAAATGCTAGATGGTCACAGAGCACCACCTGCCTAATAACCAAGCAAATATGGCCAAGCTAAGACTTAAATCGGTCAAAAGGCTTGATATCCTTGAGCAGACAAAATATAAGCTCTACAATTGGAGTAATAACAGGACACTGCCTCATAGGAAGACATGCTCTGAGGCTAGGAGTCTACACAAATGACTTCTGTAGAAGCTGCATGGACGAGGAGGAAGAGGAAACAGTCCAACACCTGCTATGTACATGTCCAGCACTCTCCACTAGAAGGAATAACTTTCTCGGTAATCCCTTCTTCGACAATACCAGTGAACTGGCAATGACTGACACAAAGTGTCTCTCTAACTTTATTAAAAGCACAAAATGGTTTGTTTAATTTTCATTACTCTCCCATGAGTAACCTTATTAGTGGTATCACAATGGACCCTTGAGGTCTAAGTGAGTCAATGACATCTAGACAGCCACTCCAACCTAACCTAACCTATGGGCTCACTTTTCCGAAATGATGTTCATTGAGTCTGCCGAAGTGCTTCAATCAGTAGAATCAGTTTCAACATTGCCCTTGGTAAGCTTATATTTTTTGTATAAATTCAATCGTAAAATATACATACATATGTACATATATTTTTTAAGGAGGGAGCCTACACGGATGCTTCAATTCTGCATGAATTGAATCAGCAATTCAGCTCCGAAAACGTCGAAGAAAATCTACATCCGGCTGGAAAAAAACAAAAAAGTTCATCAGCGTCACCAAGAACAAATTCCAGAAAATCCGGGAGCATGAAGGATTTGGCTGCCGAGGTTCTTACGAATTTGCAAACAAGATCGCAGCAAAATGATAGGTACACGGCCTTTGGTGAACTCGTCGAGCGAAATCTTCGCGCGTTACCTGTAAATGATTCGATGCGGCTTGAAGCATGATGCGAGTCATGTATGATTTTCTTATCACTCGGGCGGAGGTGATAACAAATCCTTCGGGCACTGCCGAACCTACAATGAATTTAGAAACGTTGGAAGATGATGGGCGTGGGGACGATGAATTCAATGTCGGTGAATAAAAATAAATAAATATTTTGTTCAAAAGTAAATTTAACTTTTTTTATTTGGTTCTTTTAATTATAAATAAATTGTTACTTAATCCACTTTCAAGCTTGCAACTCATATCAGAAAACGAAGAAGAAGAGAAATAGGCATATTATATCCACAACAGAATAGAATAGGAAAAAAGAGAAGGGTCAAAAGGTCGATGACCACTGTAAAAGCATATCCTAGGCCGCCTAATTAAAAATAAAAAATAAAAGTGTTTCTGTTTTAAAGGAGAACAAAACATTTTTAATATTATTGAAAGTGTTGAAACAAACATAATAATTATATATGGTTGTATTGCCAAGGTAGTTTGCCTTCACACGTAAAATAATACATTAACTCTTTTTGTATATCTTTGGCATCTTCACATCGGTCCCTCGCCCGCTCTAGTGAATACAGAGTTGACGTTGTTGATTCGGAACGCCACTCTCCAGGACACGTTATATTTCCTTGTTCGTCCACTTGGTCAAATGAATTGGTTGGTGCGTAATGCGTTCTATTAGTAGTCATAAGAAAGTTGTGCAGCACTGAGCATGCGAGCACAACTTTCTTTACTTTTGAAGGTTCCAAATGAATGGGCTTACGAAGGATACAAAAACGTGCAGACATAATGCCAAACACATTTTGGTAAGGTTAAATTTCGGTGGGCAAACGGTTTCATTATATATTTGTTCGCAATGCAAATGCATCATCAGCCACAAGCACATATGGAACGGCCCTTTCTCTTCCAGGCAGCGGTTTTGGAGCAGGTAAGTGCAAACGGTTGCTGTCTAGTGCTTGTCCAAATGTACATCTGTTGAATACACCACCGTCCTAGAATTTTCCGTTGCGGCCGACGTCAATGTACAAAAGTTTGTACTCGGCATCAGATATTCCCATTAGAACCATGCTATATGTCCTGTGGAAAAAAGAATATAAATACGTTTAATATCAGTGTTAAAACAAAAATATCAAATACCTTTATAATTATAGTACACGCTACCGGCATGAGGTGGTGCGACTATGACGACGTGTTTTCCGGCACTGCACCTACGCAATTCGGGAACTGCCACGCTTCGTTGAATTTTTCAGCTACTGCCTCCCATTCAGATTCACTCTTCGGAATCTATCAAAAAAAAAATAAATCCACTTTAATTCTTTAGTTAACCATTTCTGCACTTTATGAATAACTAAACCTTTATAAAGTCAGAAACAAGAACATTGAAAATCGCGTCAAGAACTTGGGGAATAATAGAGGAGATAGCTGGTTGGGAAATTCTAAAAAGGTACTGCAAAGATCTGAAATTTTCGCCAGTGGCCAGGAATCGCAGTGTGAGGACCAATCGCACCTCGGCAGAAATGCTCGTCCGCATTTTTGTATTTTGTTTTTGTATGTGAGGCTTCACCAGCGCCAGCAAGTAATCAAACTGTCTTGCGCCCATGCGGAGGAAATTTCGATATAAAGTTGGTTCCTCAGCGCGCAATTCGCGTAATAATTTTACACCAAATCCTTCTTTCTCCCGGACCTTCAACCAATTTTTTGTCCAAACCGAACGCTGTTTTCGTGAAGGCCTTGCACTGCGGATGTCGTCCTCGTGCTCATCGTCCGTGATGCTTTCTAAAATGTATGCGGCCAAAACCGCTATCTCCATATTTCTTTTTGTCATTGCTATTGCTTTTTATCTGAAAATTAATTGCACTTAAGTTAAATATATCTATAAAATTATGTGCATTAATAAACTCACAATATTTATTTTATTTCCTCAAAATAACTTTGACTTGTGCTGACGGCTTTTTTGCTTTGTGTCAAACCGTGTGATCATCAAAGTTTTGCGAGTCAATGCATTGACACTGATGAGTAAAAGTCAGGTTGACACACCTGTGCGTCAACGTAATTTGGGACAACATTGACCCAATAGTGTCAATCGTGTGATAGTCAATGTTTTAAGCATTGATACTGCAAACGTTGACGGTGAGATGACGGAGAAAATATGTATTTTTTGTGACGTCAGAGAGTCAACGCGTTGACCGATTTCGTTGACCGTGTAATCATAGCTTAAGTGTTAATCTTAGTAAATTAATACTTTAAATGAAGAAAATATTTATGTTGATTTTTTTTATATGTGTTAGTTTTTGAAAAACTATTTATATTGTGTTAATAAAAATTGTTGAATTTTATATGTGTTCTTAATTTAACATCATAAGTAATAAAAAATAGTAATGGACACTCTAAGTTTTAAAATAGAATAGTTAAAAATACCAATAAGAGACAAGTTTTTTGAAATACAAGCTGTTCAAATGGTGTCTGGTGTACGTGTACTACCACGTCAGTGGAATTGCAACAAAAAAGTCACGTCAGTCGCAGAGGGTTAAAGGGTTATGAAGTTCCAAGAAAGTTATTATTTGGTCAGCCAAAATTTTTTCTGCAACTTTGCTGAAAAATGGAAGTAGACTTATTGGCCTTAAGTCAGATGGTTCAATTTCATTATTCTTTTTTGGAATAGGTAAAACTATTGCACTTTTCCAATGCTCTGGGATCTCACTATTATAAATTGATGAATTAATTATGTGTAGTAGTGGAGCTATAATGACAGGTAAAATTAATTTAATAAATTTTGGGGGGATGTTATCCGAACCTGCGGCATTAGAGTGAATCGACTTGATAGCAGTAATTAATTCACGAGACTCAACACAATTAAATTCGAGAGCATTATCATTTTCACTGACCTACAAATTACGTGTGGATCTAGGCATAGGTTAATCAAATACCGACTTCAGCACTTGTCAATAATTACACGAATTTCCCTTGGGTTTCTCCAAATCTAATTGGAACTTAAAGAGAGATTGGGTTTTTGAGAAAAGTACGATCTTTTACTATAAGGAATAAGACTTGTAACTCAGTTGCGAGAGAAGATTATATTGGTTCATAGTATACGATGAAGGATTTCTTTTATATCTCCTGAAAAACTGATCCCTTTCAAGAATAATCATTTCAATTTCGTAGTTATACCAAGGACAATTTTTACTTTTAATTCTTTTTTGTACTAGTGGTATATGTAATTATATTCATTGTATAAATCAGTCAGTAAATTATTAAAAAGAGAAACTTTAGTTGAAACATAAGTTACATAAAGTATATTATTTCAGTTCTCATTATTATGAATATTATCTTGTCAGTCAAGTCAAGTTTACTGATCTATATGGCCGATAACTAAAGGTTCGAGGACTTCTTGAGTGTTTAACATAAAATTTAAATGAACAAAATAAAAAGTCATGAATAAAGTCAGAAGTAGGCATTATTTGTTCGAAGCAAATAACTTTATCATTTGAGGATGTTAAGGACGGATTATTTTGGATTGAAAATAAGTTGGCCAAAGATTATTGATGACTGAAAGTCCAAGTTTATCACAAAAACAACGAAATAATCATGTCATGAACTGTTTTCGAGTTGATTAACATTAAAATCACCACCAATCAGAATATGGTTGTATCTGTTACTTAAATTTAAAAGCGTTTCTTCTAATTCAAATAAAAATTCTTTTTTAAGTAAATAAGGAGGCCAGTATACAACGACAAAAGTGCATTTTTCAAAGCCGCGCCGTTAGAGATTTTAACGCATAAAAATTTAATTTTGGATTTAAAAGATGAATACATATGCTTTGATGAAATATTTTCTCTTACAAAAACACACACACCACCTCCTCGTTTAGGTCCATCATTTAGATAGATAGATAGATAGAATTTTTTATTTCTTATAAATTCATAATTACAAACTAATAAAATATATATGTATACATATACAATGTAATAAATCATATAAATAAGAAAAATGGTGACATTCTGTATCAAATATACCAGGTATATTATAGTGTTGAATGCCACATCAAAAAAAAAGCAATACAAAAATTGAAAATGAATTAATGGGTGGGGTTCCCTCTGTAAAAAATTACAATAATTAAAAAATAGCTAGTAAAATTCATAAAAGAAAAGAAAAAGTTATGAAATTTAACCAAGGTACATACTTCAAAAATCAATTAATAAATACATTATTATCAGCCTACATATTTTTAAAATGCAAAGAAAAGATGCAAGAAGGAACAAAAAAAAATTAAAAAATATTTAAATAATATATGCAAATAAACTGAATTAAACCAGAGTGTCAGAAATGAATGACTCAAAATTCGAATAATTTCTAAACAATTTAAAACTAGGAAAACTAACAAGTTGAGAAGAAATTTCCTCATGTAACCACGATTCTGACACCATTACAACATCAAGCTTAGAAAAACCAATCATTTGATGAAGCAGAGTATGGGTGTATTCATAAACGCAGAAAATCTGGAGCTAGTACAATCGCATTGTACATGCATTACATGCAGAATGTCTGCAGTAAACAAAAATGGTCTGAATTAGTCCGATTTGTAAGTAAACAGAGTTCATAAACGTCAGAGAAAAATGGCCGTTTATAAATAGTCATCATGTTCTCATTTTTTTTTTTTTTGCATCATCGACTCCAATGTCGAAAAATGGATCGATTTCCTTTATCCCAGATAGCAGAGAGAAAAAACTAAATGAGAGAACCAAATTTCCTCGTCTCCGTCTCTTCGAAACCTCTTACTCTCATTTTTTATAGCGTGTTGAATTCGTATCGGTGTATACATGTTTTTACCTCGGAGAAGAGTACACAAAAAAACATCATTTCCGGGAAATGCGAAATTTTTCATTTTTGTTTATTGATAGCCAATAAGGCTATGTTTTTTAAAGTCTCATTATAATATTTGTAATTCTCATGATTTTTTTTTTTAATTTTGCTAACATCTTGTCGTTTTTATATCTACAAAAATACTCCTATAATTGAAATTAATTCTAGCAAAACAATTTTGTTTGTCAATAAATAACGGAAGAAGTTATACCGGTAGTTCGTGTTGAATTTGTTTTTCCCTTCTTTTTCTCTAAGTTACAGATAGATGACAGTAACAACCAAAACAAGAAAGGATGTGTGCAGAAAGTGTTTAACAAGGTTAAGGCTTTTTAGATTAGACTACTTGTATTATATGAACGAGTACATGTTTTTTATAAATGAATGTTATGTTTATTTCAATAGTAATACCTTAACTATTAACTTAACTACTGTATTATCTAAAATATACTGCATTGAATTATTTTACATTGAATTATAAAAGGCGGAAATAATAAAGTTCTATAGTTTACCGGGAATATTTATATAAAATATCCATATCTTCTGCAATTGCGGTATCAATCGATATTTTCTGGAACTTAGTGTTAACGTAACATTTATTTGTCATGAATTACTTTTTCAACTTTTTTATACACCATAAAAATCAATTATAAAATTTGGCTGTGATAATAATTACTTGAACACAGCATTTTCTATGTTTATAGTTATTCAGGTTTAGCCCTTAACTTTGATTTGCATTTATTTATGAATAGCCTAAAAAGTTTAGCAAACATCTATGAATAAGCCACAATGCACTTTCAGAAAAACTGTAGTTAGAACTTTCCCTGACAGATTTTTCCTTGTCGCTATATAACTGAAAGATAAGATATAAATAGTTAGAACTGGAAAACTTATAAAAATGATGCATGAGACTTAAATTTTGGTTGAAGAACAAATTTGTATATTCTTTTCACAAAACCACTGAACTAGCGAGAATACAAATATTTTAACTTTTGTACAAAAGTACTTTTCGGCTTATGTAGTTAAGCCTTTAAAAGCAACACACTAACTTAGGGGAAAGCAGTAAGAATAGCTTATCACCTATTCACAAATCTTATGCAATGAAAATTGGCAACAGAAGTAACAAGTTGACGGTCTTTTTATTTAGTGTCTACTTAAATCGCTTATTTTCAGCATTTTGGAAATGTCGTGAGTAATGTAAAGAAAATAAACAACGAGTACACACAAATAAAATAGGAATGGAAAAAAGAGATGAGTATATAAAAATGTTTTCAATGTTCCATGTTTACATTCTGTAACTCTCGTTTTCAATGTTCCTGCAACTCTCGCATCGACAAAATTAAGTCGATAAACTCTGAAAATTGAAACAAATCTCAGTTTTTTTTTTGCATCTTTCAACGGTCTGAGCAAAAATTTAACGCATAAACGCAGTTAATAATACAAATAATAGTTGTAGTCCTTTCAGAGTTTTATGTTTCTAGGTCCTAATTCTCATTGGACTGTTGCACCACATAATTTATTTTACTTACTTAATGATTAAAACTGGCTTCAAATAACTAACTAATATTTATCTAAATGCGTAATTTAGAATTGTTTCTAAATCTTCATTGTTCTGGCACCTAACAAGAGTAATTAATTTCACTTCATATTCGAATGATATTACTCTCAAACGAACACAATGAGAGTACCAAAAAGTTGTTCATACACAATTTGAATTTTCTTTGAACACCTCTGAACAGCTGACTACATCCGCCATTTTTCAAAGGTGGTCGCCATTTTTAAAAGGTGGTGAGCAGAGAGAAAAGAGAGAAAAGTTTTTTCTCTCTCGTGGTGAGTATGTGCACAAACTTGCATAAGTATTTGTTCCCCACATTTTTTTTATATGGAGTTAATACATATGCAAGTTGGTGGCCAAATCACAGCTTGTAGGCAAAAAGAGAGCAACCGTCGAAGTTGGTTCTCTCTATTAGTTCTTTCTCGATGCAGATAGAAGCGTCCTCCACAATGTAATTTTTCTCTTCTTTCCGGCATTGAATTCCATTTCCATGCTTATTCGCTTTGTAATTAAAAGTTTAATGTGGTTAGTTGTCCACACAGTTCCTAAAAAATTTAAATTATTTTTATCAAAAAATTAACAAAATATGCAGTTCGACTAGGTTAGTTCGATCGAAAATCTGACTTTATGAATGAAAACGCAGTTCTTAGTTAGCCTGACGTTTATGAATACACCCTATACTTTGAAGAAATACTTCCTGCATTTAAATGACAAACATTGAGCCCATCACGCACATCACACAATACATTCAAGACAGATCTAACATTATCAGGACTTACTCATACCAAAAACCATATTTTATATTTAAATTTAAATGAATTAAAATTTTACAATAAATACCTGGTGACCATGGCAATATAATGGAATAAGTTTTACAACACATCAATTACGCCTTCAACATTAACTCCAGCAGCAACAGCAACATTCCCCCCAGCAGCAACACTCTCATCGTCGACCACACCACCAGCAACATTCTCACCTTCATCAACACCACCAGCAACATTTGTGATATGCGACTGAACTCCATGTAATTTACTCTCTTGATTTCCGAAGGAGTATATTGAATTTAATTGAGATACATTCGTAATACAAATTGGGCTCTTATCAACATTTTCTTTAATGTTAACTCTGCCAGATCTTGTAGACACAGAATACAAGCTTTTTTTCTTTCTAAGATCATTTGCCTTTCGAAAGAGCAAATGATTTTGTTTGGTAAGTCTCTTATATACTCTTACAAATATATTACTGTTTCCAAATCCAAATCCAAGGTCATGTAATGTAATTGATCTGAATTGTAATGTAATTGAAGTTTCTTCTCAAATTCATGTGGTAGTCTGATTATGGTTTCGTGCATAATATGTAACGCGTTCGAATCCCAGTTTTATGCAAAAATTGCTTAAAATTTCGCCAAGATTGTCGTTTTTTTTCTGTGGGAATTCCGTGTAGTACGATATCACCAGCAATTAATTTCCGCGATAAAGAATCGATTTGTGATTTAAGCTGAGTGTTATCATTATCAAGCATTTGTGTTCTAACAGTGGATAGTTCGTCGTGCAGTGTCAACATTAAGGTAAGGGTTTTCAAAGCTTTCCAGCTTGCATTCACAATTAAAAATAATTTGTTTTATAGAGCGATATCTCTCAATAAAATATTTTTCTTGTTTTTTAAATTCTTTAAATCGTTCATTAAAAGTGCGCGAAATTTCATCCAATTCGCTTTTTATAGTTGTTTTGAAAGTGCTGGTCAATTTGTTTGCCATTGTATTCAATTTGGATTCAACTTTTTCCCAAAAACTCGACGAGGACGATTGCCCATAAGGAGAGCATGAAGGAGACAACGTAGATTGAGAAGATTCAGCAAAGATGGAGCGCAAATTTCGTTTCACCGTATTGAGGTTAGAATTTGCCTTTTCAGATTTAATATTTTTAATTTAATTTTAAACAAAACTAGTCAATGACACTATTTAAAATTGATGAAAACCAAACTAGATTTTAAAATATTAAACTATGAATAAAACAAATTATACAGACTTTAAGTATTATTTTAATGAGTTTATTGTGGAGCCAAGTTAATACACCACACTCCGTCTGACATTATTGATTAAAATTTGTTCCAAGAGTTGTTGCCTAAGTCTGGCTCCAATGACAAAGCCGCATCCATAAAGCGTTGTTAGTTTTCTCGGTAGCAGTCACCATAGTAAATATCGCAGTTTTTCATCCGCTTATCAGGTGAACGTGGTCTTTTAAGTGACTTAACATTCCACGTGCATATCCGGAGTTCGTTGTCCTTAAATCGTTTGCGTGGGTTGTCAACAGTAAATCCGCCCGTATACAAAGCTTATTAGTGCTTCGCAACTGATCGTTCTTTATGTGGTCAGTATTGTGGAATATTAAGGTTTCCTTCGAATCACCGAATAGTCTTCCTCAAAATTTGGGGAGAGGAGGGGGTTTAGGAGTTTTCCATCATTTGTATAGGCCTGATGGCAGCCAGCAAGGTAGCTCGGCAATGAGGCCGAAAAGGAATAGTTTTTTTATCTTATAAATTTTATACTTACTTGCTGCTGCCTTTTTCCAAATATGTATGCAGTTTTTTCGATTTTAGATTTCTTTTTATTGAAAATCAATCAACTCCTATCCTTCAATTTTCTTCACAAAAGAATGATTTTTTAATCCATCTCTTTACAAATTTACTAACTATTTATACTTAAAAATATCTTACTTTGCTATTTAATTTAACCTGGTTCTGATGTCGTAATATTCGGCATCATCAGAAACTCTTAGTTTCAATAGTTTTATTTGTGTCACTTTATTCTGAATCACCAAAACAATTGTATTATTATTATGAAATGTTACACATACATATGCACATATTTTCCTTTTATTCTTTTTGTCTTCAGCATTAATTGCCTTCGCAAAACTTAATTCCAGTTTATTGTATGACCGCAATATTATTGTAGCGCTCTTTTGTTTTACGTCATACGCTAAGCAATTGAATGTTTGTTTACCATTCGAATGCTATAGCGCTGACCTTGGTCTTAAAACTGGAATGCAGTTAAGGTGAGGAAGGTTATGGTTTGGTGTGAATATTATTTCACACAACATCAAAATCACCAAAATCTAAAATCCAAAAAATTAAATATCCCGAAAATTAAAAATCCTAGAAATCCAAACTCCTGAATATCCAGAATCCTAAAATTCCACGCATTAAATTCTATTGTAGTACCCGTGGCGAGATGGTTAGTGCGTTGGACTGTCATGCCAGAGGTCTTGTGTTCGATCCCTGCCTATGCCATCTAAGACCTCTTTCACAGGAGACGGTTTCGTCCGTACGGTTGAAATCCGTACGATTTTTTTCCGTACGGACTTTGTTTTCACACATAGCCCTCTTTCACACATGACGATTTTCTCCGTACGGAAAAAACCGTACGGTGAGCCATTAATAGTGAACTAATAAAATTAACTTAAGCTTTCACATTGGACGGAGACGGGTTTTTTCCGTACGGACGATTTAAAACAGCCGTCTCAACGACTGGAATATACGGCGACCGTGCCGTCGCCGCCGCCGGCCGTCTTATCAGTGGCATATGTGACTACGCGAACGCATTCACAGAAGACGATTTTTATTCGTCTGCCTTCCGTTTTTGTGGTCACTTGTAGGTACATATGTACTAAAGCATTGTGATATTATATTTTATTAATAATTATATGATATTATAATTAAGTGGTTTTGTGCGTCAATATGGCTGATGATATTGACACAGAATTACTTATTTCTCTTGTCGAAGCTAAACCTTTGCTATGGGATAAATCACTAGAACTTTATAAAGATAGGAATGGTACAAGAAACACGTGGAAAGAAGTTTGTATTGAATTGAAGTCAGATTTCAATGAATTACAAAATAAAGAAAAAAATGCATTTGGTGAATATTTATATTATAAAGTATAAGTATAAGTAATTTAAGTTTATTTGTATAATAGTATTATATTGTAAGCTTTAGTAATATTAATTTGCTCAAAATCTTAAGTAAGTACAAAATTATTTTCATTTATTTTTTAAAACAAAAAAAATATAATTTTTCTATTACACTTTTGACATTTGCCACGGGACTGCTCCAACGCCTACAAAATAGTTGCATAATATCTGTCGAATATTGTTTGCCGATAAACCCCCACGTGATGATTGTTTTGGTAATAAATCACCCAATCCTGTAATTGTTATAGTATCGTCAAATAATATTCCATCCCTGTTTCTTATAAAATTATGCAGTATAACACAAGCTTTAACAATATCAACAGCAAAATCTGGTTCAACGTTAATTGGTCGGTGAAAAATACGCCACTAATTAGTTAAAATTCCAAATAATGTACATTCGATAAATCGCCTAGCTCGACTCAAGCGATAATTGAAAATTCGCTTTTCGACTGATAGGTTTGATCCTCCAAATGGTCGTAAAAGGTGTTTGTGTAGAGCAAAGGCTTCATCTTCAACGAAAAAATAAGGCACTTCAGAACTATCAGTTCCTGGGAGGCATTTCTGTTCTGGAATATGGTGTCTTTCCGTAACAATAGAGTTCCACAATCCGCTTCGCTTAAAAACAGCAGAATCACAATCTTTCCCGTAACTTCCTATATTTGCATAAACGAAACGATAATTTGAGTCTGCTATTGCCATCAATACCAGGGAATAATAGTGTTTATAATTGTAAAACATGGATCCACTCGAACGTGGACAAATTATCCGGATGTGTTTTCCGTCCACCTATAATAATAGTATAAAAAGTTTAATGGTTTGAGTAATTTAAATAAAATATACGCATTAATTTAATTACTACGCACCGCTCCTATGCAATGGGGGAAAATTAGCATTTTTTTTTTTAAATCCAATGAAATTGTTTCTTACTGTTCTTTTGAAGGATTGGGTAGAAATTCTGACTTCATTACAATCCAAATAGCTCTGCAAACTTCTTTGACTATCTTACAGCAGTAGAAACACCAATCCTGTATGTATACTGAAGATCTGTGAATGAGCATCCACTAGCAAGATACCTAAAAAAAGCCGGATATACTTCGCATTATTTCTATACGAAAAAGTGTTTACAGAAAAAAAAAATTAACATAATTGTAAAACCATACGTCATTGTAAAATCAATATATTTTTTTTTTCACTCGGATCTATAATATTTTTATCATTACAGGAAAAGAAGTAATGAAAAGGTGGACAAATATACGAGATGCTTTTGCAAAGTTTTCTAAAAAAAAAAGAAAATGTGGAGCTGGAGCTGCTAAACATAAAAAATATGTTTACAGTGACCAACTACAATTTTAAAAAAAATTATATATAACAAGAGACGTGGAAGATAATTTTGAAAAAGATGATGGTGAAATTGATAACACTGCAGTCGAAGAAGAACTTTACCACAAAGAATACTCAACTCAAGATAAAAAAAAAAGCTAATCAGGATTTGGGTTCTTTTTCAAAAAAACGTCATAAAGCTGACGAATTAGAACACATGATGTTAAAAGCTCTTCAAAGTGAAATGCCAAATCGACATTTATCTTTTTTTAATGGAGTCATACCTGCGTTGGAGAAGTTTAATGAAGACGAAGTTTTGAAATTTCAAATGGGATTATTACAACTAATATCAAGTATAAATGATGAAAAACGATGAGGCTCTCAACCTTTCAATTATCCTCAGCCTCTCTTACATTCATCTCAGCCTACAACATCTACTCATCCTCATTTCTATTACCTCAAAAAATACATCAACCACCACAACCAGCTTCTTACCAGTATTATCAAAACTTGGATCAACCTATAGCTCCAACCTCTTGTGCGCCGCCGATACCCCACCCTACAGATAGTCCCTCTCCAGTCCCATCTACATCTTCTTCTTACCACTCGATTGACTTTTCTGCATTAAGTCCAATTTAATTCACTTTTCTAATTTCTTAATTTTTAATTGTTATTATAATAAACTTTTTGTATTTTTTATTTTATTTATAACAGCAAGGAGCTAGTCATTGTATGTATATGTTATTTTTCTATTTTTCAGTAAATTAAAAGTTATTAATATAATCAAAATTAAACGTTATTACTTACCTCAGTGTTACAGCTATCATTTCCACAGGTTGAATGCAATTTCTCATTTTAGTGTTTTGTCGCTGAATACTGTTTTTTAATAGGTAATGAAGCTCGTCAAAGGTTGAAATTGACATTCGAAAGTAATTAAAGAATTTGTTTTCGTCTGCGCGTAATTCTTTCATTAAATAAACAAATGTTCCCACTTCATCTCTTTTCTGATTAATTGGGTGCACCCAATGAATACGATTTCGTTGTTTTCGATACTTTTGAATACGACGATATAAAAAAAACACATGGCAATAGTGCGTTTTCGATACATGTTGAAAGTCAATTGAGTTAAAATTAAAAAATATCTAAAATATAACCAAACGTAGACGATTCACGGGAAAAATACGTTATGTGTGAAAACAAAGTCCGTACGGAAAAAAATCGTACGGATTTTAACCGTACGGACGAAACCGTCTCGTGTGAAAGAGGCCTAAAAGTTTTTTCACGGGTATACTGCCTCTTGCGAGGAATTGACAAATTCTCCAAGAGTAATTCTTGTCATGAAAAGTGCTTTCTCACATTGGCCGTTCGGATTCGGCTTAAAACTGTAGGTCCTCTCCATCCCTGACAACAGTACTCGCACACAGGAATGGTTGAGAGTTGTAAGTCACTAGGCACTAGTTCACAACGGACTGTTGCGCCACCAATTTTATTTTTTTTAAATTCTATTTATTTTTTGATAGCAATTTTTAACTATTGCTCCATTCAAATTTTGTCAACTTAAAGCTGAGTTTTTGTGTAAAAATTGTTGTATTTAAAAGTTTATTTTTTTCAGAAATCCTCATATTGAACCTGTGAATAAGCAGCGCAAAAGGGATTTCCTTTGCTATACACTTGTGTTTGATATCTGTATGTACGAAATGAATCCATCAGAACATACCCAGCCTTGGACATGCAAATCCCACCACTGTTTCGTATGTACAAGTGCTTTATTTATTCTAGACACAATGGGTTCGGTATCTGGGTATCGATAATCTATACATTTATTTTTTTTATCAATTTGAAAAATGGTTGTTTTGGAAACATCAAAATTCACTCACTCGCATGATATGAAATTAAAAATGCAGAACTCCGACGAGTTCCACTTCGTCGTTTGGTTTTTGTTGAGTCCAGGCGCAATCACTTACATGTTCAATTCGATATATTTCGATCGAGTTCAATAATTTCCATGCTGCCTGTGCCAGTGCCTGAGCTATTTGAATTCTAAGCTCTTCCTATTTCATTCCAAAGATGTCCCAAATCCTGTTTGCGAATACCAAAATAACGTCGCTCGTAGTGCGTCGTGGGGCTTTGATTGATAACTTTAGAAGCGCACGAATTGGATTTAGTGTTCCGTTGTTGGTACTGCAAGGCGTTTGAGTATTTTGTGTTTGTCCCAAGCCCATCAAGAGGCGGCCAGCCGATATTCAACTCCTAGGTCAGTGGTAGGTAAGGTATATTTTTATTTTATTGGATAGCTGGGTAGTTTTATAGATACTCGTTTCTGTTGTCTGGCATGATAACGTAATCCTCGATTGGAAAGTTATTGAAATAACCTAACTTGCTTTGAGCGTATTCGGCATACTCGAAACTGGATTGCCTATATGGCCGACTCGGTGAAAGCGCCTCGTCTACACTGTCCAATGTAATTGGCGTGGAAATGAATGTTTCTACATCGATATTTCTATAACCTTGTGACGTGCTCGAGGATTCTAGGATTACGATGACAGATTGACGGCCATAAATTGTTGTTCAATGATGCGTTAGCTTTAATATGCTGACGCTGGTTCGAGAAAAAGCGAATGGAACAGTGTCGTATAGGTCTAGGTACGTACAATCCGCCGGGAATTTTTCGTAACCATCATCATCATGAGTTAAAACAGAGGCAAAGGGTGTGACTGTGACTTGACTGAAAGAATGAAGATAAATAATGGAGACAATGAACTCGCAGAGCATGATAGATATGCAAATGGATTAATGTGATATCAAGTTTATGATGATGATGTACATAGATGGAATTATTTGTTTATTTTTCTACTTTTTATTGAACTGACTAAAGCGTAATTGGGATAAATGTATATAAGTTGGTAAGTATGAGTATTTGCATAGTTAGAGCTAGGAAGGATGGTTCTTTTAAAATGTAGATAAATATACTTGCAGAAGGGATGTGTTCGTGTGCCTCGTCCTCCGCTAGTCGATATATAGATGTTCGTCAAGCATGATTGTTGATTTTAATTTTATTTGCATCGTGGGTTAATCTGACGATGACGGTGGTGAAGGGGGAAAGAGCAATGGTGATGGTTATGGTGATGTCGATGGAGATTGGTGACTGTGATGTTGACATCATCAACCCTTGATTGTTTTATTTTAGATTCTTAGTGACACTTTTGAAAAATGCTTTTGAATTACTTAAGCAATTTATACGTTTATTATAATATTGACATCGCAATATGACTCTATTAAAATTATAATAAAATTAATTCTCTGCAAATATTTTTGTTTGTTGTTTTATCTTATACAAAGTAGGCAACAGATTGTTTGAAGTAAAATTTATGGGCTAGTTAAGCCAACATTAACATAATAATTGTATTACTATAATTTGTTTTGAGAATAATTTTACAAATGATGCCCTTCATGTCCGTCAAATACTTATATTTATACAACCGATAATCTAATTAGACTCTGGTTTGGTAATTGAAGACTCTTTTTAATTGAAAACACAAATATTATACACACCTAATCAAACATTAAAATTGATTGTAAAAGTATATCGAATCGAATTTCTTGGCTGATGGCCGTTGAGTGTATTTAAACTCTTGTGGAGTTTAAATACACTCAACTTCTAATGTCAAAACATATAATGTCAACTAATGTTTACAATTTTATACATGCTTATAATGTTCTGGAATTTGCATCGTTGCAAGATATTTCTGTATTTTTTTTATAATTAGCGAACACGTTCGCGTAGTACAACTAAAAAATGAAGCTTTGTACTTCATAGTATGGCCAAAGTTGGGCTCAAGGGTAAACTGATGGGCTTTCCTAGAAGCGCGGGTATTACGGTTAAATTGTTTAAGGGAAGGAATGCAACTGACTATTTTATAGTTTAAATAACGGTAAAAAAGGGTGAGACAAGAAACTTTACGACGATGTTCGAGTGACGTAATCGAGTTGATGATGTTAATAGTTAATGTCACCAATCATTTTGAAAGCTCTTCTTTGAATACTGTCCAAGAGGCTTAAATAAGTTACTGGAGCACCAGCCCATAGATGATTGGCATTTGATCTGTCAACGGTAGAGTGTACAAAAATAGTGCTCCTTTTTAAAAAATAAAATTCAATAGTTCTTTTATTTTATTTAATCTGTTTTTATTGGAAAAAGTATCTTAAATAATACATGAACATTTTGTTATAAAAAGTGCTGCACTGAATCACATCTAAATAAATCTTTTTTACATTTAAAATTTGTCTCAAATCTCTATGAGCAATAAGAACAAAAGAAAAGTAACCGAACTTTCACCGGAATTAGAAATAACTCGCTGTCACAAAAAACATTCAAGCATAAAAGAAATGAATACCGAAGTAGGCAAATTATCTGTGCAAGAATTCAACACATTGCTAGATAATAAGTTAAAAAATATAGCAACTAAAACGGATATTTTATCACTTGCGACAGAAATTGCTTCTCTTAAAGCCACAAATGCACGATTAAATGAAAAACTCATCAAAATGACGAATAGATGTGAGCTTCTGGAGTCGCAAATTGAGCTGCTGTCACGTAAGGCCAACGAAAACACCATAGTTGTGCATCTTCCTTTAAAAGAAAACACCAATGCAGTTGACTCAGCAAAACAAACTTGCAAGGGTCTTCTCAATCTAAAGGAAAATGATAATATCCTTGTAAACAAGACGCGGGAATTCACTAACAGCAGAAAGCAAAGATGCACGGTACTCTTGGAGCTTGACTCTGCTAACACGGTTCAAGAGATTCTGCGCGGCTCGAGTATTCTTAAAGGAACTGGAATAAGTGTAACACGCGAGCAATCACTTCTATATCGCAAGAAAAGGCAGTCCTTATTCGAAACAAAAACCAAATTGCTTAAATTTAACCCCGCTGCTAAAGTTATAATTAAAGGAGACAAAATACAAATCAACAACAACACCTTTGTTTACAAATTCGATCGCGGATTAGTAATCAAAACTTCGGCAGAGATGACATTTATCCAACAACAATTTGGTTCGAATGCACTTGAACTTTTTGACTGCAGCGTGGGAGAACTTCAAACTGAGTGCTCTTTACCCTCAGCAGCGCCTCCACCGGTGTATATTAATAATGAATAGGAAAACAGTGCCGTCTGCCAAACGATAAGTACTAGTAGTAGATTTTTTAATTTAAGTATTTTAAGCTACAATATAGCTGGAATTAAAAACAAATTAATGCTAGCTGATTTTTTTAATTTAATTCAAAAATATGATATAATTATATTGATTGAAACGTTTTTAGAAGAAGAAAGACAAAATGAAATTTCTAAATATTTTAAGGACTTTAATACCAGCTATATTCCGGCTGTAAGAAATAATATTCACGGTAGAGCAAGTGGGGGAATATTGTGTGGTATTAAAAAAAATAAAATTAGTAATTTTGTAAAGTTTAGAATAGTCGAAAGTAAATTAGTTTTCCAGATAGATGGTAACACAACCCACAAAACTCACTTTATTGTCCCATTATATTTAAACTGTAATAATTGGTTGAACGACTATGAAGAATTGTACGATTTTTTAAATAATTTCAAATCCAAAAATGTAATGTTGATCGGTGATTTCAATGCCAGAATTGGGCTTTTTCAAAATTCAAACATCGAAGAATTGAATACCCAAACGGATTTACTCTCAACTAGAAACTCTAAAGATGAAACACAAAATAGAAACGGGAGAATGCTAATTGAATTACTTGAAAGTTTCGGTTATTGGGTTTTGAATGGTGTATCGAGAAGTGATGTTTGTGGTGAATTGACCTTTGTAGGTGGGCAGGGAAGTTCAGTTATCGATCTGTGTGCAGTGAATGGTGATTGGCTTCAAGCTGTAAATGATTTTGAAGTATTATTAGCAACTTTTACTTCTCATTTACCAATTCTGGTGAATGCAAACTTCTTGTATGAAACACGTTGCCCAAGCGTAGAAAAAATTCCTAGACTTAAATGGAAACCTCAGGAGGGAGAGAGATTCCGAGAAAGATTAAACCTTCACGTTGGATTGTTGCCACCCCCAAGCCCCTCGGCAATTGACCAATTAGGAGAACAAATAAGCGAAATTGTTAGATCATCTGCTTCCCGTATTTGTAGTCACAAGCAGCTGCAACCCAGAAATAAATGGTTTGATTCCGAATGTATGAGGCTCAGAAAAAAATCTTTCGCTTTCCTTAAGTTATTTAGAAGATTTAATTCAGACCACTTTAAGTCTGCATATCTGGAAGCAAACAAAATATACAAACAGGTCTGCGAGGCTAAAAAGTTAAATTACACACTAAATTTAGCGACCAGTTTAGAAAGGTGTAAAGATTCAAAAAATTTTTGGTATAATGTACGAGAGTTGGGTGGAAGCAATCGTACGTCTTCAAGTATATTGCAAGCTGAAGTTCTGGCATCGCATTTCCGATCCTTGTTGACATGTCAAGATGACTTGCACTCGTTTCATTATGCTTGCCCAGACACAGCCGTTGATTTGCTTGATTCTGTTATAGTCCTAGATGAACTGGATCATGCTCTTTTTAATATGAAGAACAATAAGTCCCCAGGAATTGATGGCATTCCCGCTGAATTTCTTAAAAACTCATCTTTAGAATACAAGCAATATCTTCTTTCTTTTTATAACAACTTGTACGATTCTGCTTGCGTTCCCACGAGTTTTAATAAAGCTGTTATATTTTCAATATTCAAGAAAGGGGATCCTAGCTTACCTGAGAATTATAGAGGTATTTCAATATTAAATTCCATTAGAAAAGTATTTGCTAGAATCCTATACAAAAGACTTATCAGTTGGGTAGAATCAAACAATCGTTTAAGTATGTTTCAAGCTGGTTTTCGTGAGGGCTTTTCAACAGTTGACCATATTTTTGCTTTATCGAGTATTGCTAACAAATTTATTCAAAAGAAAAAGAAGATGTATGCTTGCTTTATCGACTTAAAAGCTGCATTTGATACCGTCAATCGACAAGCTCTCATTTACAAAATCTCCTCACTCGGTATATCTAGAAAATTTCTAAATATCTACGAAAAATTTCTATGTAAAACTTATGCGACAGTTTGGGATGGGACCGAGATTTCAAATTGGTTTCAAACGACTGCAGGTGTTCCCCAGGGGTGTATCCTCAGCCCAATCTTGTTTGCCCTTTACATTGACGATATTTCAGATAATTTACCCGGTGGAGTGTGTTTTTCTGATATTCGTATAAAAGTACTTCTTTACGCGGATGACTTGGTTATGCTAGCGGATAACCCATCTTCTCTCCAGCTACAAATCAATAGGGTCCAAACGTACTGCAATATCTGGGACCTTAAAATAAACTCAGAGAAAACAAAGATAATGGTGTTTGAGGCACGGAGTTGTAGAAGATTGAGAGAAGAAAGGTGGTTCCTTAACAACCAACCTATTGAAATAGTACAGGAATTCAAATATCTGGGAGTGTTGATGTCTGCTAACGGTAGCTTCAATAAACATGTTCAGCGTAAGAGTAGAGAAGCTAAAGTAGCTCTTAACATGATGTGGCCATCTTTCTTCTCAAACCAAAATATAGACTTAGGATCTAAATACCGAGTTTTCGAAGCAACCATTAACACCTGCTTGTCTTACGGTATTCAAGTTTTTGGTCACACCTATTTTGAAGAATTTGAGTTGATACAACGCTTTTTTTTCAAAAGATTATTTCGGTTACCAAATTCGACTCCGACCTATGCAATTCATGTAGAATCTGGAATTGCGCCGATGTACGTTAAACATTTAAAATTGCATGCAGATTTTCTAACAAGAGTAATGAATAAACCAAGTTCGAATCTTCATACATCTATCATGAAGGTTCTTTTGCAAACAAAAGCATCGCCTTTTAAGGAATGGACTCAACTTGCCCGGTTGCATAATGTTTCTTTTGAACTGTCTGAGTTTAACATAGATAATTGGCAAGATATCTTTTCCAATGTTATCGCAAAAGTTGATGAAAATATATATCTTCAACATCTAAATAGAGCATCATCATCGTTAACAAGAGAAATTTATAGAAATTTAAGCCACTCCTTAAATACTAATGTGACAAATTATTTCAATAATAGACTTTCTGCGAGAGCTATAGGTACAATTTTTAGAGCAAGGGTTGAAATATTGAACTTGAATTATATTCCGCATCGATCAGATCTACCTCTCCTTTGCAATTATTGTAACAGAAATGAGCGTGACGATATTTACCACTTTATAGCTATTTGTCCGATGCTACAAGAAATTCGAAGGCTCTATTTTCAACATAGTGTTCTCTCTAGAGAACAAATGTTTGGTTTAATGAACGGATCCGTTGGGTGGACAAATCTCTTCATGTTCTGTGACCATGCCTTAAATTATCGAAGATGCTTTTCAACCTTTTAATTCTTTTTTTTTTAAATTTTGTTTTTTTTTTTTTTTCTAAAAGTACTAATTTACAAAACTCTAAAACATTTTATAATATGATTTTAAAAAAGAACGCAAAAATTAATAGTTATCAAAAGAACTTTTATCTATTTTTTTTCACGTGAGCGAATGTAAAACAACAAATTATATTTTTTTTTTTTATTTATTTAACAAGAATTGTAATAAAAACCTACCAAATATTTATTTTATAATTTTATTAAAGCAAATGTTATTTTCTGGCAGACGGCAATCTTGCCATGTTCATATATTATTTTAATTTTCAAATTGTAAACAAATGTTTTTAATGAAATAAAGAAATAATAATAATAATAATAACCAGCCCATAGATGAGAGCTATATTCAAGTTTCGGACGTATATATAGGTTTTGTAGATTGTAGCCAGATCAGACGGAGAGAAAAATTTATTGCAACTTCTTAAAAAACCTAGACATCTTGCGGCATTTTTGGGGACATCGCGTATGTGATCGCTCCACAAAAGGTGGTTGCTGATGCACATCACGAGGATGTCGAGATTTTCCGCTCCGTTGATGCAAGTTCCACTCATAGATAGTGGCAAAGAGGGTATATCTCGCTTTAACGGTACAAGACAGCATTGGGTTTTCGAAGCATTACATTCTACACGGTTTATTATTCCCCATTGTAATTGTACAATGCTGTGTAGGTCGGAATTCAATGAGCTTATCATATTTTGCCGTAGCAGTTCCACATCCGAAGAGGACGGTTGTGAGTCTGGAAGCAAATATGAAAAGCTAATGTCCAATTTCATAAAGAACTTTTATACATTTAACAGGATTTTAAACTGTAAAATGGGATATTTTGGTTTCACCAAGCGTTTTTAAAGTAAACAAGCTTTTAAACACCTTTTAAAACTAAATGCCCATTTGGCTTATTAAATTTTAAAAGTGTCATTAAAAAATGAATATGACAGCTGATGTTTTGTTTTGTAAAATTTGTATTCCCAATATTTGGAGATACAGAATGAATAGGTAAACAAATTCTACATTGCATTTATAATATCGTTTTTATGATTTTAATTTTTAATTAGAATATTAGATTGGTCATCTTCATCTGACGAAGAAGAACAACATATAGTTATTCGCCGCTCAAGAGTATTTCGCGTTCACAAGAATCCATTTTCATATTTTATTTTTGAACGACACACGATTTTTGACTTTGAAGAAGTTTACACTGTTGTATTTTGCGATTCTTGACATTTATTTCAGCATATAATATAATGCTTTCTCATTTTTTCTCACACAATTCGCTTAATAGAAAGAAAAAAGGGGTTTTATTTTTACAGCGTTGTGAAGAGAACTCTATTTTAACAAAAATATCCCTGAAATTTCCCATTTCAAGCTTGGTGAAACTGAAAAAATTTTAAGGCCTGATAAAATTTAAAATGATTTTAGATAAAAGTGCTTTTAGTGTTTGTTTATGAAAAATCGGACATAAGAGTGCTATCGTCAGCGAAACAATGTATTCGATTAGAAGTAGCAGACAGGATATCATTTATAAAAAAATAGGAAAAAGGTCAGAGACAAAACGGAGCCCGGGGGCACACCAGCATTTATTTTATAGGTTTCAGACTTGAATCCGTCCAAAATAACTTGTATTGAACGGTTCGAAAGAAAATTTCTAATGCATGCATTTTCGATAAGAGAGTAAGATGCCAAACTTTTTCAAATGCCTTTGAAATATCAAGTGCAATAATCTTACTTTCTCCAAAACGATGTAAAGATTTGTTCCACTGTTTGGTGAGATGAACCATGAGATCACCAGTGGACTTATGGCTACGAAAGCCGTATTGGCGGTCATTAAGAAGCTTCCGTTCCCCAAGATATTTCTTAAGCTGATAATTAATCAGCGTTTCCATGACCTTAGAAGGAAAGGACGTAAGTGCTATCGGTCGATAATATGCGGGAGAAGAATATTCGCCTTTTTTTAGGATAAATGCAGTTTTTCAACTACTCGGAACGAGCCCAGAAGAATAGAATAGATGGAAAAGCTTACGCAGTGGTTTTGCTAGCGTGGAAGAACACCTCTTCAGAATAAAAGCGGGAATACTATCCGGAACAGCGGATTTATGAATGTTGAGATGTTTAAAAACTCTCGCCATAGTACGATTACGAAAATAGATTGGTCCCATAGAATCATTTACGCGTTCAAGAACTGGGGGAGCCATGAGCCATGACAAATATCCATTTGAGAGTAGGTTATATTGGTTGAAAGAATGGCTCTAAACCCTTAAGTCAAATGTATAGTTAAAATTAATAAATTGAATTACCGGCCTTCAAACTCAGCCACGTAGTCTACTTCTAGTAAAAATTTAAATAAAAACTCTGAAATGCTGGGCAGAGTCAAGTTTGCAGCGTTCATGTTGTGAAATGACCGACAAAATAAATGAAATAATAAAATTCAAATGTTAACTATAATTTTGTTTTTCTTTCAATAATTAAACTACATATTTACAGTAAATTAAACATACTTAAAAATTACTTTTTTTCCTTCTTGTTCTTAAAAAAGGGTGCATTTTTCCCAGATTCAGGAGATAGAGTATACTTATACAGGATGTTCCATAGTGACCGCAGCGGACGAAAACCATTAATTTTAATTTACCAAAATAATACGTTCGATATTTAACTGTAGGAAATTCGCTAATTTGTTAATTGCATAGAATTAACATGCATGATATATGTAGAAAGAAATTTTGAACTATTCCTGCTTTTAAACAACCAAGAACGGCTTTAGTTTTGCCAAGTTATAGAGCCAGTGAAATATCGGTCTCAAAAATGGAAGACATTTATTAGGTAATAGAGTATAAACCTATAAACCTGGAAATATTTGTAAGGTTTTTCAAAGAGCACGTCATTTATATTAACGTTTTTTGGCGAATTAATTTGTCGTATCATATACTATCTTCAGTTTATATAGGTACTTAATGTACTCTGTTGACTTTTCAATGTAAACATTTCTATGCTATTGAAATTCTTCCCACCATTTACTATCACAATTATTACATATATATTGCTAAATTAAAATAAATTCCTTGTTTGTAGCTAGATAAGCTATAACCTTAAAATGTCAAAAATGTGTTTAAAAGAAATTACTCAAAAAACCAAACAAACTATTTTATATCAAAAAGGAAGTGAAAACGTGTAAATTACTTCATAAGTGTTTGGACTTGAAAATACTACCTAATTAGGAACCTACGTGATTATTTTGTCTGTGTCAGTTACCTTGAGACATCCTGTATTTTGGACGACGACGACGCACGGCCATATATCTCAAGAAATATTAAACAATTGTAAATATCATATGAAAACAATGATTATTTATTACAATATTAGACCAACTTAATTATAAACTGCATTTGGTGTTTTCGACTAGTTTTTAACATAACGTTTCTAAAAAATTAAGACACAACAAAAAAATATTAGATTTTGAAAAAGACATTTTTAAGAATCTTTTTTGAAGTTTGTAGTCAATTGGTATTTTTGAGGCCCTTAATTTTTATACAGGGTGGGACCAAAAATGATTCGGCATTCAGTGTTAAGTGAAAGTTCGGGTGAGGAAGACCATGTCGGTCGTCTCGTAGTGTTCTGTTCTTTTTGCATTAACTGTTGTCTTTTCTTCTGTCCCCGTACCGTCGCAGTTACGTTTAGTGTATAACAAAAAAAAAAAAAAAACAAATACCACAAAAAAATCAATTTAACTTAAATATTGTTCAGTGAAAAATATGTTAGAGCATAAACATTTTCTTCCTCACTAAATTTTCATTTTTTTAATTTTTTGTACAGTTGAGTGTTTTGATTGTTAGGTTCCGGACCAATTAAACGTCACTACTAAAGGCATAATATGTTATGTATACGGTGACCATATTTTCCGAGACAAAATAATGAGCAGTACTCAAAAAAATGAAAAATGTTGACCAGTTTTCAAGATTTTTTTTGTATTAAATTAATAAATAAATATAGTATAATTAGGTATGTATATATGTATTTATAAACTAAACAAAAAAGGGCAAGAGTACGATAACTTAGGCGACAAGATATTATAACGGAATTTTTTAGAACAGTTAAAAATAAGCATTTTTTACTATGGGAGGGGGGTCTATCTCCCCCCGTTTAGGCTGGAGGGGCAATTTAAAAAAATTATTACTTAAAATGGAAAAAAATTCTTAAAAAATAACGGTGATACTTACAATTAAGTTGTATACATTTTTTTAAAGCCAACATTCTGTTCTATTAGCCAGTTTTTAAATAAAGTCAAAACTATGCGTAGTTTTTGAAAAATTTAATTTTAAACTCAAAATTTGAGTAAAAAAAGTTAAAAAAAGGATTAAAGTGTAACTTTTTCAATACTTCAAGATTTTCTACCATTGTTTTTATTTCAGAATTTATTGCTCTTATTTGTTTTTGATCAAAAACTGAAAACTAGATGATTTTATGTCTTTTAGTTTTTGAGGAAATTGAAAATAAAAATTTAATTTTAAACTCAAAATTTGAGTAAAAAAAGTTAAAAAAAGGTTTAAAGTGTAACTTTTTCAATACTTCAAGATTATCTACCATTGTTTTTATTTCAGAATTTATTGCTCTTATTTGTTTTTGATCAAAAACTGAAAACTAGATGATTTTATGTCTTTTAGTTTTTGAGAAAATTGAAAATAACCACAACTACTATTTTAATTTAATTCTTTTTTTTTTGCTTGAGTGGTCTTATTTTGATAGTAATAATGGTATTTGCGTATGCGTAATGCGTGTTTGGGTGTATGCAACAGTAAGGTGTGCGCGAGTTTGGGTGTATGCAACAGTGGTATCTGTAAGGGGGGGCATGCTGCCCCCCTGCAACCCCCCTGCTTGGGCACACTATAGGATTTGGGGTGGGTGCAAGTTGGATTGTGTGCAAGGTGGGGAGGGTGCAAGATGGGGTGCATGCAAAGTTTCTTTTGCATTTAAATAAGCTGGATTTAAGAAAAATTAATTTACCCTAGGTATATCTTAATCCATATTCGATTATTACTATCAAAATAAAACTACGTTAATACTTAAGCAAGGAAAAAGTAATTTAATTAAAATATTTTTTTTGGTAATTTTCAATTTTCTCAAGAACTAGAAGACATCAAGTCATCTAGTTTTCAGTTTTTGATAAAAAACAAATAAGAGCAATGAATTCTGAAAAAAAAAACAGTAAATAATTTGAAAGTTTTGAAAAATTACACTTTAAACCTTTTTTTAACTTTTTTTTGCACAAATTTTGACTTTAAAACAATTTTTTTCAAAAACTATGCATAGTTTTGACTTGATTTAAAAACAATCTAATAGACAAAAGTGTTGGCTTTAAAAAAAGGTATAACACTTAATTCAGGGTATTACCGTTATTTTTTAATTATTTTTTTTTCATTTAATGTACATATTTTTTTTAACTGCCCCTACCGCCTAAACGGGGGGAGATAGACCCCCCTCCCATAGTAAAAAATGCTTGTTTTTAACTGTTCCATACAAATCCGTCATTAAACTTTGTCGCCTAAGTTATCGTACTCTCCCCCAAAAAAGGAACTTTCATCGATAATAAACAAAACAAACATAAAAATAACACAGATTCTTTCAGTATCTAACTTATTCACAAAAAATAATAAACAAAACCTTAAACTCTTTTATATCATATTGGCTAGTCAAACAACTTTGAAATCGAATTATAATTAATTAGTATTGTTAAAATAAGTACTTTTCGGAAGAATATTTTTTTTTTTTAAATTAATTCTGGCTTTCCGTTTTAATAATTCTTAAATTCGATGCAATTTAATTCATAATTGCATTTGCAAATTAAAATGGACCTGATTGTTTTAATTTTCATATTGTTTTTTTCGTTTGTCCATACATTGTTTAAAATTGAGAAAACTCTCTCTATAGGGGCATTAGACCCAGGAAGCCATAAACAAAACTCTACGATTTTTGAAATGTTTTCATACTGTATCATTTTTTCATTGAAAAACTTGAAAATGTCATTTGGCTCTCCTTCCATTCAAAAGTTTTTTCTGAAGACACTTAATTTCGTGCACACGAAAACTCGTCGAAAACATCAGTGTCATTAATTCAAATATATATTGCTTCTCTTTTTCATAATAAACATTAAACTCAACTACACTTTTTCACAGGAAAGAGTGTAATTCTTACTCTTTATTTATTTTTGGAGTGAAGGGTTTTTCAACAATGCAATAATTCCAACAGTCGAAGTGTACTCTCAAAATTACTTATGGAAAATGCCATAACTAGTCCAAATGGAAAAAAGATGAGTTTCATTCACATTTACTGAAAGTTATTTTTACCAAAAACACTCTAGTAAAGATATAAATCCTCGGTAGCCATATTGGTTTGCCTACAAACTAAACCGGAAACGGACCTGATAAAACAATTCTTAGTGTGCGTGAAAACACGTACCCTAAGACACAACTAATCAGTTCCGGTCCGAATCGAATTGTTGTTGGATTTCACATTTATTCATGGACATCATGTCAAAATTACAAATACAACAATGTAAACAAATGGGTTTTGGAGGGTGATACGTACGAAGGATTTATATCTTCATTAGAGTGTTTTTGATTTTTACCATTGTCATGGTCAGTAAAACTCAATGGTAAAATTAATTTCCAGTGGTGAAAGTCATCCTGTGCGCAAGTGTAAGCGCATTAGTTTAACTTCCCCTGTATGCTAAGATGTATAATATGATCTGATTTTTGTAATTGCGAGATTAGGAAGTGTTCCGAAATAGAAAGACAACGAATTATGATGTAAGGGTACGTTTTCATTAAACATTTAATGGTTTTCATGCTTAGGCTTTCCTCAAAAAAAAACCCATAAAATAATGAGCAATTTCTAAAATAATGAACATTTTTATGTTTTCCGACACACAATAATTCATAATGAACATTTTCTTCAAATAATGAACTGTTCATTATAATAATGAACGGATGGTCACCGTAGTTATGTAGTGAGGTTCTATTCTAAAAGACCTTTTAAATAATCTTATATAGTGAATACTTAGAAATCCGTATGTTTTGATTTTTTTTCTTATATATTGCAATGATTGGTAGTCTTAGACTAGATTATAGTAATATTCGTGGGCTGAGATCGAATTTTCTGTCTGTGTACATTCACACTGTCTCTAACAGGTCAGCTCTTTTGGCACTGAGTGAAACCCAAGTAGATGAGGATTCCGATCCTACGGAATTTTATATTCATGGGTATGGCTTGGTGCCATTATTCTTCTCCCACCATGGTCTCGCCATATATATTAGGAATAATGTTGCCTATCAACTTTTACCACAATATGGTCATTGTACCAACTCATTCTTTGATTTCATTGGTTAAAACTTTCCGTGAATAAGCACATCATTCACTATTGTTTCCTTTATTGTTTCACAATTCTTCGTGGCTTCTCCATTCGGGCCAGACAACACCCGAAGGAATGTGTGCTGAGATTTTTGCTGAGTTCAACCATTTTACTCGTAGTACCCGTAGCGTGATGGTTAGTGCGTTGGACTGTCATGCAAGGGGTCTTGGGTTCAATCCCTGCCTGTGCCACCTAACTTTTTTCACGGGTACTACCTCTTGCGAGGAATTGACAAATCCTCCAAGACTAATTCTTGACATGAAAAGTGCTTTCTCAAATTAGCTGTTCGGATTCGGCATAGAAACTGTAGGTCCCTTCCATCTCTGACAACATTACTCGCACACAGGAATGGTTGAGAGTTGTAAGTCACTAGGCCCTGGTTCTTCATGGACTGTTGCGCCACCTAATTTATTTATTAAACATTTTACTCAGCTTGTCAATGAGTTAATGGTCGAGCGGAAAGTACACTTGACTTGTTTCTTACTTCTGATCCTGATAAATACATAATCAGTGTATTGACGCCTCTAGGCACATCGAACCATAGTGTCATATCTGTTAATTTCTCTTGTCAAATAAAACCAGTTAAAGAAAGAGCTCTAAAGAGAACCATCTCAATATTTCTTCGGGATCTATAACTGGTCACTATGCTTCCTCGGTGGTGACGTAGACTCCAGTGCAGATATGATATGATTACTAATATGATTCGTTTGGGAATGGAAACCTTTATTGCGAATAGGGTTAAAAGTATTAAACCTAAGAATAAATCATGGTTCGATTCGAGCTGCAAAGAAGTTATTAAGGAGAAGGGGTGAGCTTCCGGTGTTTTAAAGCCAACCCAACTGAGGAAAACCGGAAAAGGTTTAAAGAAGCCAGGAAGGCCTGCAACGCCCATATTCGAAGGACTAAATTTCTGCATGACCAAAAATTACGGCAAAAAATACTGCAATGTCCCAAAATCAGCTTAAGAAATGTCTTGAGGAACGAAAGCTTCTTAATGACCGGCAATACGGTTCATAGCAATTGGTCCACTGGTGATCTCATGGTTTATCTCACCGAACAGTCAAACAAATTTTTACATCGTTTTGAAGAAAGTAAGATTATTGCACTTGATATTTCAAAGGCATTTGATTTGGTATCGACGAATCTCTTCTTCGTTGGATTAGAAATTTTCTTTCGAACCGTTCAATACAAGTTGTTTTGGACGGATTCAAGCCTGAAACCTATAAAATAAATGCTGACCTTTTTCCTAATTTTTATAAATGATATCCTGTCTGCTACTTCTAATCGAATACATTGATTCGCTGACGATAGCACTCTTAGCTTTTCATATTCGTTTCCAGACTCACAACCCTCCTCTTCGGATGTGGAACTGCATCGGAAAAATATGATTAGCTCATTAAATTCCGACCTACACAGCATTGTACATGTACAATGTGGAATAAAAAATCGTGTGGAAATTAATGCTTCGAAAACCCAATGCCAGAGAGAAAAAACTAATTGAGAGAGTCAAACTTCCTCGTCTCCGTCTCTTCGAAACCTTTTACTCTCATTTTTTATAGCGTGTTGAATTCGTATCGGTGTATACATGTTTTCATCTCGGAGAAAGAGTACACAAAAAAAATCTGTTGTGGGATTGCGACATTTCTCATTTTTGTTTATTGATCGCCCAGACCCAGAAGGCTATGTTTTTTAAAGTCTCATTATAATATTTGTAATTCTCATAAATTTCTTTCTTTAATTTTACTACCATCTTGTCGTTTTTATATCTAGAAAAATACTAAATATAATTCAAAATAATTCTAGCAAAACATTTTTGTTTGACAATAAATAACGGGAGAAGTTATAACGGTAGATCGTGGTGAATTTGTTTTTCTCTTCTTTTTCTCTAAGTTACAGACAGATGACATTAACAACCAAAACAAGAAAGGATGTGTGCAGAAAGAGTGCAACAAGTTTAAGGTTTTTTAGACTAGACTTTATTTGAATGTACGAGCAAGTAAATACTTTTCATATATTTATCTTATATTTATTTCAGTAATATCTTAACCAATAACTTAACTAATGTATTTTCTAAAATATACTGCATCAAATTATTTATTTGTGTTACTATAAAAGAATCGTCAGTTGTGAGAACGGAAAAGTCCATTTTGCAAAAGTGTTGAAAAAAGGCAAAAAGTCTATATTTTACTTTTTTGAGATGCAAGACCTATAGATAAAATGAAGATCACGTGGATTTGAGTGGAATGAGATAAAAATTTCGTTTGTAGCCGGTTCTTAAAACGTTGGACTTATTCCGTTCTTGCAACTTACGGTTTGAAATTTCAAATAAAACTCAAATTTTAATGAAATAAATACATAATTTATTTAAAATAAAGCTTTAAATGATAACAAAATATTTAAGTAATAGCAGAGATTATGTAATTAAAAAAAAAGTGGTATACATAAGCAAGATCACATACAAAAATATAGTAAAAGTTTTATCCTTCTTCTTCTTCATCACCTTCAGAAGTTGCGGTTGGCCATGTTAATATAGTTAGGTAGAACTCCTTCTTGTCGTCTTCTATATACGAAAAGATTTTGCGGACATCCTCCATCTTTTTATGGTTTATGGGAATTTTATTTTCATAAGCCATTGTTGTAGGTAAGGCAGGAGTGGCGAGGCGTTTTTGGAGCAAAACTGGTGTTTTATAAGACCTTCGATCCATTCCGAAGCTTCCACGCGCCCTATAGATGGAGCTGTAGGTCAGATGTCTGTATTTAGAAATCATAAACATGGAATCCTTGTTTAATGATTTGCTGGTTTTCTTGTAAAAATATGGCCAGGTGTTTTTGAAATCCAGTATATCATCAGACGAAATGCTCGTTACTCTAAATAATCCATTTCGTTTTACGTTGGATATTATTGTGTTGTATTCGCAGGGAGTGTATATCCGATCAGTTCTTCTTATAAGCGTTTTTGCTGTCCCAGAGTTCCGATCACATTGCAGGAATGAGTGACCCCGTACAGGAAAGTACTGATGAATAACCTTAAAACGGCCCAATGAAACTAGTAGCAGGAAGAATATTACTAGTGTGTTGTTGCTGTTTTGCCCTCCACACGCGTCACTAAATACATGTAGTTCTTTGATAGCAGGATCAAGATTTTGAATACTCTTCCACAGCAGACTGCAAATGTCATCAGGTCCTCGCTTTGCTATGCCTTCATGGTACGTATAAAAGTCCGCAGTGTTCGTCTTCATATGATGGACGCAAAATACATAGAGCCACAGTTTTCGCAAATAAAACATTCCTTGCACTGGAATCTTCGGCAAAGGCAGGTTCTGCATGTAGTCAAAAACAATAGCTCCAACATCTTCTCTTTCACCACATAAGGCCAGCACTTCTTGTTGTTTATTGTAAAACTTTTTTGCCCGTCTCAAATGTGCAGAAAAGTTCATACATTATCTTGATATTCAGTGATGCCTCCAAATACTGAATATGCTTGCTGCTGTAGTGTGATTCTTTTAAGGGGAAGGATCGTATGTGATCATTCATAGCAACAAGCACACTGTTAGGTAACCTGTTTGCACGTACATCATGTTTCCCACACTGATCTACAGGTGTTCTGTCCGCCGCCACAAGTGATGAGAGCCGATAAATTGCACTGCTAGATACGCAAAACAAAATGGAGAACGCTTGTATGCATATTCTTGTTTTAACAATATTTGACACTATTATGTTGTAACCAAAAGAATGTTGTCGTGTTGCTGGGTTTTCGGTGCATGACCGAGGCCGTCTTCGATCCACTGGCATGCATTCTATAAGTCCCATAAGATATGTGTCCTGCTCATTCTTTGGCCGACCATTGTAAACGTTCTGCAGTATTTATTTTCTTTGTTCTGTGTCTATGTTTCCGTATTAGATTTTCCATCCATTACCCTTCCAGTTCTAACGCTTCTGTAGGGCTCACCGCGTAAGCGGTGTAACCTATGGGCTTCTTGCTTATATCGGGTGATTTTTTTGAGGTTAGGATTTTCATGCATTAGTATTTGACAGATCACGCGGGATTTCAGACATGGTGTCAAAGAGAAAGATGCTCAGTATGCTTTGACATTTCATCATGAATAGACTTACTAACGAGCAACGCTTGCAAATCATTGAATTTTATTACCAAAATCAGTGTTCGGTTCGAAATGTGTTTCGCGCTTTACGCAAATTTTATGCGTTTTTTTTTTAAAAAAGTTCTCAAGCTCTTAAAAAATCACCCATTATATTAAACAATGTCCTCTTTTCAATGGAGGACAATAAATACATAATGGGTGATTTTTTAAGAGCTTGAGAACTTTTTTAAAAAAAAAAACGCATAAAATTTGCGTAAAGCGCGAAACACATTTCGAACCGAACACTGATTTTGGTAATAAAATTCAATGATTTGCAAGCGTTGCTCGTTAGTAAGTCTATTCATGATGAAATGTCAAAGCATACTGAGCATCTTTCTCTTTGACACCATGTCTGAAATCCCGCGTGATCTGTCAAATACTAATGCATGAAAATCCTAACCTCAAAAAAATCACCCGATATAAATGTTTTCTCCTTATTCCTCGCTTCCTCTTACTAGTAGATCGTACATCACTGTTGCTGGAGTCACTAGACATTTCTGGGAGAAATTAAAATTTTGTTAGAAAAAATCCACGTCACCGCTTAAATGTTACACTTACATACCTTTAAAACCTTTAAAAATATATTTATTTAAAAAGCAAAAACTACTGTTTTTTAAAAACAAACTCAAAATAGTTTACTCTCTAATATTAAAAACCAAACTAGATATTGATGAAAAAATAACGTCACATTTAGGTATAGCACAAGTTTTTCGCGATCCGGACACATTTTCGCACAGTTTGAAAAAACATACCTTTTTTATATTTTCTTTCATAAAGTTCATGGGTTTTCCTAATGACCCCAATATCTTTATGACTCCCTGTTTGCCAAATATTTACTTTTTGGTAAAAATAAACATTTCTCTAAAAAAAAATAGGTATCCAATAGAAGTGTTTTATTACCCTTCTAATAGGGCCATGTATGAATAACGCAATTTCGCCTTAAAAGAGGTAAAATCTTACATTTCATTAACAGAACTTGGGAAATTCCAAAACATTTTCCTAGTGACCTGTCAAAGCTGAATTAAAAAATAATTAGTTTTCCCTTACAAGAAATGATTCCGAGAAAATCTTGAAGAAATCTACAACTCAAAAATGTACACCAAATTCCATAAGTTTTGAGAACAGAATAATTTCTGTTCTTCAAACTTATGAAATTTTTCACCCCCTGTAACTTCGACAACCAAAATAATTTTGTTGTTTTTTTTCGACTTAGAAGATGTGTCTACGTCTAAAGATAACATCTGCATCAAAAAGTGAATTTCGAAAAAAAATGGACTTATTCCCTTCTCACAACTGTTACGTGGCCATATAAATGTATAGAGATATACCTATAGCCGGCGCGGCTGCGCGACGGCGACGACACCGTCCACCATTCCAACGATGATGAGTTGGTGGTTGGCTAAGGTGGCTTAATCCATCCCCGGTGGCGGTCACCTACAGATGAAGTCAATAGACTTCCGATTTAATTAAATTCTGAAAAAAAGAAGATAAATTTAGTCAAGAAAATAATAAGAATATATGTATTACCAATGCAAAGTGATGAAGTTGTTTTGCCAGGATTCGATTGCTTTCGCATTTGAATCTTTACAACACAAATTCATCACTCTACATATGTATGTAGTTACTACTTACCTTAATTATATAAAAAAGTATTTAGGAACACCTGAAAAAGAAATAAGAATAATAAAAATATAAATAATGTTGCTAGAAATTATTTTAATCTAGTTAATACTACTTACCAAAAATAATTTCTGCTCCTCGGTGTTGTCCATGTTTGTTTTGATTTTTCTTTTGACAATTCACACATAGGTATCCTATCTAGTCGTTTCGTTCTGCGCATGCTTTGTCTTATTTTTACTCAAGGGATAAGGAGGTAGACAAATTACTACTAGCGCATGCGCAGTAATGTATTAGACACGATTGTTCATCCACCGGATGAACCTAAATGAATTTTTCAATGGTCTAAGATAAGTAGTATTAATGCAGGATGAGATGAAAATTTATTTAAATAAATAGTTTACGATATTAGATTGATAGGAAAAAGATTAGATTAATAAGTTAAGATAAATAATAGGATTATTTAGGAATTTAGAAATTAGATAGATATCATAGTAATAGAAGAGGAAATAGACTGTTGTAGAGGTATAAGACTGTATTAATAGTATATATGTGTGGGTACGATTTCTTGGACGTGGATAAGGGGGGTTAATTATCTGTGATAGGGATAGAAAATAATTGTGGGTGGAAAAATAGTGATCTCACTCAGAGGTAGTGGTAACTATTTACTTAGTTAATAGGAGAATGACTAGGAACTAGCCTAAGGGATTGTATGGTCATTCTTACGTTTAATTGCTTGAGAAATAGAAGTGATAACGGCCATTCCTTTTGTGACCAACAGTTTTTTGAATTTAAAATAGAATTTAAAATAGAAATTAATTATATCAAAAGTACTAAGTTTTTAAAAGTGAAATAAGTGAATTGGAAAAATATACAAGGTAAATTTAATTACATTGTAAAAAGGTTTCATATAATAATTCCATATACATATGTATAGCTTTCATTAGTTCCGCTAAATTGGACAAAAAATCTAGAAAAATTCTAGAAAGTTTGGTGGCGATATTGATAGATACATATATAGATAATTTTAACACCAGAGGTATGTGACCATAAAATGGAAGTGTTAAAGTTTTTGTCTGATGTGTGATTTGCTTTTTCTACTTTTATTAGGTTCAGGGCAGGTTCTCCAAAGAGCAGCAAGATTATTAGCAGAAGCCTGAGCCTCTGCGAAGTTTTTTTATTGCCTCCTTCGGACTTTCAAATTTTGACTTTGGACAAGGACATTCCATATAGTAGAAGTATTCCTTTGTCCAGTACAAAGGAAACAACTTCGAAGGTACAAAGACCACAATCTAAGAGTGTATTTTATATCTACAGACAGTAGATATATATAGATATCCCTCGAAGGAAGAGAAGAAAGGGATTTGTACAAGAACAAAAGAAAGGGTGTCCAGTGGAAAAGTTGAAGAAATGAAGAAGTTATTAAAGTGAAGAAATAAGAAAGAAGAACTTAAACATTTTTTTTACCTTAAAATAATTAAATATATTCTCTTTTTATTTTTAATCAAAGTGTAAAATCCAGTTCTCTAAAAAAAATTTGTTTGTGTTAAACTAACTAAATTTTGGTTTGAATTTGGTTTAAACTAAATTAGAAAAAAAAGTGATTTTAAAGGCTGCTATAATAATATTCAAATCTAATAGGTTCAGTGGTGGTAAATGTGCTACCCCTGTTTCCCAACGCGCTGCCGGCAGAACGACGAGGGACCAGAAAACAGTGAGTAATAACTTGTTTTTGTGGATAAAAGACCAAAATAAAAAGCTTCTAAGGTCAATTTATTAGCTAATTTTGATTTAAACTTTTTTTTAGTTTTTTTATGTATTTTTATTATTTTAATTATTTTTTTTTATAAGATAAGAAGAGTGGGAGAACTCGATTAAAAATTTTGTTTCCCTTAAATGAATTGGATTAATAAAATTATAATTTTAAATATGTTTGGAAATTTACAAAATGGTGTACTAATTTAATAGCTAGTGGTGTGTGAAGGCTTGGTAAAGCCGTCCAGATGTGATTTTCAATTCTTTTTGGACATGACGGACTGACGGCCTCAACGGACTAATTCGTGACTGGTTGAGTCATTATAGGGGCTATTTCCGCTACATTCGGCCATGGAAATAGCGAAGGAAGTATCTTCATGATACTTGGGCGGGTCGGCCAGACTTTCGTCAATAACATCAGACGAACGTTTGGGATTCAGTGTGACGATATTTGATTAGGTTAGTCATATTATTTGTTTTGGATTTTTTTTAAACTTAATTTCGAAGCATCGATTTCGAGTTTCTCTTAGATATCGTCAAAGTTCTCAGGTTTGTGTCATTTACATCTTGTAATTACCTTAGACACGAATAAAATTAATGTTTAGTCGAGCAGGAGGTGTACTGGGAGGTGGCAAGAACCACCCCACGCGACGAGCTGAGCCGAGCAACCACAAGCGTGCTGTAGCCTCTTCCAGTACTCCAAAGCACTCCCCCGTGGAGACCTGACTCCTAACACAACTGACGATTCATATTGTGCTATTGGTATACAAATTATTCTGGTTACTTGAACATAATATACCCTGAAAATGTAAACAGTAAACTAAAAATTAATTTAAATTTTGGTGCAAATTTAATTTACCTATTATGTATTGCAACATAGAATTTATTTTGAAACAAAATTTACAACGATGTTTATTTTCTGATTGAAAATGATTCTGATTCTGAAGAATTTGTAGTGGTTTCTGTTTGGGCACGTCAAAAACAAGCTCTAACAGAAGAAACAAAATGAATAACATAAAAATATAAAGCAGCACAGGATCACAGTTCGCCATATCGCACCGCTTCACTTCCAGTCATCAATGTTGATTGTTGTTGTATTTGTTGCTGCTGCTGCTGCAGCTGACCCGTTGCCCGTTGATATTTTTTCCCTCGCTGACGTCGTTATCGGTCGCAAGCAATGCTGTCGAACGTACTGCAAAAGCAATATTTGTATTGCTTTAGCTTGGTACGTACTGCACACTTTTCTTTTGTACTGCATTTTCATTTTTGTATTGCCTTTTCAAATTCGTTGTTCATAAAACTAAATATGAAAAAAAAAGTTTAGGATGGCATCACTTTAAATATTTTCCATGAAAGTGCACTTCCAAGTTCCACTATTTTGTCGAACTTTGTCAAAAACGAATTTATCGATGACGCCTCTCTGAACTCAATAGATTTTTGCCCTAAATATTGCTTTTAAGACTCAAAAGAAATCTACCTTGGCGCACAAGCTAACATTTTAGCAGTGATGGTACACGTAGGGAAAAATCCCTACACGTAGGGATTTTTGTCTTGAAAAAGACACCGTAGGGGAAAAAGGACAGATTTTTGATATATCATAATTTTCTATGAAAGCGTAGGGATTTTTACAATTTTATTATAAACCATTTTTTTTTCTTTTTCAATCTTAACATGTATTGAAAGAATTTTGGATAATTGGAGTGTGCTTGTGGAATATTTCAAACACGCAGTTACTTCAGACAAATTGAAGTCAGCAGAACTTATTTTAAATGAGTTCACAAACGAATGTAACAAAGCATATTTACTTTTTCTTAAATATGTACTTGGTTATTTCAACACTTTGAACGCTCTTTTTCAATCGAAAAAACCTCTTATACATGAGTTACATAAAGAATCAATCAAATTTTTTTTTTCAATTGGGACAAAATTTTATTAAAAGGCCTGAACTCAAAGTCAACTGTAATGTAAGATCACCTCATGTTACATTACAAATAGAAGAAATATATTTAGGCCCAGTTTGTGACCAGATTCTAAAAACTATTCCAAAAGTTGCTGTTAACCAAATAAGGATTGACTGCTTAAGTTTTTATATAACAGCCTTAGAAGAGATCCAACAACGATTACCCATTAAAAATTCTAATATTTTCAAAGAGTTTGGGTTTTTGAATCCTAGATCCCGATCTGAGTTCCGTTTTGAGCTTCTGTCCCAAAAACTTTCCTTAGATATCAATGCGCTTTTGCAAGAGTGGATGACAATCGAATTCAACTTTTTCGAAAAAGAAAGAAGCAACTTGGCAGGTTTAGAAGTTGTGCAATTTTGGAATAAAATAAATAACATACAAAATTTTAATGAAGAAACTATGTTTCCGATTTTGTCCAATCTTGCTAAATATGTCCTAGCAGAGAGGATTTTCTCGATCGTTACTGATGTTCGCACAAAAAAGAAACAAATTGAGACACGAAAATCTTAACTCAATTTGTATAATAAGATCATCATTGCAAGATGAAAACTTAAGTTGTGTATCATTTGAAACTAAAGACAATCACATTAAAAAAATGTCCGCAACCAATTTATATGATCACCATGTGTAAATATTTTGTATCAGCTTTTATGTATGTATATAATTAATTTTTTGAAGTTTTCCTTTATTTATTTTATTTATTATTATAAACTGCTATAATCATTAAAAAAGTTAAATAAAATCATAAACCAATATCTTATTTTTCTTTCCTTAAGTGTGTTATTTTTTGGATTTTATAGGTGTAGGGATAAAGTTCATAAAGTAGGGATTTTTTGTGGATACCGTAGGGATTTATTTTTTTTTCATGTACCATCACTGCATTTTAGTTTGCTCTGGGGGCTTAACAGGTGAGGTTATACAAAATATAAAATAAAAGTGGAGAGATTACTACATCGAATTATACACTCAAATAAGAAAAAGAAAAGTTCCAAGAAAAAGTTTTAGAAGCCGTGCAAACAATTGATCCAACAAAATAAATCCCCAAGCCTTACCCCGCTTATAAATTATTATTATAAATTATAAATTATTTATGTTACATACACAGAATTAAAATTAATTATATGTACAAAAACTGCACTCAAAAGTGGTATATACATTTTGTATTTAAAATGTTTATTACGTGCAGAAATTGCATACCTATTAAATTTAGCTGTCATTTAAAGTGTTCAACTTTTGCCATTTACGATAATGGATCATCACATACGCTTCTAGATGTGGCATATTTATCACTCGGTGGTAAATAAATAGAATGATCCATGAGATACCGTTGCATCCAAAAAAAGTGACTGTTTCGTGTGCCTTATGGTCGCAAGGTGTCATCTAGGATTCTCAACCGTACTATAATATATAGTATTTTACTATATGTATGTATTTTGAATTTGCATACAATATACTGTTGAAGAAATATATAGTACGCAAAAAAACTACATTTCAATGGGTTGAATGAAAAGCGAACATATCTCCCATTTTGATTGCACCTTAAGGTTTAATTTAATCATGCAAGAATCTGAACACACCTTACTCTTTATGTCAGTGTCAAAAATGTACAGCAATGAGATAATGAGAAACTTATGTATGTATGTCAATCTATAATTTATTTACAACTGTCCGTGTTCATAATCTAATTTCGAATGTTACTTTAAACTTTGAAAACAATTGACCCAATATTTTTAAGCTAATTTTATTCCTACTCTCCATTCCTGCCATTTCGTCGTTTACAGAAAGAATTTTTTCACTCATGAACTCGAAATGGATAGCGTGAAGAAAGAAGACGCGCGAGTCTTTCATTAATTAAAAATTTACTTTTGAAATTAATTTAAAAATGGAATGTAATAAGGCCTATGAAACTTTCTTTGTCAACAATCAATTGTTAAATGATGCAAGAAATATCGGGTGATTTTTTAAGAGCTTGAGAACTTTTTTTAAAAAAAAACGCATAAAATTTGCAAAATCTCATCGATTCTTTATTTGAAACGTAAGATTGGTCCATGACATTTACTTTTTGAAGATAATTTCATTTAAATGTTGACCGCGGCTGCGTCTTAGGTGGTCCATTCGGAAAGTCCAATTTTGGGTAACTTTTTCGAGCATTTCGGCCGGAATAGCCCGAATTTCTTCGGAAATGTTGTCTTCCAAAGCTGGAATAGTTGCTGGCTTATTTGTGTAGACTTTAGACTTGACGTAGCCCCACAAAAAATTGTCTAAAGGCGTCAAATCGCATGATCTTGGTGGCCAACTTACCGGTCCATTCCTTGAGATGAATTGTTCTCCGAAGTTTTCCCTCAAAATGGCCATAGAATCGCGAGCTGTGTGGCATGTAGCGCCATCTTGTTGAAACCACATGTAGACCAAGTTCAGTTCTTCCATTTTTGGCAACAAAAAGTTTGTTAGCATTGAACGATAGCGATCGCCATTCACCGTAACGTTGCGTCCAACAGCATCTTTGAAAAAATACGGTCCAATGATTCCACCAGCGTACAAACCACACCAAACAGTGCATTTTTCGGGATGCATGGGCAGTTCTTGAACGGCTTCTGGTTGCTCTTCACTCCAAATGCGGCAATTTTGCTTATTTACGTAGCCATTCAACCAGTAATGAGCCTCATCGCTGAACAAAATTTGTCGATAAAAAAGCGGATTTTCTGCCAACTTTTCTAGGGCCCATTTTGGTAATAAAATTCAATGATTTGCAAGCGTTGCTCGTTAGTAAGTCTATTCATGATGAAATGTCAAAGCATACTGAGCATCTTTCTCTTTGACACCATGTCTGAAATCCCGCGTGATCTGTCAAATACTAATGCATGAAAATCCTAACCTCAAAAAAATCACCCATTACAAAAGAATATAGATTTAATACAAAATAATGTGCAGCGAAAATAAATTAGGCGTTTTTTTTCTTTTCATAAAATACTATATTTTTTTGGATTATACTATATTTTTTTACAGCTTATTTAAAAAATACTCTAATCAGTCGCAAAAATGTTGGGAACCATATAGTCATCACCTCAAAAAAGGTAAATATAACAAAAAATTGTGTCGATACTGCGAAAACATTAGTTCATTTGCTCAACGAATGGTTCTCGAACTATTGTTATTAAAAAGACAAGTTTTCGTAAATCTTGCTTGAAACTTTCGTATCCCTAAAAACTAAGAAAACAAACAAATTCTGTACACAATACGAAATAATATTGTAGAATGAACACTCTAGCCATAGTGTCTTAACGAATACGTTTGTATAATCTATGAAGCAATCGTGATTTAAGATTTTATAAATCTGTATAATATACGATACTCTTCCTTCATACCTACAACGAATTTATTTGTATTTCAATTGAATTAAATTCACAGTTTATAGGAACATAATTGTGAATTATACAAAATAAAGAATCTTAAATCAAAAATGCTTTTTTTAATACTTTACAATTAGATCCGTCATTCTACGAATTTTTATGATTATAAATCACGAATATTTCGTATATTACACAAAACATACTGAATATTCATAAATGCATAAAAACAACCATCGTGTACTCTACAAAAGTTTTGTGAACGATAGAAATGTATTCTTACTGCATTTAAATTAATGTCATTTGTTTTAACAAATTCTTAACTCTTTTTGTTAAAAATATTAAGTCTTTAGCATTGCACAAATGCATAAATCTTTCGAACTTCTGCCAGAAGTATTGAACCACAAAATTTTTACACCTTTATTTATTTTAAAATTAATTATGAACAAAAAACTTTAAATCTTTTTCCCTCTTTCAAAAAGCTTCGAAAAATTAAAATGAAATTCTTATTAATTTATTAATTAATCAAACCGCGCCAGAATTTGTAATTTTTGTATTCCGAAAGAGTCGTGAAACAAAAAAATAAATAGTTGTGACAAAGCTTATCAACACAATAAATAATTAAAATTATATTAATTTCTTTTTTTATACATGTGTACCTATTTCATAATACACCACAACTTCTTGGACACTTAAAGCCACGTGCAAATATGGGTTATATTCAGGGCCGGCCCAAGCCAAACTTGCGCCCTGTGCAAGATTTGTAGAAAGCGCCCCCTTTTTATATTTTTTTTTCACATAAACTGATACACAAGCATAAGCCTTTCCCAGATTACCCAGGAGGTAGACTTTCAATGCGTTTTTTTTATTGAGGTATCCCCAGGAGGCCTAAACCATTAAACTAAAACGCAGCGAAGAAATGAGCAGAGGGGAAACTTTTAAACTTGGAAACTTACTTTTCTGGCCTTACATTTTGCAAATTCAGAAAAGAGATCATCAAAGTCTAAAGAATTTTATAATTTCTTTTCAATGGACATTATAGATAAACCTACCAATCTCTTGAGTCATGGTTGGCCTAAGATAATTTTTAATAATTTTAAGTTTAGAAAAACTACGTTCTCCTGAAGCTACCGTGACCGGGATTGTATTAAGGATTTGGAGAGCAGTTACTAAATTCGGAGCAAAATCTTCAAGGTTTGAACTAAAAATAAAATTTAACACATCTAAACTTGAGCTTTGTGGCGTAACAAGCTGGGATATTACGGTTAACTCTTGAAACAATTCTTCTCCATCTAAATATTTAAAACTACTTTATGTTAAAACATTCTGCAAATTAAGGCATGATGCACGTACATTTTTATTTTTTAAACATTCGCTTATTTTACTCAAAAATGTAAAATTGATACTATACGTATCAAACCTTTCAAGTATTTGAAAAAAAAATTCAACTTTGAATCTTTGTTTCGGCTAATATAGTTTCAGGACATTCATCAGCATAAAGTATTTTTCTCCGTTGAGATCGCAATGATGAAGCTACAAGAAACATATTTGGTATTTCTAGGGAACTAGCAATACGCCACCTAATTTATTTTTATTTATTTACTCATTAAATTATTCATCGGAACGCATTAAAATCAAACTGTTTTTTGTATTTTCTAAAACTGTTATGCCAGTTGACAGATTAACGGACGGACTTTGCAAATATTTACTAGTTTAATTTATATTTTCTAAAATATCAAACCAAATTAGCAGGCAGCAAATAAATGTAAAATCAAAAATTTTATTTCCTAACGATTCTGCAATGTTTTTTGCCTCTAGATTTCTTAATTCTTGAACTTGAAAAAAAAGTTAAACAAACATTGAATTTTATCGAAAATTTTAACTGCATAAAATGAGAACCGAGCAGCATCATTAACCACTCAATTTAAGGAATGCGGGCAACATGGAACCAAAAATGCTCTTGGTTCCAGGGTTCGAATTCGATTCTGAACACCCGTTTCTTTTCCTTCCATATTCGAACCATTATCATAACTTTGGCTTTGACAGTTACTTATTAAAATGTTATGTAATTCAAGCTTGTCTAAATTCAACTGAGTCAGTCACATTACGGTCTTGTCACAAAATACGTCACTTCTATTAAAAACTGATAGCTATTTATTTAATATTAATTAACCAACAAAGCGAAAAAACAATCGAAACAATCTGCATACTGCACCAGACTAGATATACATTAAAAGTAGCCGTTACAACAGTCATTAACTTTCAAAAAAAAAACTGCCTGTGCAAGAACAATTCGACTCCACATAGAATCATCCCTCTTTAACTTTTAAGCTCTATGCTCCTTTTCTATTCTATTAAAAATTTCATCTCCTGTAATCAGGCACTTAACTCTTACACAGTGTGCAAGTGCAATAAGAAAACTTGCACGCTCTGACCCATATGATTCCGTATGAATAAGTTTTTTTTAAATATCTCCCATGTTAGTTTCGATACTCAAAAATCACGCACCGTACCTGAATGTGAGTTCTCATCTACAAAAAAAAATGCCTCAGAAAAAAGAGAGCAGATAGGTTGCTGTGCTACCTTCTACTACAAATCAAAGACACTCCATATATATATATGTATATATATATATATGGAGTGTTTTTTTGTTGTTTTATTTTGTAGATGAGAACTCACATTCAGGTACGGTGCGTGATACAAAACCTGCACGTTCTAGCCCATACGATTCGATATGAATAAGTATTTTGCTTCGTCATACTCTCTATGTTAATTTTGGGACTCGGTGTGCATAAAATATATCTTGCACATATGAGGTGGCATGGAACTTTTTTGTGTTGAGATTTTTTCGTTTTTTCTCTTGCATGGAACTTTTTTGTGTTGAGATTTTTTCTTTTTTTCTCTTGTATGAACAGGGTGAATGGTGAAATATTTGGAAATGAGGTAGGTAGGATTTTTAGTTCTGCGATATCTTGAGTTAAATTTTCATTGAATGCAACAATGAAATTGATGTTAGTTAGTGCGCAAGAGATAACTTAGGACAGTTGTGATGTGATGGATGTTTTTTTGAGATTATTTTAAGAATGTTTGTTGTTCAAAAAATGGCAAATAGTAGTAGATAGATAGATAGATAGATAATTCGATTTATTAACATTCGTTTGTATACATATGTACATTGTTTACAAAAATAATTTAGTAGAATCGTTAAGGCTTGGCTATGCCGTCTGCCGATTGACTTCTGTTTAAAAATTAACAATGTTTATCTAATTGAAGTTTTTTTTTTTTTTTTTTTTTGTTTGAATTAGCATTTAGAATATAAATTAAAAAAATTACTGTTTTAAAATGATTCGTTTATAATTTGATTGCGGTAAGACATTGCACATCGAAAATAATTAAATAATTGGTTTACGTTTCCTTCACAGTTGAGGAGGGCAACTATTTCTTCTGGTGACTTTTCATTGCTGCCGAGCAAATTTCTGCGTATTTCACATAAAATTGGACATTTTCCTATGAAATGGATTACATCTTCCCTTACTCTTAAGTTACAAAGGCTGCAGTAGATAGGCAGATCCTCCCGATGTGGTATATAATTAAGGCTTATCATTTCACCTCTCATTTTGAAAATTGCCGATATGAGCTCCTGTTTGTTCTCGTTTCGAAAGTAGTTACGTTCGCATAAATTGTGATTTAGATGGTTGTACGTAGATCTATGCACCGAGGATGTAGCTTCATGAATAGCGTCGGCTCTCAGTTTTTCATCTAAATTTGCAATAAGATTCCGGAGGCAAATAGTAGTACATATTTGTTTGCGCAAGATCAGATCACATTTTCTTGCTCCTGGCAATGCGCCCCCAGAATTCTGCGCCCTGTGCATTTGCACATCTTGCACATATGCTTTGTCCGGCCCTGGTTATATTTATGTCGTATCAGGAGACAAGTTCGTTTCTTCTTGTGTAATGTGTAAAAGTGTGGGTATTTAAAATGTACTAACGTTGAATTTCGTTAAGCAGCGCATTTACTGTTGGCCTTGTTTTATAGGTTCCACCAAGAATCTTATAAAATTGGGCGTTTATTAAAAACATAGTATGCCTTAAAGCATATTTCCAGTGCCTTTTGAAAAATTTGTAAATAGATATGTTACATTGTCAAAGTCCACAATAAACATTTTTGGTTCTTCTAGAGAGGCAATCAAAGAAATGAATGGGAGCACTCTCCGTTCACTCGGAAAAGTCCTTGTATTCTTCTTCAGTTGCGCAGACAAGGATAAAAGCTTTTGTTGACTCTGTTATGGAATAATATTTCGTTTTTTCAATACCTTTCTGGATTATTGATGGCTGCAAAAGGGACTGTATAAGTTTAAACACTGCAGCGCAAATCGTATTAAAATAAACAAGAATAAAAATACTTTAAAATAAATAACAACTTGTTAAATGTAAGAACTTACCGTCTGAAAAATGATCCTTGTTTTCCCTCCAGTGGGCGCGTGGGTAAAAGTAACACGAAGAGGCACGTGGTCTACAATTGTAGACCATTTTATTTTGCAAATTTTATTTTTTATTTATAAATTAAATTAATTTATAAGTTAAAAAAAAAAAACAGAACAATAAACATAAACAAACAAATTCATTTATAAGTTAAAAAAAAAAAAAAAAAATATAATAAATATGCATTAAATATAACAATCGGTGCATAGACTTTTCAAGTCGTCCTTACAAGCAAATTTGCCACATTTTACGCACCTCACCATAGAGGACTTATTTTTTTTTTCGTGGACAAATTGCACAACGTCCAACGTAGCTTCCTGATGTGGCAGGGATGGGGGTTGAATTACTGTGTAAGTAGCTCAAAATGTACTATTTCTCACTTGCAATTAATTTGTTACACCTGTATGCGCGTGGTCTACGATCGTAGACCAAGAGACTTTTAACACCTATATACCTGACGTAATTAGTAATTAGGCAGAACAATCAATTATCTACAGCTATTGTAAAGGATGGTGGAAAAAAAATGTTTTCTGAGAATGGCGGTATTTTAAATAAGGGTGGTCTACGACCGTAGACCACGCGCCTACTGGAGGGTTAAAAAACTATAAACATGATGGACTATCGTGCCAGAGGTCTTAAGCAATATTCACATGAGCACGACCAACGACCAACGAATGAACGAATATTCGTCGATTTTGACATTTCTTTCACATGAGAGTTTTTAATTCGTCGCGAATGTAGTTTGACATTCACCACCGAAACCAAAACAAGAACGATTTTTGTAGGTTAAGTACGCGCGATTTTTTTATTCGTTGCAAGTGTGGATAATGTGGAACGCGAATAAAGTTTGACAGTTCGTATCAACTATAATTTTTTTCGCGACGAATAAATTTGTTTTCTTAAATTTATTAATATATGATATTGAAAAGTAAAAGTAGGTATGCATCATAAATCAAATAGAAACTATATTGCTATCGTTTTGTTAAGAATTTGTGTGGAAATATGTCTTCAAACGTATATAAACTCACATTTTGTAATTCATTCGTCGTTCGTTGGTCGCGCTCATGTGAATGATGCATTAGGTTCAATCCCTGCCTGTGCCATCTATAGTTTTTTTCACGGGTACTGCATCTTGCGAGGAATTGACAAATTCTCCAAGAGTAATTCTTGTCATGAAAAGTGCTTTCTCAAATTAGCTGTTCGGATTCGGCTTAAAACTGTAGGTCCCCTTCATCCCTGGATAAAAGTAATCGCACACAAGAATGGTTGAGAGTTGTAAGTCACTAGGTCCTAGTTCTCAATGGACTGTTGCGCCAACTAATTAATTTTATTTTTTTTAACTTAAATATTGAATACACCTACCCAAATTCAATTATAAAACTTTTTTCTTCCGTTTTCTGTTTTTAGAATAGTAAACCAACGTCAAATTTCTGTTCTAGTTTATCATATAATTTACGAAATGCTTTAGATTTTTAACGAATGTATTAATAAACTTACAAAATGTTTGTAGTTTTTCAAAATCATTAGTAAAGTAATACTCCTTCACAAAATTTGTGTACAGACGACTAAACAGTTGTATGAAAAAGAGTTACAAATGTGCTTTAATAAATTTTACAAATTTTTTGTAATTCTGAATTTGTTGATTTATTTTACAAACTCGTATTTTGAACAACAAATTAATGTACGAATCTTCTTGGAAGATGTCAATGAACAGATAGTCATTCTGCCATTTTAAAGAGATATTTGTTCGAATAATAGTCGTTCTTTTGTATGGCCTTATAAACCATGAAATATACATTTTGGAAAAACTATCACAGAACAGAAAGAATTGATTTCTTTTAAATTCATATATTTTGACTCTTTAATAATTGAAAACTAAATTCTTCCATTATTGCCTTTTTTTAACATCCCATAGGAAGTTATTGTAATGGGTCCGATTTGACAAATTGAAAATTTTGACATTTCTCGACGTTTCAAGGTCCCTAGAGTCGAAATAAAAGATTTTTAGAAAGATGTCTGTGCGTGCGTGTGTACGTACGTCCGTAGGTACGTCCGTACGTTCGCGACGTTTTTTTCGTCGTCCATAGCTCAAGAACCAGAAGAGATATCGACTTCAAATAAATTTTGTTATACAGATAATAAGGCAGAAAGATGCAGAAAGGGCTCTCAAGAAAATTGCGTGGGTGGTTTTTTTACCATAGCAGTTTAAAAAAAAGGTGAAAATTTTGGTTAACCCTAAATATCTCATGAACCAATGACGCTAGAGACTTGAATTAAATTTTGTATTATATATTGTAACGTGATACAAAACAATTATATTTTTGGAAAAAAATTCAATTAACGGTTTTTTTTATAAATCAAAAAAACTGAAAAAAAAAAATTTGTCACTTCGAAAATTTTACGACTAAAATATGATTTCATCTCCAAAACAATTTTGTGCAACGAAGAATAATGTTTTTGACATCTGATAAAATTTTGAGAAAAATCGAATTGACAGTTTTTTTACAAAAAATAATAACCTAAAAAAAAATAAAAAAAAGTTGGTAAAAATTGAGTTTTGACTCAAATATCTTTTCAAAACTTTGAGATATTGGCTTTAAACTACTTTTATCTTTCAAAAAATATTGGTTTCAACATTCAGTAAAATTTTGAAAAAAATAGAATTGACAGTTTTTTTACAAAAAATTAAAAACCGAAAAAAAAAAATTAACAAAAGTTGGTAAAAATTGATTTTCGACTTAAATATCTTTTCAAAAATTTGGGATTATGGCTTCTAACTAATTTTAACTTATAAGAAATATTGTTTTCAACAGTAGGAAAAATTTTAAGAAAAATCGAATTGACAGTTTTTTTACAAAAAATAAAAACCTAAACAAAAAAATTAATAAAAGTTGGTAAAAATTGATTTTCGGCTGAAATAGCTTTTCAAAAATTAAAAATATTGGCTTCAAACTTATTTTATTTTACAGAAAATATTGTTTTTTATATTCAATAATTTTTTTATAAAAATCCAACAGTCCGTTTTTTCATAAAAAAAAATAAAATCTACAAAAAATAGAACGCAAATTTGGCAAGAATTGATACATTTAGACAAACTTTTAAGCAAGACAAATCGATAGACGGGATGGGAAGTTATCAGTGTGGGTCGCATCCCAGCCTCTTTTTTTTTGTTGTTTTTGGAATATTTCATTGAGTTGGAATAACTATACCCGATGTAAAACAATGGAAAAATACAAAAGAAATATTAAGTTCAATTTAATCCGTATAAGAAATAAACAAAATGAGAATATGAAAATGAAAGTACGAGTATGTCCGTACAGAATACATATTATTTCCTTACAATCTACTATTCAGTCCTTAAGCTCTACGAAAAAAAATAAATCAAAATGAATCCCAATGGTTCTGAAAATATATGTATGAATAAGGATATAACAAAATATGCACATGAAATGTAACATCCTCTTAATATGAGTAGGTAATCGACGAAAATCCTTGTGAAGGTCCTGCCTGAGCATCTGGTAATTTACTTGAAGCAAAATGTTAAATATGAAATAAACTTATTGCTCAACTCTTACATGTATAAATTTACGACTATGTATTAAATAAATTATTTCTTAATGGATAATTGACCAGGAATGAATTATATTAAAAATGTGGTGAGACAAATTTAATTGAACATCGAAAACTTTTACTTTACGCATTCGTTATGCGGTTTTAAACAAAACAGGAAAATACCAATACATATATTTATTTATCATCATAAGAATATGTAAATATGTTGTAAGGTTTATGTAAAATGTCCTTTTGAAAAATGTTCGTTTTAATATGTTAAAAACCATGGCCATGGCTTAAGCAAAAGGCGGTTGATCAGAACGTATTCCTAAAAAATTAATGTAGGAAAAACATTCTCCATTATTATTTATAATAATGGCAATTTAGAAAAAAGTAAACATTTTAGTTAACAAAATATCTCACGAACCAATAACGACTTCAATTAAATTGTATGTTATATATTATGACGTGATACCAAAACAGGATATTTAAAAAAAAATCAATTATCGGTTTTCTTATAAATCAAAAAACTGCAAGCAAAAAAATTGTCACTTCGAATATATTACGAACAAAAAAAAAATGTATCTCCAAAACGAAGAATAACATTTTTAACATCTTGTAACATTTTAAGAATAATCGAATCGACAGTTTTTTTTACAAAAAAAAAAAGTTTGTAAAAATTGACTCAAATATCTTTTCAAAAATTGAAGATATTGGCTTTAAAATATTTTCATCTTATAGAAAATATTGTTTTCGGCATTGATTATAATTTAAATAAAAATCCGACAGTCGGCTTTGTTCATAAAAATTAAGATCTACAAAAAATTGTATACGCAGAATTGGTAAAAATGTATGTTCGGTTCTCTATATCTCGTGAATAATGAAGGTATTGACTTCAAAATGATTTCATTCTGTGGTTCATTTGATTACAAAATTCCAGTCAATATTTGTTTACATAAGAAATAAAACTTTCAAGAAATGCTACTAAAATTGGTAAAAATTGGTTTTCGACTAGTTACAAAATTATTGTTTGTTAAGGTTTTAAGCAAGATATGTAAATCGACAGACGGTATGGGAAGTTATCATTGTGGGTCACATCCCAACCTCTTTTTAATAATTGTATTTATTATATCTCAAAGCTTAATAGTAACCAAAATGTAATCTTAGTAGGTGCTTTTAATTTGCCGAATATAAATAGGGTCCTTGAGTCAGATGATGGTATTCTTGTTCCATTTAATGTTAATAATGAGTGTCATTCAACAATCATAACAACAGTATTCATAGAACACTTGATTTAATATTTATTGATAAAGATCACAGTTTGTCTGTTAAAACTTATATTTTCCCAATATTTCCAAATACTCGTACTATTCATCATATAGCTTAATATTTAAATTTAATAATTATTTATCTCTTCAGCCTTCACCTTCGATTCAATCTCTTGTCTTACTTTTATAACGATTTTCTTGGCTCTCTTAAGGAAGCTATCGATCTTTTTGCCCCTACAATAAAAATGAAAAATGCATCTAGGTCTTCTTGGTATAATATGCGGCTCAAAATTCTTAGTAATACAAAGTTTATAAATCATTGCGAAAGTCTTTATCTGATGTAAATTTGCATATCTTTACATTGTATTCGAACAAAACTTTAATGGCCTTAATACAATTTCATACAAAAATTATATTTATTCAATGGATTCCACATACAAAAAGAACATTAAATGTTTTTGGAGCTTCATTTAAAATAAAAGAAAATCAAATGGAATTTTTCAAAAATATGCAATATTTCGACTTATAAGAGTCTACCCGATATTTGTGACGCATTTGCTGAGTTTTTAAAATCTTATTTTATTGACTCTAACAATTTTTAAAACTGCTCGATTCGTCAATTTGTAAATTGTGTGAATATATGTAGATCACTTAAGTTTTTCAATATCGGAAGTAGAAACGGGGCTTTTAGCCTATTCTACTTAATATATGTTCGGCCACACTCTCTAGAGCTTGTGGGATACCGACATAATGCCCAAGTGCAAAATCTCCAAAAACAAAATCCCCACACTTTTAAAAATCCACAAAATCATTATCCCCAAGTATAAAATCTCCAAAAATAAAATCCTCAGGATCTAAATCCCCATGCCCATAATTCACAAACGAAATCCCCAAATCTAATTTTTTCAAACTCCGTCAATGCATGTTGGTTTCCATCATTTGAGTGTACTTTTCGGAGCTAAGCAAAAGTTCAGTAGATTACGACATTTCAAAACTTTACTTCTGGTTCAAAATCAATTTTCTGGATGCGTCAAAAAGAAAACATGAACCCGAGTCAAAGTCAGTTGCCGAATGTCTAAAAAATAATTTTCCTCGCACACAAAATGTAGTAGAAGCTTGGCATCGCCGCCTCAAGTGCGGACACCTATTTTTTTCCCAAAAAATAGGTGTCCCAACCAATACAATTTTTGGCTCAACTTTCCATTAGCGCAGCACGAATTTCGACATGCGGTTTTTTTTATTTGATAGATATGTGCAAATAAATAATAATTATAGCAATTTTAAATTGATTTTCAAAGTTCACTTTAATATACATATATCACACGCAAAAATGTATGATTTTGACATTTCTTCCCTGTTTTTTGTTCAGTGTTGTCATACTTGATTTTTTTTGTTGGGGATTTCTTTGATTTTAGTGGTCTAATGCAAAAAGTACTTTGCATACACCCAAAATCGCACCCACCTCAAATCCTATAGTGATTCCAAGCAGGAGGGTTGCAGGGGGGGTGCATGCCCCCTTACATATCTAGCTATTAGTTCGCCGCGCTGTACTATCAATTCAAAACATTTTTATTGGAAAAACTTGGCATTGGGATAAATAACGATTGAAACCATTGCCTTGGGAATGACAAAAATTGGGACATTACATTTTTGGAAAAATGGACATTGGGACACATGGATTGGGAATTTTGTCCTACAATCGGAAATGATAGATGTTGTTACCACAATTGAGAAAATAAGCAGCGGTGAAAAACGTCAATTGGAAAAATCGAGCGTGAAAACATACAAGAAGTTAAAAATAAAAAACAAGGCGGTCAAAGGTTGAAAAAATTGAATTTTTAAAATTTCTATCATATTATGTACTATGATAGATTATTTGTTTCATTTGTTTATTTAATACCATGAATTCAAAATGTATTTCTTATTTTTGAAAAACATAGATAGTATTAATTTCTTATGTTTTTGTTGAATAAAAAGATAAAGATTCCCAAAATCAAAATCCTTAAGCACAGATTCACCATATTTGTTTGGCGCCAAACATAATTTCTTAGATAAACTCAAAATATGGTGAATTTGTGCTTAAGGATTTTGATTTTGGGAATTCTGGATTTATGGATTTTGTTTTAGGGATTTTGGTCTCGGAGATTTTAGATTTGGGGATTATGTTTTGGGGATTTTGTTTTGGGGATTTTTGTTTTGGGGCTAGGGTCTTGTGTGTTATCTTCAACAGTTAACTAAAATGGTGAATTTCTCTTACAGTGGAAAACGTCTTTTATATCTTCTATTCACAAAAGTGACCCAAAACAAGATATATCGAACTACCGACCCAGCAGAAAATTGCCTCCAATACCCAAATTATTCAAAAAAATACTTTGTGATAGACTACATTTTTTGATAAAAGAAACCATATCCCCTTTCCAGCATGGTCTTGTATCAGGCAGATCAACTACATTTATTCTAACCGTTTTCACAAATTCTATTCTAAATTCAGTAGAAAAGGATTCGGTAGACGTTATCTACACCGATTTTACTAAGGCGTTTGAAAGCGTGCATCATAAAATATTAATGCAATATTTAGAATATTTAGGATTTCATTCAAGCATTCTTAAATGGTTATTGACTTATCTTACATGACGAAGTCAACGAGGTTTTAATAGATTCGAATATTTGATATATTTTCAGTTACATCAGACGTCTCACAAGGCAGCCATGTAGGTTCATTGTTGTACCTTATATTCCTATCACAAAATCTATTAGAATAAAATCTCCGAACAAAATCTACGTTACGAATTACGAAAAATTTACATCACAAAATCCGAATGGAATTCAAAAAGGCATTGCCTCATTAGCCGCTTTCATTTTCATTTTCGAAATCAAGTGTTTCGCGTCAAACATTGTCATTTGTGAAGATTACTGAAATAAATTTTGAATCAAATTCCAATTTTTTAAATAATTTTTGTTTTAAAGTACCTACAAACAAATTAAATATAAAGTGTTTAAAAATGCATTCAGTTGCTTTTTCAATAATTGCTGGTCAAATAGAGTCCTTAAAGCAAAAGCGAAACCTGAAATTTCAGAGGAAAATACTTCGAGATCGAGACGCTTGTGATCCATTCGACTTACCTACATATGTATATACATTATATACATATATAGTGATATTGAATTTAATTGTGTTTATGTTTAAAAAACAAAATCTTACAGATTTCAAAGAAATTTCCGACATAACAAACCAGCATTCAAATATGTATTAGATGAGCTGGAACATGAGTTTGATCTAGGGGTGTTTTCATGTTCAATAACTTCGATTAGCCGGCTTGTGGCTGTCATAAGATTCTTGGCAGGAGGTGGATACCAACTTGGTGTTGGTAACGAATATGAGGTTGGGATGGCACAGTCCACATTTTCCTCAACACTCAAAAATGTGTTGAATGTACTGGAAAAAAGACTGTCCTGTGTGGATACAAATCCAGATGAGCGAATTCGAAAAAAATAATGCGAAAAGAGACTTCTATTGGAAGGCGAGTTTCCCAGGCGTCATTATGTGTGTCGATGAAACACGCCCGAAGAAAAAGAGTTATATTACAATCGCAAAGAAAACTTTAGCATAAATGCTGTTCTGGTAAAATAATTTATTAACGATGAACTATAATGGGCTTTATTATGAAGTTATGTGAATTTCGTTTAAGATTTGTGACATCAACTTTACAATAAGATGCGTTGATGGCCGCTATCCTGGTGCGAGCCATGATTCTCACATTTGGAACCTAAGCAACGCAAGACGAAATTTCCAATCTAAATATCAAGAAGGTGAAAGGAATACTTGGATTCTAGGTTTGTAAATATAAGAGTGATAGAAATATTTGTTATCTGGTTTACATTTAATTTATGATTCACTTAGGTGATGCTGCTTATCCATTGGAACCTTGAATGATGACTCCATATCGTTGGAGAAGTTCTTTCTTTCTCTTGCGCAACGTGCAAGTACCTGGAGCCGCAAAAAACAGTCCAATTTGGAAATGTGGACTTTGTAATTATTTTATCAAATGGAATTTGAGGAGGAATAATAATTTTTGTGATTTTGAAAGTCTAGATTCCCTTCATTTACACACCAATCGGCAAATTGACTTCGCACATCGTATCCATTGGGAGCCGAAACTGAAGATTCGTCCCTGTTAGGGCGCCGAATGTAGGAACAATGTATTGCATAGATTCTATCGCGGGCCTTGAGCGCGAGGAAACTGCCGAGTTCGGCAGTCTTCGACACGGTGTTTGTGTGGGTGCAACTAGACGTATTATATCATTATATGACTCTACGAAGCTCGCAAGAATCTAGACGAGCTGCTCCGAAATCGGACGAATACATAAGCAGCTGTCTATGAGAAAGTATATAGGTGTATAGGTATTTATGTACAACGTTGTACAGTGTATAGCTGTGCTTGTAAAATTTGTGTATAAAGTGTTTTGAATATATGTATATGAATGAACAAAGTGCATTTATTATTGAAGAAAGTCAAGAACAAATAGTGAAAGAAAATGAGTGAGTACTCTATATACGTACATTTTATTATTATCACAAATGCAGTATTAATTTTGAATTGACACACACGCGTATAATTTAAATTCTCAATATATATATATATATATATACACATATATATATATATATATAAATTAATTTTTCATTATGTATGTATATAACAGAAACCATCAAACCAAGCACGTGTACTTTTCAGTACCTTTGTTTTTGGTGTATACCTATAGATAATGCACATGAATGCCGCACAGAGAAAGTATATATGATATTCTATCTATCGGGTGATTTTTTTGAGGTTAGGATTTTCATGCATTAGTATTTGACAGATCACGCGGTATTTCAGACATGGTGTCAAAGAGAAAGATGCTCAGTATGCTTTGACATTTCATCATGAATAGACTTACTAACGAGCAACGCTTGCAAATCATTGAATTTTATTACCAAAATCAGTGTTCGGTTCGAAATGTGTTTCGCGCTTTTTTATCGACAAATTTTGTTCAGCGATGAGGCTCATTTCTGGTTGAATGGCTACGTAAATAAGCAAAATTGCCGCATTTGGAGTGAAGAGCAACCAGAAGCCGTTCAAGAACTGCCCATGCATCCCGAAAAATGCACTGTTTGGTGTGGTTTGTACGCTGGTGGAATCATTGGAACGTATTTTTTCAAAGATGCTGTTGGACGCAACGTTACGGTGAATGGCGATCGCTATCGTTCAATGCTAACAAACTTTTTGTTGCCAAAAATGGAAGAACTGAACTTGGTTGACATGTGGTTTCAACAAGATGGCGCTACATGCCACACAGCTCGCGATTCTATGGCCATTTTGAGGGAAAACTTCGGAGAACAATTCATCTCAAGGAATGGACCGGTAAGTTGGCCACCAAGATCATGCGATTTGACGCCTTTAGACTATTTTTTGTGGGGCTACGTCAAGTCTAAAGTCTACACAAATAAGCCAGCAACTATTCCAGCTTTGGAAGACAACATTTCCGAAGAAATTCGGGCTATTCCGGCCGAAATGCTCGAAAAAGTTACCCAAAATTGGACTTTCCGAATGGACCACCTAAGACGCAGCCCCGGTCAACATTTAAATGAAATTATCTTCAAAAAGTAAATGTCATGGACCAATCTAACGTTTCAAATAAAGAATCGATGAGATTTTGCAAATTTTATGCGTTTTTTTTTTTAAAAAGTTTTCAAGCTCTTAAAAAATAACCCATTATATAAATGTACATCGTGCGAAATTTGATAATCACTTCTTAATATCGTTATTTTTGTTCAAATTTTTAAAATGAATAATTGTTTTGGTGTGTCATTACACTATTAATACCTAATTATTTATACCTATTATTTATACCTAGATATTTTCGTTTTATAGAGAAGAAAAGCGTGAGCTAAAAAGAAAAAATTATTTCAGTTATCACAAACCTATAGTTTCAATGATAAATATTCCTGAATAACCAACAGCTACTGTAAGATAATAAAACCCACATGTATTGTAAAATAATAAAAATATTTTAAACAATATTAACTTTTCATTTATTAAATAAAAGAAAAATATTTGTTTTCTTATCGGTCACCACTCTCAAAAAGTGTAAATTGAATTAATATCAAAGAAAAAGAAATACTGCATAAATTAAATAAATAAATAATTATAATGGGTGATTTTTTTGAGGTTAGGGTTTTCATGCATTAGTATTTGACAGATCACGCGGGATTTCAGACATGGTGTCAAAGAGAAAGATGCTCAGTATGCTTTGACATTTCATCATGAATAGACTTACTAACGAGCAACGCTTGCAAATCATTGAATTTTATTACCAAAATCAGTGTTCGGTTCGAAATGTGTTTCGCGCTTTTTTATCGACAAATTTTGTTCAGCGATGAGGCTCATTTCTGGTTGAATGGCTACGTAAATAAGCAAAATTGCCGCATTTGGAGTGAAGAGCAACCAGAAGCCGTTCAAGAACTGCCCATGCATCCCGAAAAATGCACTGTTTGGTGTGGTTTGTACGCTGGTGGAATCATTGGACCGTATTTTTTCAAAGATGCTGTTGGACGCAACGTTACGGTGAATGGCGATCGCTATCGTTCAATGCTAACAAACTTTTTGTTGCCAAAAATGGAAGAACTGAACTTGGTCTACATGTGGTTTCAACAAGATGGCGCTACATGCCACACAGCTCGCGATTCTATGGCCATTTTGAGGGAAAACTTCGGAGAACAATTCATCTCAAGGAATGGACCGGTAAGTTGGCCACCAAGATCATGCGATTTGACGCCTTTAGACAATTTTTTGTGGGGCTACGTCAAGTCTAAAGTCTACACAAATAAGCCAGCAACTATTCCAGCTTTGGAAGACAACATTTCCGAAGAAATTCGGGCTATTCCGGCCGAAATGCTCGAAAAAGTTACCCAAAATTGGACTTTCCGAATGGAACACCAAAGACGCATCCGCGGTCAACATTTAAATGAAATTATCTTCAAAAAGTAAATGTCATGGACCAATCTAACGTTTCAAATAAAGAATCGATGAGATTTTGCAAATTTTATGCGTTTTTTTTTTTTTTTAAAGTTCTCAAGCTCTTAAAAAATCACCCGATAATTGCATAAGTTGATACAAAATGCTATGCAATAGCTTTACCGCGGCAGTCCCTTAGTGCCACACGCCTTTTTTTTTTTTTAAATAACCTTACCTATCATTGAAAATTCTTTCTTTTACCGAGAGTTTGTGGCCCGCATAAGGTCGAAGAATTGATGACTTTAATGCAAAGCCTTCATTCCCTATTAAAAAAAAATGGATTTTTGTTTGTTGTTCCAGGAAGTGGTGCATCTTCCGGCAGGTTAAGGTGTTCAAGATTCTGAAGCCATGCACTGCCGAAAGGTGAATTTAAAAAAACGATAGAATCAGCATTGCTGCCATACGCACCTATATCGACCATAATAAGCCAATATCTTGCATCCACAGCCGCCATGATATTGTAGGAGAAACTTTTCTTATAATTAAAATATAAGCTTCCACTATTTTTAGGAGCAAATGTTAGGCATGTTTCCCATCTATTGCGGCTAAGCAATTGGGAAAATTCCAATATTTTAGAAAATCGTTGGATATTTTAAGCCAATCAGCAATAGTTCGTCTGCTGGGAATTGCTTTTTCAACACATTTTAGAACAATTACGACTATAGTTTTGTTAATGACACATCTTATGGTTGACACTCCCATCCTGAACCTAAATCCCAAATCGACAAAACTCGTGCCGGTAGCTTAAAATCTGTAAATTTCGATACAGTTATTTTTTTTCGCAGCATTTTTATATTTAATCCTACATACCTCATGACCAGCTTCTCTTTAGGACAAATTAAATCTTTTCTAAAGGCCAAGTAGTTTTAGTTCCCCTTTGATAAAATGAAGAATGCAATTAAATTTTTCCATGGATATGCGAAAATATTGGTGAAACCGTCAAGGTTAATTTTCAAGCTGGTTAACTAGCAAAACAATTCTCCTTTTTTGTGACGATCCATATTGAGTGGATGCACATTCAAATATTTTATTTTTTTAAATATTTATAAATTATAAAATTTCGCAGAAGCCACTTTTACCGAAGCAAATTAAGTTTTATTTTTAACACTCTCATCATTTTTGGCAAATCTTTCGAGTTGTTAACTCACAGGGATGTGTTGAAAATAAATTCTGTTTGAAGTATAGAAAAGTGTGGCATCGTAAAACCTCACACGTCAGATCCCATACAAAAATAAAATAGGCTCACATTTTTAACAAGTAATTTGATTCTACTTAACTTTTTTCTCTACATCTACAGATCGCAGTTCGTAGCTCATGTGCAAGATGCTTAGGTTTTATTTGTTCCCATACTTCTCTGTTTTTGTATAAAAATTGTTCTGCAATTCAATTTGGTTCCAGGTTCACAGTATCATCTACTTTTAAGGCAGTTGAAGACTGATTTTTCCGATACGTGCAACGATCGGATGACATGGACACATCTAAAGCTGGGTCATCAAGCTCAGGAGCCACATTTTCAGTTTCGGACTGTTTTGAAACCCTCCTTTGCTCAGCAGAGATTCCAAAACCAAAGGAATGTACGTTTTTTTATTCCTGATGTGGAATTTTGTAGTCTTACCAGCTGAATGACTCCTTCCTCCAGCTTTGAGAAGGAATGTTGCCGGCACTCTCCGCCATCAATTTTGTAATGCTTATTTTCATTTCACTTATTTCATTTTGAAGAAATTGCGTTTACATCGAAAAGCATGCAAAGCTTGAATTTGTATTGTTTTATCAATTGCACTTAGTCAAGTGATTAAAAGTAGGTACATGCATTCATCTGTTATATTTTTTGAAAACATTTAATCACCAAAAACCTTTTCAATTTAAGAAGAGTCAAATTTATTACTTTGACTTTGTGAATACCAAAAACATGTGAAACTCATAAGAACCCATTTAAAAACAATTGGAATCCTTCACATTAAAACTAAAATAAGAACAAAAACATTAATATCTTCCGAAAGTAATGCAATATCCATTTGTCTTATAGAGATTTCAAGTTAATGATAAAAACAAATCACACATTAAAGGTAATTTTATACTCGCATTGTAATTATTTACTTTCTTATTACAAAAAGAAGAAAGAATCGAAACGAAGATGTAACCATTACACCAAAACATAACTTGATAAAAAGACAAAAACTCACTTAAATCAAAGATATCTACAATCTCAACACAGTCGAATCTCTCTTTAGCGAAATAAGAAGAAGATTTTTAACTCTTTTTTAAGCTTGTTCAAATGGATGAATTTTTATATTTTTTGAGATCAAATTTTAAAGAGCTAGTTTTGAAATTGTAAACAGTTTTTAAATAAGGTTTGCTGCCAAAGAAAAGCAATAAGTGAAATTTTGTATTTGTCACTGCTGAGAATAAAATCTGGGATCGAACTTAAGGTCTGTATACCATTCCATATGTTGCTTTTAAATATAGAACAGTAATTTCTCTTCTTAAACCCATCCTTTCCAATGTCAGAGACTTGACTGTTTACCTTACCACAAAGCCATGACGTATAAGTAACAAATTAGCCGAGTTGGTCTTTCGCGGCTCGTGAACAAATAAATTATTTTTGCATTCTTTGCAGAAATTTCTCTCTTTACAATAAATTCCCATTACTAAGCAATTAATTCCCTATCTCGCATTCAAAAGTAATAAAAATGTATACTTTTTACAAGCAACCCACTTTGTTTTAAGGTATATGTATATAGGTATAAGTGTATCCTGCCAACCACTAAAAATAAGAACAAAAAGTCCTTTATACCCGTGCTCTTCATCTTGACAGAGGGAGATGTGAGCCTTCCTGCCATTTCCGGTCCAATACTTACCTATACAACATTATACAATTCTCAAGAAGCCAATTCTCGCCATTAAAAGAGTACACGACTACTTACGCTGTTTACGTTTTGACACAATTATAAAACGGGGAATAAGCCAAATATTCTGACATGAAGGCCCACCCACGACCCACAACCCTCGCACCAACTCACAACTCACTATCCGATCCGCACACAAAACCGCTATGCTGTACCCAAAAGAATCCGTATTCGTTGAACTGAACATGATTTATTGTGCTTGCGACCATTAATTTCCTTCCGACTTCGAGTGATGGTGTGTGGAGTGGGGATGGTGTAAGCAGTTGGCGGTACTTTTCTACAGAGATACCTTACCATTACCACTCACCAGGTATGTAAGCATACATATATAAATTCTGAGCGAAAAACCGGTATACCTTTTTTATTGTTGTTGTTTTTGGGATTGGTACCTAAGTCGAATAGGGTTAACTTTTTGCTGTGTCGCCTGTTAAGCACGGGTGAATGATATTGCCCCGAAAAATGTCTACACACAAACATATACACATAATACTACACGGAAGCAACGGTACACAATATCCATATACAGCCATAGAAATACTTCACGATCCGGCTCCTGTTATCTGTGTATATCAGGGTTGCCATATACTGAAATGTCTCTATAGCCCAATTTATATAAATATTTGTAGCCCAAAACAGGATCCGGAAAAGTAGCCCAAACAATAGCCCAATTTCTATACAAAAATGTCTGGTCGCTTCCAACAGAAATTATTTTTATGAAGAAAAACCAACGGAAATTAAAATATCATTTCAAATGATTGCTTACAACTCTCAACCATTCCTGTTTCCGAGTAATGTTGTCAGGGATGTGAGGACCTACAGTTTTAAGCCGAATCCGAACTGCTTATTTGAGAAAGCACTTTTCAGGACGAGAATTACTCTTGGAGGATTTGTTAATGCAAAAAATTTTAGATGGCACAGGCAGGGATTGAACTCAAGACTTCTGGCATGACAGTCCAACACACTAACCATCATTTATTCGCTCAAAGGAAATACAAACAAAAAGTAGGCCAATTTTATTAAAAATAGCCCAATCTGGCAAGCCTTATCTGTATGTGTGTATGTATTTGTATAGTTGAAACACACAGTCGGAAGTCGGAAAATGTTTTGGGGTTGTTTCATACCTATATGTTTTATTTTCCTTGTCCTCCATCTGCGCCCCTTACCATCAATTCCTCTGGGATCTTGGGAAAGAAAACGAAAACAGTTTTCTTTTTCTCCCGAAGAAGGTTCTTACGTTAAAGGCCATGTAAATCGTCCACGGCCACCCTCATTCGAATTTTTGATAAAATAAATGGAAAAAGAACTTATGCCCCAACGACCTGTCTGCATTAAGAGGCATTAGCATAGGGAGAAGCATCAGCAGTGGCGGTGTAGGTGGCGCTGTTGAATGCGGAATGTTTTCGTTTTCGGTTTTTTGGTTCTTTTTTGAGAAGGTATTAACGGCCTGGCAAAGTGTCATGTCAAATGGACATGCAGTTATGTTCACATCACTACTATTGTTGGGTAAACGTGAAGTCTCAGAACATTCCTTAGCTGACAGCTATTAATAGAATACAAATAAAAGTAAAGAAAATAAAAAACAATAAACACATATGGAATTTCGGAATTCAGGAGTGATGTTATTATATTTTTATTTTGTTTGAATTATTTTTATTATGTATTTGAGGTGATACAGTTGATGGTTTGAATTAATTAAAACGAATTTCTTCTCTGTAATAAAGATGAATTTTGTAACACTAACCTGAACGGGTAGTACCCGTGGCATGATGGTTAGTGCGTTGGACTGTCATGCGAGAGGTCTTGGGTTCGATCCCTGCCTGTGACACCTAAAGTTTTTTTTCACGGGTACTGCCTCTTGCGAGGAATTGACAAATTCTCCAAGAGTAATTCTTGTCATGTGAAGTGCTTTCTCAATCTAGCCGTTCGGATTCGGCATATAAACTGTAGTTCCCTCCATTCCTGCAATTACTCGCACACAGGAATGGTTGAGAGTTGTAAGTCACTAGGCCCTGGTTCCTTACGGACTGTTCCGCCACCTAATTTATTTATTTATTTTAACCTGAACTTTTTAGAAAGTGGTTCATAAAACTAAAAAGCATTTTACATAATCACAGGTCCTTCAGCAGATATTTCAGGGCTGAAATCTTTTAAATTGCTATTGCTACTCAAAAAAGGTAATTCCTAATATTTTTGTACAGGCATCAAGTAGATACTTACAAGCTTAAGCAGTGTTTTCTTTTTAAATCATAAGGTAATTTTGGCATTAACAGCTATTTTAGTATCAACCCTTTAGCTTGCCACTTTGTGCTGGGAATAATTGAGAACTGATTTCCAAAGTGATTAGATGTACTTACTTTCTTAAGGTGGCGCTACAGTACGTTGGGACTAGGGTCTCAACAAACATGCGTCTCCAGTCAGCTTGGTCCCTAGCTAGCTGTCTCCAGTTTCGCACGCCAAGTTGGTTGAGGTCTTTTCCCTGCACCACATTAGTCGCGCTCTTCATCTAGTGCGTCATTCTTTGGGATTGGATTCGAAATAGTGATTAATTCATGCTAGAATTTAAAGCAAAGTAATCACACATTTTAATAGTTTGTAAATCCTTAACAATAATTGTTGTTATATTATTTCAAATAAATGTAAATAAATAAATATAAAATTAAAATACTAAAAATTTAATATATTTAGATTTTCTATAAAAGAGAGTTAGGCTAATTATTTTCTTTGCTTCAAAATTAGTGCATCCTTAAGAATAATTTTGTTATATTGATTTAAAATAAATACATATGATTAAATAAAAATATATTAAAAAGGTTAAAAATTTAATAAAATAAAATTTAAGTCTACTTTTTGCAATTCATATTGAAATTAAATATAATTCATCACAAATTGTTTAAGGGAAAAGTAATTAATTATTATTAGAATTTTAAAAACACGATCATTTTAACGTCTTCGGGTTTTAAATGAGTTTTTCTATCACTAATTATTTGTCCCCGCTTGGAAAATATTCGCTAACTAGGGACCGATGAGCCTACTACGCTTCAATATTTCTGCTCAAGAGCAGCTAAATTCGGTGATATCGGTTGTCGCGCTTTCCAATAGACTGAAAATGGATCAGACTTCCTTGTTTGTATATTTTCCTCAATATAGCCCTTAAGTTCCCTGATTGCCGATGATGTTAAAGTTGAGATAATATTTTTGACAATTCTCTCATTAAAATAACTCCACAACATATCATCGCTGTTGGCAACAGCAGGAACTCTCCCTGTCGAAACTCTTGATGAGGAAGGGCACATCAAAGCCAGTTCCTCCTTCAAATATATTTTTGCTCTTCTTTTAACATCCTCCTGTAACACCTTGGTCTTCAATCTAGGGTCCATTACATTGCCGGTTTGGACCACACGGTTCCTATAAATTGAAATGAACCTTTTGGTCAACAAGCCCACAAGCTCATTCGCAAACTCCTTGGTGAATTGGGATGAATCATTAGACCACGATACCTTTTTGAGCATCACTCGAGCACCGTCTACTAAAACAATTATTTTTGATATGCTCACAAACTTCTTAACGCTTAACTCTTTTGTAAGCAATTCAAAGGGTTTCAAGACTTGTAAAATTCCTCAAGGAGTAGCCACTCATCAGCCAGCAAACTTGAGACTGGGTTTTGCAAAAGACCTAATGTCGAGTTTATTAATTCTTTTAGCACAATGAACCTCTCTAACATGTAGAACGTTGAATTCCACCTAGTCGCAACATCATCAACAACTTTTAAGGGTGTAGCCGACGGAATCATTTGCCTCTGCATGGTATTCAATTTTTCGGACGCCACAGCGTTTCTTCGACAACCCCTTTGACTTTTTTGAAAAGTCCTTGGCATTTCTTGATGCCCCCCTGGACAACTAGATTTATTAGGTGGGAACAACAGGAAATATGACTCCACCATATTAACTTGATTGTAGCCGCAACATTAGCAGCGATATCTGTTGTAACAGCCACAACTTTCTCCTTTAAATCGTACATAGCCATTGACTCCAACAATCGCGACCTCAAGTTTTTATCAGTGTGAGATTTAGGCATATAAATACAATCCAGAAGAGCGGATTCCAATTCCCAATGCTTGTTATTGTAATGGCCCGTAATGTCTACATAACTTCCATTGGCGGTGGAAGTCCACGTATTTGTCGTAAGCGATATGTAATTAACTTCTTTGAGTTCATCTTTAAGCTCTGCTAACACATCCTCATAACGCTGAGGCAATAAATTTGATGTCAAGCGATATCGCGAAATTATTTGATAATTGGATTCCAAGTATCTAGAAAATAATTTTTACTTACAGATTTTACGAAAATTATACCTAAGTTTGAATTTCAATTCTCTACTAATCGCGATCAAAAGTTTTAGGTTTTGGTCCGTTTTTCAAAAAAGTTCAATTTTAATTAAATATGGCTAGTCTCATGAAAATTTTCCATTTTAAAGCGTTTTTTTTTTTATTTATTAGGAAAAAAGCGTTTTGTTGTGTACATGCAATGTATATATAAATACCTTAAAAGATCCTTGAACCCCTCATCATCAACAATTGAAAATGGTTGCAAATTCTTAACAACCATTCCCAGCACCAAATCATCAATTGTTTTTTGCCTGACGATGCTTAAAGGATGTCATATAAATGAGTTAAGCAACTGATAGTTGGGTATACGTATACAATATCCCCATGTTCTTCGACGCGATTAATATAGGCCGATGTGGATGGTGTCTATTTCAATTGCGGAGGATATGCTCATGGTTTTAGGTTTTGAAAGTTTTTTTATGGGCTCTATTGCAATGGTGTGCTTAACTTTAAGGTGTTTGGACAGGTTCGAAATAGATCCACCTTTACACGAAAATCCTATCCTGCACATATGTATTGCATAGCGCAGTTGTTGGGTTTTTTTGCGTAAAATGAAGCCATTAGGAGTTTCTCTTCCTGGAATCGTTGATCTCCGGCTCTTGACTCATTCTTCATAATTTTTTTTAATTATAAAAAGAATGGAAAGTTCATGCTTAAACTGGGTAAAATTGAGGAGCGTCATAAAATTTACTTACTTGAACACTTGAATGAACAGCCTTAGTGATGAATGAAATTCAATTAATTTGAGTGGCAGTTGGAGTTGGCTGCACAAGTAGGTTATAAATTTAATTCAACTACAAGGCAAACAAAAACACCAAACTTATGCTAGAAAATAATCATAGCAAGAATAAGAATTACCTAATTGAAATTATTCTATTCTGCAAGTTAATTTAGTACAAAAATGTAAATGAGAAATAGACTAACGAAATACAAAATTTAAATTTAAATGTGTTGCGTTATAAATGAACGCAACAAGTTCTTTTTATATTTAGTTTTAATTTTAAGAAAGACCATGCATTTTGCATCCACTTGTCACTTATGTTTATTTACAATGTTCGATTTGACAAATGTCACAATTCTTCTACACGAGAATGAGAGAGAGCGGGACGGCCATAGTCCTTCTGACCATGGTTCTCTCTGTCATTTTCGTGAGGAAAAAGAACCAAGTTTCGTTTCAGGTTTCAAAAGAAGGATGGTTTCCATGGAAGTGAAACCAAACCAGATGGACCGGACGGTCTGGTCGATGCGTAAAGTTGCATGTGAAGTCACTCCAAATGGAGAATGGCCTACGGCCCAACATAAAGTTTTAAAAAATTGTAAATTTATATTCATAAAGTTTAAAAAAAAATTGCCTGTTGATGATGTGAATTGAGATCCGCCACTCCATATTGGCTGAAAGCTAAAATGGCGGGAGATGAAAAAGAAGAGATAGGACAGATCTTGGGATCTGGCCGTCAATTCTTGGCAAACATTCAGAGTGTTTAGACAGAAAGTGGTGATTCCGAAACAAAGACAGAGTGAAAAGAAATTGAGAAAAATTAGAAAAGTGAGTTGTGTCTTTTAAAAAAAAAGAAAATTTAAGGAGGAAAAGGAGAGGAAAGGAAAAATAACTAGTTGGGAATTTTACAGGAAAATACACAAAAAAGATAAGTAGAAATTTTCTTTCGTGTTAATCGTTTTAATTCTTTGTTTCAATCCCAAAATTTTATTTGTGGGAATTTAGACCTTAACGTTCCATTGTCCATACAACTTTCATCTAATTTCGAAAAGATCCGGAGTTTTTGTCCTACTCGTGTAAGGTTTCTCCAGCATTCTTAAATAAATAAAGTTGTCAGAAAAAGTTTCCATTTTGTTTTTCTTTTTATAGTGGTTTTATTGTTTCGTTGGTGTTTCTTTTCTTTGTTCTTTTTAAAGGTTTGCAATTTCCTTTTTTTTATATTTCAGAAAAAAATATTGCTGGCGCCCTCTTTTTATTCAGAGTAATAACGCCCCTGTGGCAAATCTAATCAAATTTATATTTTTGATATCAACGTGATCTCAAAATTACCACGCAACTTTAATTAATCGAATCGTCGATTAATTTGCATTCGCTGAACCCACCCCTTTCTGAGCTCGTCGTGGTGGCAGCACTTAATTTGCTGCTTGTTGCAATCAAAAACACTCTAATGAAGATATAAATCCTTCGTACGTATCACCCTTCAAAACCCATTTGTTTACATTGTTGTATTTGTAATGTGGAAGAATTCAACGAGTAAAATTGACGTGTTTTCACGCATACATAGACAAATTTACTGAGTTTTTAGGGGAAATTTCATAAATTAGAGGAGAAATACTTTATGAGGCCAGTTTCCGGTGTAGCTTGTAGGCAAACCAATATGGCTACCGAGGATTTATATCTTTACTAGAGTGTTTTTGGTTGCAATTTTGGCTCTTTGCCGCTGTTGTTTGACAGATCGGCAAATTCGTGCACATTTTCATTCTCAATATCGCGATTAAATTTGGTTGAGTGTTTTCTTCTTGTTGTTTATTTTAATTTCATTTTTAATTTCGTTTTTGATTTTATTTAATATAAAAATAATTATCGGTAGAAAAATTGCAACAAATGTTCGAATGCAGTGGCAGACAATACGAATCATTGAGAAAGAACTAATAGAGAGAACCAACTTCGACGGTTGCTCTCTTTTTGCCTACAAGCTGTGATTTTGCCACCAACTTGCATATGTGTTAACTCCATATAAAAAAAATGTGGGGAACACATACTTATGAAAGTTTGTGCACATACTCACCACGAGAGAGAAAAAACTTTTCTCTCTTTTCTCTCTGCTCACCACCTTTTAAAAATGGCGACCACCTTTGAAAAATGGCGGATGTAGTCAGCTGTTCAGAGGTGTTCAAAGAAAATTCAAAATTGTGTATGAACAACTTTATGGTACTCTCATTGTGTTCGTTTGAGAGTAATATCATTCGAATATGAAGTGAAATTAATTACTCTTGTTAGGTGCCAGAACAATGAAGATTTAGAAACAATTCTAAATTACGCATTTAGATAAATATTAGTTAGTTATTTGAAGCATTAAGTAAGTAAAATAAATTATGTGGTGCAACAGTCCAATGAGAATTAGGACCTAGAAACATAAAACTCTGAAAGCACTACAACAATTAGTTGTATTATTAGCTGCGTTTATGCGTTTAATTTTCGCTCAGACCGTTGAAAGATGCAAAAAAACTCAGATTTGTTTCAATTTTCAGAGTTTATCGACTTCATTTTGTCGATACGAGAGTTGCAGGAACATTGAAAACGAGAGTTACAGAATGTAAACATGGAACATTGAAAACATTTTTATATACTCATCTCTTTTTTCCATTCCTATTTTATTTGTGTGTACTCGTTGTTTGTTTTCTTTACATTACTCACGACATTTCCAAAATGCTGAAAATAAGTGATTTAAGTAGACACTAAATAAAAAGACCGTCAACTTGTTACTTCTGTTACCAATTTTCATTGCATAAGATTTGTGAATAGGTGATAAGCTATTCTTACTGCCTTCCACTAAGCTAGTGTGTGTTGCTTTTAAAGGCTTAACTACATAAGCTGGGTCAGTGGTTTTGTGAAAAGAATATACAATTTGTTCTTCAACCAAAATTTAAGTCTTATGCATCATTTTTATAAATTTTCCAGTTCTAAATATTTATATCTTATCTTTCAGTTATATAGCGACAAGGAAAAATCTGTGAGGGAAAGTTCTAACTACAGTTTTTCTGAAAATGCATTGTGGCTTATTCATAGATGTTTGCTAAACGTTTTAGGCTATTCATAAATAAATGCAAATCAAAGTTAAGGGCTAAACCTGAATAACTATAAACAATGAAAATGCTGTGTTCAAGTAGTTATTATCGCAGCCAAATTTCATAATTGATTTTTTTGGTGTATAAAAAAGCTGAAAGAGTAATTCATGTTAAGTAAATAATACTAAGTTCCAGAAAATATCGATTGATACCGCAATTGCAGAAGATGTGGATATTTTATATAAATATTCCTGGTAAACTGTAGAACTTTATTATTTCCGTCTTTTATAATTCAATGTAAAATAATTCAATGCAGTATATTTTAGATAATACAGTATTTAAGTTAGTAGTTAAGGCATTACTATTGAAATAAACATAACATATGTTCATTTATAAAAAACATGTACTCGTTCAAATATACAAATAAAGTCTAGTCTAAAAAACCTTAACCTTGTTATACTCTTTCTGCACACATCCTTTCTTGTTTTGGTTGTTAATGCCATCTATCTGTAACTCAGAGAAGGTTGTTAATGCCATCTATCTTTAACTCAGAGAAAGAGGAGAGAAAAACAAATTCACCACGAACTACCGGTATAACTTCTTCCGGTATTTATTGACAAACAAAAATGTTTTCCTAGAATTAATTTGAATTATAGGAGTATTTTTGTAGATATAAAAACGACAAGATGTTAGTAAAATTAAAGAAAGAAATTCATGAGAATTACAAAAATATTATAATGAGACTTTAAAAAACATAGCCTTCTTGGCTATCAATAAACAAAAATGAGAAATGTCGCATTTCCCGGAAGTGATGTTTTTTTGTGTACTCTTTTCCGAGGTGAACACATGTACACACCGATACGAATTCAACACGCTATAAAAAATGAGAGTAAGAGGTATCGAAGTGACGGAGACGAGGAAATTTGGTTCTCTCATTTAGTTTTTTCTCTCTGATACGAATCGAATCACAAATTGAACTTTAAAATCAAAAACACTATATGAAGATATAAATCCTTCGTACGTATCACCCTTCAAAACCCATTTGTTTACATTGCTGTATTTGTAATGTGGAAGAATTCAACGAATAAAATTGACGTGCTTTCACGCATACATAGACAAATTTACTGAGTTTTTAGGGGAAATTTCATAAATTAGAGGAGAAATACTTTATGAGGCCAGTTTCCGGTTTAGCTTGTAGGCAAACCAATATGGCTACCGAGGATTTATATCTTTACTAGTGTTTTTGTTTAAAATTCTCAATCTCAATAATAACAGACAACACAACAACGGTAAAAGTACGTTAGACAAGGACAACAATGAACAGACAAGACAAGTATGAAAGACAAAAAGTAGTAGATAAAGGTAGCCAAAAACATTCAAAGACTAAAGATTCAAGTTTAAGAAATTGGTCGCGTTCGGCGATCAGTCCTAAGCTAACTGGAAAGGTTTATGTCTAAAGGAAAAAAATGTAGAAGTAAGACCAATTCTATTTAGATTTTCCTATTCTATTTTTTGGTACATACATATGTAATTAAGCTTCGTTGTGAATATTTATCAGTTTGATACAAAATTTTAGACCAGGCCATAAGTAAACTATATTTATTGTGAATTGTCATGTAGGCAAAGACGAAATACGACATCTTTGTTGTTTGGAGAACTACAACTTGATAAGTATAAAAACAAAAATAAATCAAATCTTTTGGATACTCAAGTCAACTTGTCAAAAGAAATTCCACGATCAACAAACTTCATGTCAACGTCAACAGCAGCTGTCATTCCAGGGATGTCATCAACTCTGCCACCCGGCAGCCACCATGAAAAACAATGAAAAAGTGTTGCCGTCTGTCAAAAAGCAAGTAGTACCAAAAAAAGTATTATCGTAAAAAGTAGCGAAAAAATGAAATTATAAATATTTACTTATTAGCTTATAATAGGCGCGTTTTATTATCACCATGATCTGATCCGGATCAGATCATGATAATAAAACAGCATTGGATCATCATATTTTTTGTTATTTAAAGTTTGGTAGCAGTGTCAAATTCGTTCTTTCAAAAGTGACATTACGAAGCAAAAAAAAAACAAACACATACCAAAAATGGAAGCTCCACAACTTTTGAAAATGTTTCTGCAAATCACCATTGCACTCTCAAACTCAAAGCATCCAGGAACGCTTTGGTCTCACATGTAGTCCAGATTCTTTTTGACCTTTTAATAAATGTGACTCTTAAATAATTTAATTTAGAGATTACTTACAATTTATTTGAACATCTTTTCTCCCATTTGTGCTGCAGCTTTCTCGATTTTATTTATATTTTTTGACATTTAAAGCAGGGTTGCCCAAAGAACATTTTGCTCAATGATTTTTTTTTCTTTTTTTGGGGGAAAATAATACCCATAAATTATGTCAAATATACATTTTTTTGGACTTAATTATTTTAATTTCACCAATTAATATCTGGTTTTGTTAAAATATCTTATTATTTCATGGATTATATACCAAATAAATAAATATAAAGCTTCTCGCTTTCTATTTAAAAAATATTTTATTTCAGTCAAATGGAAATGTTTATATGGCAATACAGTTTTTATTTAATTTGTTTGCAATGATACCAACATTTACATGTGAAATAACAATGATAAAGCGCTCCTTGTTGTGAAAAAAAGAATTAAATTTTGGATCTCAAATTGAGATCCAAACACAAAGCAGGATCTTGTGTTGTTGTTGTAATTCATGTAAATTCAAGATCCGGATCAGATCATGGTGATAATAAAACGCGGCTAATGTTGCTGGGCTCAGTAACAAATTATTATTTGTAGATTTTTTCAATTTTGTAAAAAAACATGATATATTTTTTCTGTTCGAAACATTTATAACAAGCAAAAAATTTGAACAGTACTCTAAATATTATTCTGGATATGAATTGCGTTGATCGGTATCAGCAGTAGAATCAACTAAATTTGGAAGATCTAGTGGTGGACTTTTATACGGTTTTAAAAAAGAAAAAAATAACATTGTTTTTGTAGATGTCAACAACATACCTACCTTGTGTTAAAATATTATGCACAAACTTAACTTTTTATGTATTATCTACGTACCTTAATTGTAATAATTGGGAAAATGACTTTGTAGCTTTAGAAGATCTTTTAAACTTTTCGCTTGTCTAAAATGTTTTGCTTATAGGCAGGGCTGTCGAGAGGAATTCCGTGCCCGATACGGAAAAATCTCGGGCCTCCCATATTTACCATTTTTTTCAAAGGTTATGCCTACTGATATGGTACGTTCTAATTTCAATTACGAATAGCATGAAATTGGTTGGAATTAACGGAAATAATAATTTTTCGTTTGCAAAGTGAACCGAAAAAAAGTGTTACTCATCAAATCAATCTCACGCGTATCGTCCAGTTTAGTTGAAATGAAGGATGGGTAGAAAATAATTCTACATGCGAGCAGATCAGATTCCGAACAGAATCATACATTCAATTCGATATTGCCAACGACATGTTAGTAACTGATAATACGGTCGATTAACTATTTAAAAAAAATTAGCATGAAGATCTATTACCTACCTACTATGAAAATAAAATAGACCAAACTAAAAGTATTTGAAATTTGTCTTTAAAAAAAACTATGTATTTTAAAAGGTTTACATTAAATACTCTCTGTTGTTTTTCTTTATATTAAAATATTATCACAATGTTTTCATTAGAGTTAGGTTGCATTCAATGAAATATTTCTTTTTTGCAAACGAGCTTTCCTAGCTTTCTGAGCAGCAAAACAACTTATAATTACATCGAAATTCAATTTCATTGCCAAAGGTGCTTCGATGCATAGTGTAGCAAGTCCAGAAACACGATCTTGTGATGAGCCACGAACGATGAAAATTTTTTGTTCTGGCAAGGACGCTAAATGAACGTACGGTACTAGCTAGGGTTACAGGTATGGTGGAAACACACGGAGAGCAACACAAATTTTGGGGAAAATCGTCTTCAAATTCTGGGAATAAATAGCATTGAGCAAACTCAATGGCGGAAGTTCTGCTTCAAAATTGGCTTCATAAATGTGTTTCAGATGAATAATTTCTTCTTTCAACTCTCGAGTCACATGCGAGTTATACTTTTGGATGAACCTTGTAGCGGAGTTTTTAATCTTAATTTCGTCCATTGTTGAAAACTGCCATAAAAATGAAAATGTAGCATTCAAATTCTTCATCGTATCGAACCGACGAGAGATTCCAGATATACATATTTGAATCAACTATGGCGTAAAAGGTGTTTCTCTTGAAATTTATTTCTTCATCTGTTTCAATTTGCTCTCCGGCTCCTCGATTTTTTCCAAAATGTCTCTTTAATTGCCTTTTTCGGTTCAATGGGAACGATTCTGGAACATCCCCCAATCCAGTACCAACTGCTTTGCATCCAGATAAAATTTGATCCCATCCGTTTCGAGTAATCTTCAAATCGGAGATCAAGTTGTCGAGATCTCGAATTTCAACGTCAATAGTACTGTTTCTGGCTTGAATGATACTTCTTTCATTTATAGCGCTAAGAACCTTGCACCAAATCGAAGACATCAGGACGCATTCAAATTTGTGCATATATTTTAAAACGCCATTTACAGCTCTTCGAGCTTCAGCAGTTAAATTAATATCATTTAAGAGCCCGTTAACACGATCCCGAATCGGCGGTTTTGCCGTATCGGCGATTTTACCGTATAAGCCAGTGGCAATATAATTTAAATGAGTTTATTCAGACGATACGGTATTTAACCGTATACGGTAAAATCACCGATTTGGTCGATTTTGTCATTCGGTTTTGTCTCTGCAAATCGTTTTCGGTCGTACGGCAAAAATACCGATTCGGTTCATAGTGGCAATGTATTTATATACAGTGCGTTCAGACGATTCGGTATTTTGACCGAAAGTGCGTCATTTTTCGTCTGGGCTACTGTGGAATAATATATATTGCTAGTATATAGTCGTTTTTGTGTTTTACACCGAGTACGGTGTAGGGTTGAGTACGGTGTACGGTTAAATTACCGTACCGTCTGAACACTTCATCCGAAAGACACCGAATCGAGAAAATATCCGATACGGCAAAAATACCGAATCGTGTGAACGGGCAGTAAGGCTTCTAATGATGTTCTAAGGTTTTTGAGACGGTTTCATTGCCTCAATTCTAGCTGACCATCTTGTATCGGAAAGTTTGTGAAGGGATCCGGGCACATTCTTCTTAAGAATTTCCCAACGTTGGGCACTGCTGCTAAACAAGTTGAAACACTTTTGAACAACTCCAAAAAATTGCGGCAGTACAACATTCCGCTGAATCGACTCCACACAAGTTAAGGCTGTGAGCTGCACATGGTGAATACACGGCATTCGGATTTTTGTTTAAAATATGACTTTGTGCACCATTATACTGTCCTTTCTTATTGCTTCCATTGTCATAGCCTTGTGCACAACAGTCTTCTAAAGGGATTTCGTTTTTTAACAATGTTTCGCAGATCAAATCAGCTTTTGCGGTGCCAGTTTTTTTGTTGCAATCGACAAATTCCAAAAACCGTTCTTGGATGGTGAACACATTTTCTTCCCAGCGCAGATATCGCAAAATAAATGTGTTTTGTTCCACATGACTTGAATCGGGTGTTGCATCGACAATTATAGCGAAGTATTTGGCTGGCGTTTCTCTCTCCTTCAAAATAGCTTAATTCACATGTTGGGCACAAATTTTAATGAACTCATTGAATCTCAACGGTAGTGGACTTGCAAACGTTTGTGCTCTTGTTGTGAAATTCTTACTTTTTCCAAGTGCTCCTGAAGTAAGAGGTCATAATTAATTCCAAAATGCCCAAAAAAATTCCATTATTTGTCTCTCAAATAGATTGCCATCGCCTCGTATTCCTAGTCCCCTGTGAAATTTTCCGGTCCCCCGAAACCCAATCAAAAATTTCGTTTACAGCAGAAACAAAAATAGAAGAAAAGAAACTTTATAAAAACAGAAATCGAAATAAATATTTGTGTTTTGTTTTAATTTGTCGGGCCCCTTATTTTGACTTTAAAAATTTTCAAAATAAAATAAATTTGAAATGTACGTTAAATTAAATAAGAAAAGCGAAACTATTAACAAAAATGTACGCCAATAATAATCAGGGGCCCAGATCGGCAAGCTTGTGACTGATAGATTGGCAGATAACATGCAAAACAAGGACCCGATTGCGAAAGCATGAATGATTTTAAATTTTCGGGCCCCTAAAAATAAGTGGGAATAGGTATGTATGTTGATGATGAATACAGAGTATATTCTCATTTTACTCTCAATTTTACGGGCCCCTAAAAAATCACGACGGGGCTGCTTATAGGAGACGATAACGCCAGAATTGGTACAAAGACAAACCAAATTATTCCAGCAAATATCCACCCGAATTCAATACCCCCGAGTTTCGTGAAACTCGATCCTCTAAAGATAAAACAATAAACAAAAATGGACGTCTGTTTTTAGATTTATGCCAAAATCGTGATCTGTTCATCCTTAACGGTTGCTACAATCATGATAGAAATGGGGAGTTTATTTTTATAGGGGGAGCGGGAAAATCAGTGATTGACTTTTGTGCTGCATCGGTGGAATGGAGAAATCGTATTTTGTCTTTTAAAGTTGGCTCACAGATTTTTTTCTAATCACATTCACTTGGTTGTACAATTTACACTAAACAAAACCACAAACTCAAATTATACAGAAATCACCTTACCACCCAAAATTATTTGGAAAGAAAGTCAAAAAGAGAACTACCAAATAAAAATGTTGAATGAACTTCAGAAACTAACTGATACTTCTTTATTTTCCGATACAAGTTCAAGACTAGACTCTCTTTGTAAATGTATAAAAGTTGCCACCAATATAAGAAACAACAAAAAAATGTCAACTTCAAACAAAAATGGTTTGATAAAGACTGTTTGATTGCAAGAAATAATTCCTTCGAACTTTTAAAGGAAACCAGAAAACAAAAAAATTTAAATGAAACAACCACTAAACAATATATTACAGCAAATAAAGCTTACAAGGATTTGTGCAAATCAAAACGCCAGGAATATTATACATCAGTAGCACATGAACTTTCAAATATCAAAGATAGTAAAAGCTTCTGGAATAATATCAAAGTATTGAAAGGATCTAAGCTTATTTGCGGATCAAACTTGAAAGCAAGTGTTCTAGCCAATTATTTCAAAAATTTACTCAATCCTGATCCAATCTCCAATCATTTTTCTTTTGCGGAACCTTTAATTTTAGACCAAACTCTTGATTGTCAAATTTCAATAATGGAAATCCAAACTGCATTGCATTACGCAGCAAATAACAAAGCGCCAGGCCCAGATAGAATAAGCAATGAGTTTTACAAAAACGCGCCTGTTGATTTTTTGTATGAAATTCTTCACCTTTTTAATAATATTTTCAATACCGGAAACCTTCACAAGCTTTTCAAGATTCTCTGGTCTATCCAATTTTTTAAAAATGCGATGTTAACCTAGCAAATAATTATAGAGGGATATCGTTTATGAATTCTATTGCGAAGATATTCGCATCTGTACTCCTTAGTCGCATCAACATTAACTCAATTTTACAATATTTCCTTCGGCAAAAAAGAAGTTTGTACATATTTTTCTTGGACTTTAAGCTGCTTTCGATTCGATAGACCGACAAGCATTATTTTACAAACTGTCACAAAAGGGGCTGTCGACGAAACTTCTTTTGGTCCTGAAAAATATGTACAAAAACACTCGCTCAGCGGTTTGGGATGGGATAGATACATATGTCTGAATGGTTTGAGACTACATCTGACGTCAAACAAGGTTGTATTTTAAGTGCAGTTTTCTTTGCTATATTCATTGATGATATATCAACGTATTTACCCGCTGGAATAAGTTTTGCAGGTCTAAACGTTAAGGTACTCATGCACGCAGATGACATTGTGCTTTTAGCCCCAAAGTTTACAAATTATGATAAATAAGCTAGTTGATTTTTGTAGAGTCTGGAAATTAACGGTTAATCTAGAAAAATCTAAAGTAGGTAATGATAGTAAGAAATACACAATCAAAACTTAAATCGAATTAAAAGTGGTTCTTTAACGGTGAGGCGATTGAAATTGTGACAGAATACAAACACCTTGGAATACTTTTAAAATCTAATATGAAGTTAACATCACATCTCGAAAAAAAACTGATAGCATCAAAAAGTATGATTAACGCGTCATGGAAAGATGTTATGAACAGCAAAGATGTACCAACCTCAGCTAAGTACAAGATATTTGACGCTGTAATGTGCTCTGTTATGTGCTACGGCTTCAACGTTACTTTCTCAAACGGCTTTTCTAATTACCATCCAATATTCCAAACTATGTTCTACTAGTCGAAACCTGCTTTCCTGCTCTTTTTATTCATACTCTAAAACTACACTTTGACTACATCTTGAAAGTACTGGCATATAGACCAAATAGAATTCAATTGTCAATAGCAAAGTACATCATAGATAACAAAGTTGAGTGGATAGGAGAACGGAGACAATGGGCAACGAAGTGTGGAATTGAGCTAAATTTCCAATATGCTAATTTAATCGTACTAAAAGAACAACTCTACGGATTATTACAGGCTGTCGACATCTATCAGCTGAATGAAAATTTACAAAAAATGTCATCTTCAATCAACAGAGTCATTTACCCCGATTTGAAACATGATCTCGTAAATAACTATTTTAGTGATGAATACAGTACAAGGGAAATTTCGTTAATCTGCAAAGCAAGAAGTGAGCAACTTAATTTAAACGGCTCACCTTATAAGGGTGCATCCACTACACATTGCACCCTTTGCAATTTGAATTCAAAAGAAGATACTTTTCATTTTTTATCAATATGCCCAGTTTATAAAGAACTTAGAGTCCTCTACTTTGGAAAACCTACACTTACTATGGAGCAAACTTTGACAATTTTAAATGGTGAAAATTGGAAAAATCTATCCATTTATCTTAAAAAATCAATCTGTTGCAGAGAAATTATTATAACAGAATTTTCTTAATACTTAAATTAAAAACAGTACAATCATATAGCATGTTTTTTCTAATTACTGTTATATATTATTGTTGTATATTATTTATTATTATATTATTATTTTAAATAACTGAAATTTTGTTTCAACTAAACTAAAAGTCTTTACATATCGCTTAATTTTTAATGAGTTCAAATACCCTTTATTTTCGTTTTAGCCAAACTAAAAGCTCTTCATTTTTGTAATCTTGAATCCAAGTTTTACTCAACTCTAATTTTGTTTTTGCCAATACAAAAAGCTATTAATTCTTTTGTCTAAAAATTATATATTAAATATTAAGTAATTTATTTTTGTTTTAGCTAAACTGAAAGCCCTATTTGCATCTTTATATAATTTTTGCAATTATTCATTTATATTTTGTTAAATAGTGAACATTTTTTTTTGAACCTTATTTGAAAACACATAGTCAATCTGGCAGACAGCACTGCCACCGCCAAAGCACTTTTATTACTAAATTTGTATTCCAATCAAATGTAACCGAAATTATTGTATTTAACAATTTTAAGTAATAAAAATCTATCTATCTATCTATCTTTGTTGTACAATCTCTGTATAAATAAATACAAAAAATATTACCAGTATCAACAAATCCAGAAACTCTTCCTAAACCATTCTCTTTTCCAATATTTCATTTCCATACAATTATTTCTGAAATCGTTATCAGTTTCAGTATCACAAAGATTTATTTCGTAACAAAAACAAGAATAATTAAATCCAAAAATATCTTTAAAATGCAAATAAAAAATTAACTAAAATAAATAAAATTAAAAAGTAACTGAAGCAAAGGTTATACAATCCAAAAGAAACTAAAGGAATTAAATCTAAAAGTAACTAAAAGTAATCAATTCCAAAAGTAACTAAAAAAATCAAATCCAAGAGTAACTAGAAGTAATCGTTTCGACTGGTAATCGAAGTAATCGATTACTTTGATTACTTAAATTAATCGTTACTTTGACCTTCCGGGTTGGAGCGTTGATGTCCATTCACTCTACATGACCCAGCCATCCACACCGTTGGACTTGTTTTTCTTTTTACCAGCTCAGTATCGCTGTACAGTGCACAGCTCGTCGTTGTATCTTCTCCTCCACTCTCCATATATGCTGACGGGACCAAAAATCATCCGAAGAATTTTTATCTCTAAGCATTCATCTATCTTTGACAGGGTCCAGGCCAAAAATGGGAACCGGAATGATGAGCGTCATATAGATGGTGATTTTACATGCTCGAGAAAGGACTTTACTACTCAATTGCCCTCTAAGTCCAAAGAAGCAACGATTTACAAGAGTTATTCTTCGTTCGATTCCAGCGCTGGTGTCGTTGTCTGACAAAATTCTTAACTACCTAAAAGTTATAGCTGTCCATGGTGAAGTTTTGTCCAAGAAGTCGTCGTACACTGTCCTTGTTTGATGACATCATATACTTGGTTTGGCCTCAATGACCGCTAAACCCATGTTCTCCGCTTCCGTCGCAATGCACAAAAACGCTCCACTGACATCACGCTTTGATCTCCCAACTATGCCAATAGCACCGGCGGCGGCGGTGCGGCGTATCGGAATAATTAGATGGACCCTAGGAAGATTGTGCCTCTAGTGTTGACGGTGGAGTTTTGGACAATTTTTCAAGAACGCTGTTGAACAAGTCCTTTGATGACAGTGCATTGCCTTGTCTAAAACCTTTTAGGTCCAATTGACTCAACTTGGGTTTTATAGCAGCTTGATTTCTGATTAAGTGAACTTTCATCTAGGTGACTACTTTAACAAACAAATGGGGCTAGGGAAACCTGGAAGTAGTGTTTGAGAAGCTAATGCATCCATAGAGACTGACAGTTTGATATGGCTTGTTGCTGAGAACAATATCTGTTTACACAGTGCGAGTATTAGGCACATTGGTCTTAATGTTCTGAATATCAAAATGGGAGGAAAAACTGTATTGGCCAAAGCATTTTACATTCTCGATGTGCGGTTGCAAAAAAAATCTCTATATTTGACAGTACGGCTGAAATTGAGCTCAAGGGTAGGCTGATTAGCATTCCAGGAAGGGCGATTATTACGGCTGAATTGTAAAATAACGAAATGCTGAAACATTTCGGCGGTGTTTTTTTTTATTCTATTCAAGAGATTTAAACTTGATTTTGGGGTACCAGCCCAGATAAGTAAGTTATATTCAAGCTTTGAACGAATGGAGGCTTTGTAAATTACAGCCAGATAAAAGGGGTGACAAATTTCTTGCACCATCGTCGGAGGAATCCTAAGCACCTAGCAGCATTTTTGGCAATATCGAATATGTGATCATTCCTTAAGAGGTGATCTGTGATACACATATCGAGTACTGACTGTTGATAAGTTTCCTAGATGCAAGTGCCACTCATGGATAGATGCATCAGGGGTGGGTTACGCTTTAACAACAGGAGACAGCATTACATTTTTGAAGATTGAATTCTATACGGTTAATAATTTCCCATTTGACATTGCTGTAGAAATCGGAATTTAATGAGCTTACACTGCCGTTGAAGTTAAACATCCGAAGGACAAGGATGTGAATCTAGAAACGAATATGAAAACTGGTGGTACTGCCGTCAGCGAAGCAGTTTAATGGATTAGAAGTGACAGATAAGAGATCGTTAATGAATATCAGAAACAGAGTTGGAGACAAAACGGAGCCCTGGGGAACACCAGCATTTATTTTATGAGTTTCAGATTTGAAACCATGTAGAGTAAGAAAGATAGAAAAGCTTACGGAGTAGTTTTGCCAGCGTTGAAGAACACCTCTTCAGAAAAATAGGGGAGATACTATCCCGGCGAGCGGGATTGTGTATGTCAAGGTCTTTTAGTACTCTTGCAACTGCATGGTTGCGAAGGAAGATTTGTCCTATAAAATCGTCTAATGTGACCGTTACAAGTCTTTGAACTTATTCCAGTTTTCCCAGTAGGTTTGAATTTATAACAACAAAAACCCACATCTGTGATCCTAATAACCTCTTTACAGCTCGAATCAAACCATGAGTTTTCTTTGGGTTGCGCTGGAATCCTCGTGGCTATCGAGGAAGCATAGAGAACAGGTAAAGCTCCTGAAGAATTCATTGAGACTGTCCCAGTTGGATTTATCATATGTATTGCCAAACGTTTCTTATATGAGTTTTTTCTTTAGGTAATTGTTTTTTTTTTTTTTACATGAGAAATTCAAAGATATGATAAAATGGTTTGACGTGTCTAGAGGCGGAAATACACTGATTGCGTATTTATTAGGATCGGAAATTAGAAACAAGTCTAGACTTGTTTAGTTGCAATTAAAGAAATTAATATGGACATACTCTGGTTCCTGCAGAATGTCGACCCATCATCGAGGCAAGCCTTGAGCTGTAGAGGCATTAACAAGGTCTTTTAGGTCCATTAAACTCAGTGAAAATCTTACATGATAGTTCCAATGAACTTCCGACCCCTTTTTCAAACCCCATAAAAGTTATATATGTAAAAATTGACTTATATGAGCCTAAAGTTCCAGTAAGAGCACTCGGTATAAATTATTTCAGATTAATAGAGGTACAGAATCAGATGGGAGCCAAGATTTCATTTTCATTTTTTTTCGATTTAGGCAATTTTTACCAGCTGTCTATATCTGCTCCATATCCCCTCGGCATGGAGAGAAGTTAAAGTTGTTTTTATACCCAAAGCAGGCAAGTCAATCCTAAAGATCTACGACCTATAAGTCTATCATCATTCCTTCTTAAGACCTTAGAAAGATTGATTGATATCCATTTAAGGGCAATTATTGACACAAGACTTCTGTCTACGTCTCAACATGCCTACTGTAAAGGCAAATAGGTGGAAGCAGCATTACACACACTAGTACGCACCATCGAATACTCCCTCCATCATAGAGAGTTCACTATGGTTGCTTTCCTTGACATCTAAGGTGCTTTTAACAACGTGGTTACATCTGCAATCACATCTGCACTAACATCTCTAAACGTAGAGCTCGCTTGAGGAGTTAATTCATTTAATGCTGACTAGCAGAATAATTGACTCAAAACTGGGCAACTCTTTTGCCGGAAGATTCGTTAATAGAGGGACACCGCAAGGTGGTGTTCTATCCCCGCTCCTCTGGAACCTAGTGGTAAATCAAATTCTAACTGGTTTGGATGCGGAGGGTTTCAGAGTGATTGCCTATGCGGATGACGTTGCTATAGCGTCTCTAGAAATCATTTTAACACTCTAAATGAACTCTTACAAAATGCCTCAGACAAACTTATACTTTGGGCTGATCGGAGTGGAGTGGGTATCAACCCTCACAAAACCGATTCGGTCCTATTTTCGAGCAAATACAAAATTCCATTTGTTAACTTTCCCTATATTAAAGGAGTCCAATTAAAATTCTTAGACGAGGCTAAGTACCAGGGTCTTGTCTTAGATAAAAAACTAAATTGGAACGCAATGTACAAGAAAGAGTCAAAAAAGGTACTGTAGCTCTCTTTTCTTGTAAAAAGCTATTGGTAATAAATGGGGCATACAGCCCAAAATCACACATTGACTATACACATCGGTAACTGCTTTTTAATTTACGGTGTGGCAGTATGGTGGACTGCTTTAAAGAAAGCTATAAACCGCAACAAAATAAATAAAGTCCAACGTTCAGCTTGCCTATCTATAAGCGGATCGCTTTGCACGATCCCATCTGCGGCACTGGACACCACACTCTACCTAACACCTCTTGATATATTAAGCAAACAAATAGCTGCAAGCTCTGATGTACATCACTAATCTTGAGGCGTAAAAGTTCATATTTGTCAATCTTATGATTCCTATAAGCTACGAGTATAAGTTCAACGCTTCCAACGCCAACTTCGAACCCTAGTAAATGCTGATCTACCGAATTTCACATTTAACGACGCTTTAATATCTTTAACCTCGAGTAATATGCTGATGATTGGATATCGCAAACAATATTACTTGTACAATATTCTTAATTCTTCTTGCTTCTAAGAATTAGTGCAGTAATTTGATTCTATTTCGTATAAAATAATATCTGTGGTTTTCTTTTGTTGATTACATCCTTTTATTGACTTATTTTTTTAAGATACCTATCTACTTAACATAAGTTCAATTACTTTATCCCCTGAGGCTATAGGGTGACTGCTTTCTTATAACACCTAGCTATGTATCTAAAAAAAAATGTTTCTAATGGAGAATTACTTCGCACGTGTAAGGTATTAAGTTGCCTTCTTCTGTGTTCTCATATTCACACAATCAGCGCATTAGAGCAAAACTATATTATGTATCTCTAAATCCCTATATCCGTAAGATGTATGCTTTAAGCTTTGTGGTTGGCAAGAGTATATATGTATATCTAAATGAATGCTCTCATTTTGTACATGGCCGTCACACATAGCCTTCCCCATCACCATCTACATCACCCATCCATCGCCCTCTCTAAATATATTTGTTAATAAGTGCTCATTAAGTAAAGTCCCTTGATTAACACTTAATTTATTTCACCCATAAGCTTCCGTTACATGTTGGTGATTCGGTTTTAATTTATCGCCAATATACTCGGTTTAATGTCACCATTATCACAAAGGATCCTAAGTCCTGTATAGATATACATACAAGGTGGGTATAACCTCTGCACTAAAATATTGGTCGACAAAATCTAATATAAACAGCTTGCCGTCTATATTCACAGAACTATATAAACAACAACAAACTATTTAAGACGTTATATAGTCTAAAGGGAGGGAGATGAATTAGAGAAAAAAAAGGACAAAAGCGACAGACTTGGACTTCATCTCATCATCATGGCCGACCAGACATGATGACATTAACAAGGCGTTCTTCACAATCAGCTTAGAGTCCATTACTTAGCCTTATTTGTTTTGCAGTCAAGTTTCTTTGTTTCTTTCTTTTCTTTCTTTTCTTTCATATTGTTTTCTCTGTTCTTACTATTGTTTTATTCACCCTTAACTGTTGTGTCGCCAGTGTGTCGCACTTTTAGCTCTCCATAGATCATCAGTCACATGCCACCCACCATCACCATGTTCCTCCCTATCATCAAAATTATTTTCTCAACGCATATAAAAGGACACTTATTCCACCCTCACCCTTAGACTTGATGTCTTTAAAAAGATACTGGCAAGGCAGTTGAGCCCTATAGCTTAGACAAGAACAAACATTTGAGATTAGAGGGATGTTAAAAGAAATAACAAAAAATTCGCTAAAATTTCGATATAATTTGTCAAATTTGACATTTTTAATGGTGATTTGGCTGTGTAATGTTATATGCGTGTTGCCATTGCCACTGCCATTGTCAGGCCAGCCATCAGACATTGTGCGTAACTTTTTTGTTTTATTAATGTCACTCCAATGGATTGGATGTCGAGAAGTTGATTAAATGATTTTTAAAGAAGGTTCCTACAAACAAATAAAATTAAAAAACAGCGTTGTGACGTGTGAGGTGAATGCTCTGGGGGATGTTGTGTTTGCAATTTTACTTGTTTCTAGTCGAGTTTGACTTGATTTTATTGTGTTTTTATGAAAATAATACAGAAAAACAGACACATAACTGTTTTTTGCCTCAATTTAATGATCTTTATATTTAAAATTCTCCTGTACAAGCAATGGCGGATCCTGGAAGGGGGTAGTGTTGTAGGGGATATGAACCCTCCTTGGAGAGTATTTTTGTAGGAACTTCCTTGAATAAAAAACTAATCATATTGCGTTAATGGATACGCCCCCATACATTTCAAATTATTTATCTTTTTACTAATTACAATCAAATTTGATTCAAAAGCTTTCCTCTCGAAATCTCAATCCTATTCCAATTCCGCTGCATCTACAGATTTGCTAATAATTTAACGATATATTCACCAAAATTTATTTGTCAAAAACTACTATAATCTTTGTAATAATCTTAAGGTATTCATAAAATTTAAAATTTTGAAGCATTTAAGTAATGCTCTAAATTATTTTAATAAGACTTTTTTCAACTTAAACTTAAGTTGCCTTTAAATTCGTGAAACTCGTCTTCAATTTTATCATATTGTTCATCAACTCATTGAGATAAAATTGAACAAACATTATTGATTATAACCAATTGTTTCTATAAAAATGAAATTATTTTATTTATATTTTATATAATATACTAGCGGCCCGTCCCGGCTTCGCACGGGTAGACATAAATAGGTACAGATATTTAAGTTATAAGCATGCTAATTAAAACGACCATGAATCACTAAATTAGAAAACATTTTTTTGTCCTATCATTAATACTCTTCGCAGCGTATGCGATGAAAGACATTTTATGGCTAATTTTTTTACACTTTCGGTTGGTTTTAATAGGAATGTCTAAAGGTGTCTATAGTAATCTAGTACTAAATATAGCCTATTATTAAGACCATTAATCGAAATATAAACTATCCTATATCTCAAGTTAGACCAAATTACACATAAAATGCCAACTTTCATCGAAATCGGTTGACTTGGTGAAGAGTTCACTGGGAACATACACTGGATTTTTATATATTGTAATGTGTATACACTCTTTATCTCTTTCAATAATAAGGGGCAACATCTAGTGGTAGTAATAGGAGAACTCGCTTCTTCAAGCATCGAGAAACCTCTAGTGGCTAATAGGAGAACCCGCTTCTTAAGCATCGAGAAACATCTAGTGGCTTAGAGGGGAATTCATTCAGCGCATACAAGAACCTCGAAAGGGGTAGGCATCTAGTGATAAAGTGGAGAACTTCGTTAAGCATCGAGAACAACCTCGTAGATTCTCGAACCGATTTGAGGTATGTATATAAATAGGCGCTCGGAAGCGAAGCGGATTATTATGGATTGTGAATTGCTGTAAAGTAAAGACTGTGTTTGAAAAGTAAAGACTGTGTTTAAAAAGTAATAATTGAAAGTGTGGAATAAAGAAATTTTGTTAGTAATTTAAATAAAGTGAATTTGTGTTTTTGTTTACGAAGTGTGAATAAGTTTAAATTATCGGACCAAGCCGAATATTACATTGGTGTCAGAAGTGGGATTAAAACTTATTGAGAATAAAAACAGTGATTGAACTATTTTGTGTAAAGTAGTGAAGTTAAAAATAAAATAAAAAAAATAAAAACGAGTAAAGTTTTAAAAGACTTAACTGTCCCTGAGCTAAAGGCCGAACTAAGCAAACGTGGCTTAAGTGGGACAGGCGTTAAAACCGAACTCGTTAAACGGCTGCAGGAATATCTGGAGCAGCAAAATGAAGACCCAGATACGTTTGCTTTCGAATTAGAAGCAAAAGTAGAAGAGGTAAATGCAAATGTTGCCTTATCTAACATGATGTCACTTCTTTTAACCAAATTTGAAGAGAATGAAAAGAATGTCCTGAAAGAGCAGCAGAATGTGCTCAAACAACTAGAAGCTCGAAGAAGTGATCAAAAACAAGAACAGCAGAATGATCTCAAACAACTAGAAGCTCAAAGAAGTGATCAAAAACAAGAACAGCAGAATGTTCTCAAACAACTAGAAAAAGTGCGAAATATGAAATCTCGAGAACCTTTTGGTGAGTGTTCAAGGAAGAGAGAAGTGAATCCTCCAAGCTTTGATGGTCAGATTCCGTGGGAAATCTACAAGAAACAGTTTGAAGCAGCAGCGTTAACAAACGGCTGGGACGATCACGAAAAATACATTGCTCTTACGCTTGCTTTAAGAGGATCTGCTGCTGAACTGCTACAAACCATACCAGCGGAGAAGAGTGGCGACTTCACAGTTCTGGTAAATGCAATCGAACAGCGGTTTGGGAATAGCCACATGGCAGAACTCTTCCGAGTTCAGCTTAACAATAGGACACAGAAAAGAGGTGAAACTCTGCAGCAGCTTCAGGCAGATATCGAGCGATTGGTTCACCTGGCATATCCAACAGCTGGTAACGAGATAATAAATCAACTTGCTGTTGAAGCCTTTGTGAGAGCTGTGGGCGATATAAATCTCCAAAGGGCTATCCGTACTGCCGGAAAGCGAACACTACCCGAAGCATTGGCTTTCGCTCTGATGATGGAAGCTGCAGAACAAGCTTCCCAAAACGTGCATCGCGTAAGAAAATTAGAAGTCCAAGAATGCTCTTGTCAGAAAACTACTGTGGAAAGGAGTCAGCAAGGCGGACGAGCACGATGCTGGAACTGCAATAAGACTGGGCATCTACAGCGACAGTGCAGATTACCGCGAAGAGGAACCGCATGGCAACACTGTGGAAACGGAAGTTATTCAAATGGTCAAAGTAACAACAACAACGTTGCTTCCGAAGTTGTTTTCCACCCGGGAAAACGAATAAGAACCAACTTTAAGGGACAGAAGCTGGTTTCTGGTATCGATGGCCCCAGGAACGACATCCAGGTTTATCAAACGAAACCTGACAACAAGAGCAGACCATATAAGGAAGACTGTAAGCATTGCAGACGACAAGAAGAAAAAGGAGTTGTTACTGTCCAACGAACCAGAGTCGATCCTATTTATGGCTGGAGCAACGACGAGTTGAGGAGGGCTCAACAAGAAAGACCCCTTCAGATCCACGACAATACCAGGTTGAAAATAAAGATGTTCAGTGACCGAATGAAGACACGCTACGATATACGAGCAACAACAACAGAGTTCCAAGCAGGAGATCGGGTGTGGCTTTACAATCCCCATCGACAAAAAGGTTTGTCACCGAAACTTCAACGGGACTGGGAAGGTCCATATACAGTCATTACAAAAATCAACGATGTCGTGTTCCGGATACAAAAGGGAGTCAGAGGAAAACCTAAAGTTGTACATCGTGACCGGCTACATCGCAGGGGAATTCATTCAGCGCATACAAGAACCTCGAAAGGGGTAGGCATCTAGTGATAAAGTGGAGAACTTCGTTAAGCATCGAGAACAACCTCGTAGATTCTCGAACCGATTTGAGGTATATAAATAGGCGCTCGGAAGCGAAGCGGATTATTATGGATTGTGAATTGCTGTAAAGTAAAGACTGTGTTTGAAAAGTAAAGACTGTGTTTAAAAAGTAATAATTGAAAGTGTGGAATAAAGAAATTTTGTTAGTAATTTAAATAAAGTGAATTTGTGTTTTTGTTTACGAAGTGTGAATAAGTTTTAATTATCGGACCAAGCCGAATATTACAATATTAAGAAGATTAAGACCATTAATCGAAATATAAACTATCCTATATCTCAAGTTAGACCAAATTACACATAAAATGCCAACTTTCATCGAAATATGACACTGGAGTTTTATATATTGTAATATTCGGCTTGGTCCGATAATTAAAACTTATTCACACTTCGTAAATAAAAACACAAATTTTCTTTATTTAAATCGATATAAACTTATTTATTGAACACTCAGTTATTACGTTTCAAACACAGTCTTTACTTTTCAAACACAGTCTTTACTTTACAGCAATTCACAATCCATAATGAACCGCTTCGCTTCCAAGCGCCTATTTATATACCTCCAATCGGTTCGAGAATCTACGAGGTTGTTCTCGATGCTTAACGAAGTTCTCCACTTTATCACTAGATGCTTACCCCTTTCGAGGTTCTTGTATGCGCTGAATGAGTTCCCCTCTAAGCCACTAGATGTTTCTCGATGCTTAAGAAGCGAGTTCTCCTATTAGCCACTAGAGGTTTCTCGATGCTTAAAGAAGCGAGTTCTCCTATTACTACCACTAGATGTTGCCCCTTATTATTGAAAGAGATAAAGAGTGTATACACATTACATTGCCCCCTCCTTAGGATTGATCGTCCCGAACAAATCCATCGTTCTCATCACCACTGTAGCGATGTAGCCGGTCGCGATGTACAACTTTAGGTTTTCCTCTGACTCCCTTTTGTATCCGGTACACGACATCGTTGATTTTTGTAATGACTGTATATCGACCTTCCCAGTCCCGTTGAAGTTTCGGTGACAATCCTTTTTGTCGATGGGGATTGTAAAGCCACACCCGATCCCCTGCTTGAAACTCTGTTGTTGTCGCTCGTATATCGTAGCGTGTCTTCATTCGGTCACTGAACATCTTTATTTTCAACCTGGTATTGTCGTGGATCTGAAGGAGTCTTTCTCTGAGGTCATCAATGTAGTCATCCTCGGCTTGCGGTTCCGATGTGGGGCATCCAAATTTTATTTCGCTCGGCAGTCTGATGTTCCTTCCCATCAAAATCTCAGACGGTGTATGGCCAGTTGAGCTATGTCTTGCACTTCGATACGCCATCAAAAACAGTGGAATGTGTCGATCCCAATCTCGCTGGTTGTCGTCCACAACTTTGCAAAGATGTTCCTTCAGGGTTCGGTTGAATCGTTCGACCATGCCATCAGATTGTGGGTGAAGTGGTGTTGTTCTTGTCTTCTTGATGTCAAGAAGCCCACAAACTTCCTGAAATATGTTTGATTCAAAATTCCTTCCCTGGTCGGAATGCAGTTCTAATGGAACGCCGAATCTGCTCACTCAGTTGAAGACAATTTGGTCTGCGACTGTTTTGGCTTCTTGATTTGGAATGGCGTATGCTTCAGGCCACTTGCTGAAGTAATCCATGACGACCAGAATATAACGATTTCCATTATTTGTTTCCGGAAATGGACCCGCCACGTCTACTGCAATCCTTTAGAAGGGTGCTCCGACATTATACTGCTGCATTTGGCTGTGGTTCTTTTTGTTCGGGCCTTTGGTGGCAGCACAGGTATCACATTTTCGGCACCACTTCTCGACATCTCCCCTTGCATGTAGAGAGTAAAATCGTTGTCGAACCTTTTCTAGCGTCTTGTTCACTCCTAGATGACCTACCGAAACTCCACCATGCATCTCTCGCAGAATATCCATAACCTTCGATCTCGGTAAGACTAGCTGCATTACATAAGACTTTCCATCTGCTGATTCCCATTTACGTCGAAGGACACCCTCTTGGACATGAAACGAGTCCCACTGTGCCCAATAGTCCTTCAGAGTCGGACTTCTATCGGAGATATCAGCCCATTCTGGTTTTTCCTGGTGTTCCTTCCAAGCGAGGATGGGTTCGATATCTGAGTCTTCTTGTTGAGCCTTCCTCAACTCGTCGTTGCTCCAGCCATAAATGGGATCGGCTCTGGTTCGTTGGACAGTAACCACTTCTTTTTCTTCTTGTCGTCTACAATGCTTACAGTCTTGTTTACATGGTCTCCGAGACAGTGCATCTGCATTTGAGTGAAGCTTCCCCTTCCGATGTTGAATTTCGTAATCGTACGTCTGCAGCCTCTCAATCCACCTTGCCACTTGACCCTCTGGATTCTTGAAATTCAAAAGCCAGTTAAGTGCTCCATGGTCAGTTCGGAGAAGAAACTTCTGTCCATAGAGATACTTATGGAAGTGCTTTGTTGCCAAAATCAGTGCAAGAAGTTCTCTTCTGGTCACACAATAATTTCTTTCCGACTTCGAGAGTACCTTGCTGTAATAGGCAATCACCTTTTCTTCGCCATTATGCACCTGCGATAGTACAGCACCTATCCCGACATTGCTCGCATCAGCATCAATTATGAACGGTTTTCCTGGAGTTGGGTAGGTCGGCACTGATGCATTACACAAGCGTTGCTTGAGCTCTTGAAAGCTGCGCTCGCATTCACCTGACCATCTAAACTGCTTTCCCTTTTCCGTTAGCTGATGTAGACTCTTGGCGATTCCAGCAAAGTCCTTCACAAAGCGCCTATAGTAGGTGGCTAGACCCAGAAAGCTTCGGAGTTGGTGTTTGTCCTGTGGTGTTGGCCAATTCTTCACGGTGTCAACCTTATCAGGATCCGTTTTTACTCCTTGGGATGAGATGATATGTCCCAGATATTTTACTTCGGTTTTGAAGAGTGAACACTTTTCTATACTATGACGTCATCCAAATAGACCAGGCAAGATTTCCATGTGAGTCCTTGCAGGACGCATTCCATTAGGCGCTTAAAAGTCGCTGGAGCATTGCAAAGTCCAAAAGGCATCACTTTGAACTGCCACAATCCGTTTCCTGTTGAGAATGCTGTCTTTTCTTTGTCTTCAGGATGGATTTCGACTTGCCAGTAACCACTTTTCAAGTCCAAAGTTGAGAACCATTGTGTTCCTTCCATTGCATCCAGAGTATCACTGATCCTAGGCAGAGGGTAGCTATCCTTCTTGGTCACATCATTCAACCTTCGATAGTCCACGCAAAAGCGGGTTGATCCGTCTTTCTTCTTTACCAGGACCACTGGAGACGCCCAAGGGCTTTTAGAGTTTTCGATCAGACCTTCTCCCTTCATGGTGGTTATCAGTTCTTCAACCTCACCTTGTTTGGCTAGTGGAAGGCGTCTTGCAGGTTGACGAATCGGCCTTGCATCCCCGGTATTGATTCGATGTTGCACCAGTTGCGTTCTGCCATATTTCCCTTTCGATGACGAAAAGATGTCTGCAAATTCTTCGAGGAGACCTTCTGCAGTTCTTCGTTGTTGGTGGGCAAGATTAGATGACTTGAGAATGTTCGTCTTTATGGAGTTCAGCTCTTCGGACTTCAAGGATTGCCTTGACTCTTCTTCGTTGATCCTTGTTATCGCTGATACAGATTCGCATTGTCCGACAATCTCACATTTTCTAAGCTTAACTTCATACGGCTTGATGTTCAGTATTCGTACCGGAACCATGTTCTTTAATGGTCTCACAAGAGTCTTCCCGATGGTGACGTTTTGGGAGGACTTTACAAATGCTGGTTCGACCATGAGGTATCGATGGCTGCCAGGCTTACCCTTCAATTTCGTCCACACGAATACTTCTGAAGAAGCAGGCAAAGTGAGATCTTCTTTGATGACGGTTTTCACAGATGACGAGGTCTCATACGAGTTAGTCCCATAGATCATCGGAATCTCGATGTTTCGATATTTCAGGACTTGGTTCCCGATGTCCAATATCACTCCATGATCTTTCATGAAATCGATACCGACAATGCACTCGTCGCATATATCTGCTACTAGGAACGGGTGAGAGAATTCCAACTCTGCTATCCGAATCTTAAGACGTACCTCACCATAAACTTTTGCGGCCTCTCCAGTTGCAGTCCTTAGACGATAGCTGTTGGTGTTGTGGAGCCATGCCTTCTTGACGAGGTCTTGCCGTACGATGGACGCCGTGGCACCGGTGTCAATGGTAGCCACACATTTGTTGCCGTTTATACTTGCTTCCACGGTCAGGCTCTTGTTGTCACGTTTCGTTTGAGAAAACTGGATGTCGTTTCTGGGGCCATCGATACCAGAAACCAGCTTCTGCCCCTCGAAGTTGGTTCTTATTCGTTTCCCGGGTGGGAAACAACTCCGGAAGCAACGTTATTGGTGTTGCTTTGAACGGTTGAATTACTTCTATTTCCACAGTGTTGGCATGTGGTTCTTCTTCGTGGTAATCTGCACTGTCGCTGTAGATGCCCAGTCTTATTGCAGTTCCAGCATCGTGCTGGTCCGTCTCGCTGACTCCTTTCCACAGTAGCCTTCTAACAAGAACATTCTCGGACTTCTATTTCTCTTACGCGATGCACGTTTTGGGAAGCTTGTTCTGCAGCTTCCATCATCAGAGCGAAAGCCAATGCTTCTGGTAGTGTTCGCTTTCCGGCAGTGCGGATAGCCCTTTGGAGATTTATATCGCCCACAGCTCTCACAAAGGCTTCAACAGCAAGTTGATTTATTATCTCGTTACCAGCTGTTGGATATGCCAGGTGAACCAATCGCTCGATATCTGCCTGAAGCTGCTGCAGAGTTTCACCTCTTTTCTGTGTCCTATTGTTAAGCTGAACTCGGAAGACTTCTGTCATGTGGCTATCCCCAAACCGCTGTTCGATTGCATTTACCAGAACTGTGAAGTCGCCACTCTTCTCCGCTGGTATGGTTTGTAGCAGTTCAGCAGCAGATCCTCTTAAAGCAAGCGTAAGAGCAATGTATTTTTCGTGATCGTCCCAGCCGTTTGTTAACGCTGCTGCTTCAAACTGTTTCTTGTAGATTGACCACGGAATCTGCCCATCAAAGCTTGGAGGATTTACTTCTCTTTTCCTTGAGCACTCACCAGAAGGTTCTCGAGCTTTCATCTTTCGCACTTTTTCAAGTTCATTTGTAATGGTTTCGATTCGTTCGTCCATTTTCTCGATACGTGCGTTTTGTTTTCCGACACGCTCGACGCGCTCGTCAAGAGTATTGATTTTTCCTTCGAAGACCGAAAACCTGCCTTCTAAAAGGTTTCTCTGTTCGTCGAACCGCTCTAGAATATTCTGCTGTTCTTGCTTTTGGTCACTTCTTTGGGCTTCTAGTTGTTTCAGGACATCATTCCTTTGAGTTTCTAGTTGTTTGAGAACATTCTGTTGTTCTTGCTTTTGATCGCTTCTTTGAGCTTCTAGTTGTTTTAGGACATCATTTTTATTTTCTTCAAATTTGGCTAAAAGAACTGACACCATGTTAAATAAGGCAACATTTACATTTACCTCTTCCACTTTTGCTTCTAATTCGAAAGCAAACGTATCTGGGTCTTCATTTTGCTGCTCCAGATATTCCTGCAGCCGTTTAACGAGTTCGGTTTTAACGCCTGTCCCACTTAAGCCACGTTTGCTTAGTTCGGCCTTTAGCTCAGGGACAGTTAAGTCTTTCAAAACATTACTCATTTCTTTTTTTTTTTTTTTTTAACTTCACTACTTCACACAAAATAGTTCAATCACTGCTCACTGTTTTTATTCTTAATAAGTTTTAATCCCTTATTCTGACACCAATGTAATATTCGGCTTGGTCCGATAATTAAAACTTATTCACACTTCGTAAATAAAAACACAAATTTTCTTTATTTAAATCGATATAAACTTATTTATTGAACACTCAATTATTACGTTTCAAACACAGTCTTTACTTTTCAAACACAGTCTTTACTTTACAGCAATTCACAATCCATAATGAACCGCTTCGCTTCCAAGCGCCTATTTATATACCTCCAATCGGTTCGAGAATCTACGAGGTTGTTCTCGATGCTTAACGAAGTTCTCCACTTTATCACTAGATGCTTACCCTTTCGAGGTTCTTGTATGCGCTGAATGAGTTACTTATAAATTGATTATAAATTATTAAGACCATTAATCGAAATATAAACTATCCTATACCTATCTCAAGTTAGACCAAATTACACATAAAATGTCAACTTTCATCGAAATCGGTTGACTTGGTGAAGATTTCACTGGGAACATACATGACACTGGATTTTTATATGTAGCTATATTAAGATATTTTATTTGTTGTAAAACGAAAAGAAAAAGACTAAAGAGTAAAACAAAAAAAGAACTGAACTAACATATAAATAAAATTAAATAATATTAACTATAAGAAATAACGTTGGACGAATTCATTACATCTTTAAAATTACACAACCACATCGGTACTTTCAAAACAAACTTTGCCGATTGTCAACAACACAAAATATTTGTTGTTTCGCGTGTTTTTTGTTTCAAATGTGGAAAGAGAAGATTATGGAAAATCTGCAAAAAAACTACGTACTGTTTACCGCGTTTACAAGGAGAATTGAATCCGAATTGAATCAGGATTTAGCGCCGTATAGACCTGGATCGGATCGAAATAGGATTACTCGATCCAATCCCACAGAACGAGGTGAATCGAATCGAAAATTTGTTTGTAAACCTGAATCGGGGAATCGAGTTATTGATGTGTGAGGTTTTGCTTGTGTGCGTGCTATAAGTTTTTTCCCTCTTGTTTTCTCTAAGCTAAATTTAATTTGGCGCGTCTTTGTGTTTAGAGCATCGTTATAAAATTTGAAATTTATTTGAAAGTTATTCACGTAGCAGTACGCACACAAATAAAACCCAAATGTCATTTCGATTCCATTTCAATTCGATTCTTCGATTCAGTGCCGCCATATAGCTGGATCGATATCTCAATTCGATTCGATTCCTCGATCTCCTCTTGTAACCAGGGTATTTACATACATATGTCACATGACAGAAGAACGAAGTAAATTGCTGCCAACTACTTCTCAATTAATTTATTTAAACTACGTTTTGTTGGACTTATGATCATATTACCCTGTGAAACCGGACGAGTTGAACTTAAAATTTAAACTCAAGTTCACGTTCAGCTCAACTCAAATTTAAACTTCCCACTGTGAAATTGGGGATAAGAGAACGGTTATGAAGAACAACAAACCTCCGAGGAGTGATGGCATTCTACCCGAGTTCTATAAAAAATTAACAGAACAACTAAAGCTATAAATTGTGGATTTTTTCAACTAAAGGGTTTTTCAATAAGGGCGGGTAGATGTTGAAATGGAATAAAACAAGCTGTGTGTGAGGTATTAATAAAATTATTTTTTTATTTGAAAGGCGCATGTATACCGTTAAGTGTGGAATATGACATCATCAAATGCCCGCCTCGGCTTCTTACGATGGCAGGGATTCGAGTGGCCCATTGTTCAATGACTCTTCCGCATGGATCCGGCTGAATTTGAGCGATGGCCTGTGTTATGTAACCCTTTAGGCCATCGTTCGATTGTGGTTTATTTGCATAGACCTACGACTTCAAGAAACCCCACAGGAAAAAGTCTATTGGGGTCAAATCGCATGACCTTGGTGGCCAATTCGCGCCACCCCTGCAAGAGATAACCTTACCCTCAAATCGTTCATGCAAAATGTCAATCGTGGGGTTTGGTGTGTGGCACTTAGCACCTTCCTGCTGGAACCACATGTCGTCTAGGTCCATATGGTTTAATTTGGGCCATAATAAATTAGTTATCATAGTTATGTAGCGTTCGTTGTTGACGGTGACCGCTTCACTAACGTCGTTTTCAAAAAAGTACGGATCAATTACATCGCCGCCGCCGGTCCAAAATCCACACCAAGCGGTAACTTTTTAAGGATGCATTATCATATCACCTGGTGAACCTCGCGTGGATTGGTGTCGTCCCATATACGGCAATTTTTCTTGTTAACACAGCCATTCATCTTAAAATGCTCCTCGTTACTAATGATGATTTTTCGGCCAAAATTGGGGTCCTCTTCCAAACGATTCGAAGCCCAGTCAGCGAACAAACGTCGGCGTGTTATTTGGTCATCAACTTTGAGCTCCTGGGTCAGTTGGATCTAGTACGGGTGTAGGCCCACGTCCCGATGCAAAATTCGTCAAGTTAAAGTCTGCGAAAGGCCGAGTTCTTGTGCACGGCAAGGAATAAACTACCTCGGGTTCTGCTGTACACTTTCACGGACGGTGGCGGCGATGTTCTTGGCCGATCTTGCGTTCCTTGAACGTACGGGTGTTGGCTGATTGTTTACTGAACCGGTCGTCTCAAATTTGGCCGACAAACGTTCAAGAGTCGACTGTGAAGGACCACCACGTCTACCGTAAAATGGGCGCAATGCGCGCAACGTTTGCGTTAACAAACACTCATTTTGATAATAAAGTTTTATCATTTGAACGTGATGTCCAATCGTGTTACTTGCCATGATGATTTGTCATAAATAACTGAATAATAAACAAAATATTTGACAGATGTCACCAAAACAAAATGGCCGCCACAGGGCGCCAAAATCTACTCGCGCCAATTGTCAAATCGCGCGACATCAAATTGAGGTGTTCTTATCATATTTACGATTTTAAGAGAGCACCAAGATTGAGGTAACAATTCAGACTGCCTCATAGTCCATAGTTTATGTTTAATATGTTATGTTATGTCTTAAAAATGATTGATTTCGGGCAAATGGCTTTAATAAATTGATTGTTTCAATAGCACGGTTTGCAAACGTTGTCCAGAAGTAAGTATGTATATTCATTATGAAATATAGTCACATGTCTAAAAAATCAACCTTTACAGTGGCAGTGCTCTCCAATCAAAACAATATTATTCTCCTTGGTAAAAATAAATTAAAACGAGTTAATCTAGTACAAAGAACAATATCAATTAAGAAGCTTAATTATCTTTGAATTTCAATAGACACCATTGTTAAATATTTTGTGACAACACAACACATATCACATAATCTTTTAACAAAAGCTACAAATTTGTTTATTGAAATTGGTAACGTATCAGTCTTTAGTTCTCGCGTAATGGCGTTGATGTTTTACGCTTAACTGGTTAAGTAGATCGCATTAAACTCAGATCGTTCCATTAAAGACATATTAGTATTAAAAATATACGATGGACAAAATGTAGATTACAAGGAGGATATACTAACTATCTACATAATATGATGCGTCAAAAAATCCTTAAAAGCAAATCATTTTGCTGTCGACGACAACGCCATCGCGACCGCCTCCGTTAAACGGTATTACTACGTCTACGTCTTATGTCGAGATATTATATATAGCAACAAAGTGCCGTTATTGTGAGTCATAAACACAAAGCAAAGAATTTTGTTTTTTGTTTTCTGCGAAATAATATACGAGCACTCAAAAACTTTGCCCAACGACCGATAATAATGAATGAGCACTTAAAGGACACATAAATGGCTGTTAAATGACCATCAGCGAATATGCTGCTGCACAATAAGGCGGCTAAAGCATGCGGCCATTGTCCATTGTGTCAAAGGCAAAAAGGGACCATATGTGATTCCCATATTAGCCCTTAAATGAATCCGGCACTCTCCTTTAATATTTAATGCACTTTTCGATTGTTTCGTCACCAAAGAACCAGTCGATTCTTTGCTGTATAAGGCCTGGTAGAACAATGATGTTGTTATACTTGACGACGTCGACGTTAGCATCGGCGATGGCAATGACCACACCAACGATGAGACGACGCACAGCCCACGAGAGCGAAGAAGCGAGACAATGCTGGCGTGTCCTATTTCCTATATAAAGCCATCAGGTCGTGATGCCTTGTGAAGGTTGTTAATCCTTACTGGAGATGGACAAACGATTAAATTTTATTGCGAACACTTTGGTAAGATGTTCGCAGTTTTGACAGCTTTGTTTTGTGTTTTGTGATTTTCTTCCCACCAAGGCAAAGCGAAGCGAATGCTGCTGTTGATGACGGCTTGGCTAACACGGATGCCATAGCCATTAGAAGTAATTGTGGTGCACATTGCGGTTTATGGTACATATATATTTGAAGTGATGGAGCATCACCAAATGGACTTGGAATCATATACATAGCTTTCAACCTAACATATCGAACTAAGAGGTTGTTCAGGAGCTTTTTGTTGTGTGGTGGGTGCGTTTATAGGTAACGCTATATTCTCATGTTAAGATAATTGAGACAAGCAGGCATATAAATGGGTATCTAGCAAGTATGTCACATACATACATACGTTCTTGTTAGAAATCCAAATTAAATGACTAATTCACCAACATCTAAGATAGGATTATAACAATGGTTATGGGGAATAGAAATATAGGCATAGTAATAAAATAAATTGACTCCAAATTCTTAATGAATAATAAAGGTTTAAATATGGCGACACAAATTTTTGTCATAGGTATGTAAATTCTACATCCAGCTCAATCTAAATTTAACCATAGCTGTCGCCGGCCTTATCCACAAAGTTAGCTTAAGCCAAGTTTGACCGTGCGTTAAGCCTATCTGGAAGTGTCTATATTCAGTTTCTTACTCAGTCTTCAACCTTTAGATTGCTTATATGCATTTCAAAGGGTCAACTGTATAATGTTCTGTTCAAGAAGTTGGCGTAATGCGATTTCTTTGACAATTCTGATGTATGGCTGTGAGTAAGACTTTAGAAACATGTGCTTGATAGATTTAACGTTATTAACTTTATCAAAGCGACTAGAAAGAAGTTGATAGAGTACCACTTTGTCAAGAAAAAAAATTCTCATAAAATCCAGGTACCAGTCGAAACGGCGGGTTTCCTTTATCGCAGCGAGGTCATGCGAGCACCTTTGCGTGGATTTCTTTTTACTTCCTTGTATCTTTAGAGTTTGCATCAAATTGGAATTCAATTTCTCATGTATATCTTTCCTCTTCGTATTCTTGGATAGAGCTTGAAGCATTTTTGACCGGACTTATACACTTTACAAACGCCACTTTATGCTGATTTTGTTTAATATGCGTGTGCTTTGCTTTGTCTTAATGACCTTAGCTCCACCTTACGGGCATTTTTCGGATATAGGTAAAAGCCTGTGATACAAAACTTAATAGACTCAAGGCAAAGATCAAGTTATATCTGTATATATTTTACACAGTTAAAAACAGAGGAAAAAAATAATTTGTTTCCTTTTTACCTCCTCCAATTCCAACTTTTACTCGTAAAAAGGTTATTTAAAAGAAAAAGGATTCAAAATAGAAAGATTGCATTTCGACTTAAGCTTATGAATGATTAAAAATCCATAATTTTGCTTCATATAGTATAACGACTTCGACATCGACAAAAAATTACTGTTTCGTACGGTTTGCATGCCAGCGGCGTTATTGGACCATATATGTATTTTCGTCATTGATACCGATTGTCACGGTACTGTGAATGGCGCTATGATTGCTAAATGTTTTTGGCCCGCATTGGAAGATATGGAGTGTGGATTTGGGCGACACGTGGTGTCAACAGCAACTGTGCCCACGAGCCGATCAGCACACGTGACAATCGATTTTTTGAAAAGAAAGTTTGATTTAACACCTGTAAGTTATGTCATTGGCTTATGTCAACAATCAGACCGATTGTTACGGTGTGGCAGCATGGTGGATTGCTTTAGGAAAAGCTATATAAACCGGGAAAACTTAATAAAGTAGTACCCGTGGCATGATTGTTAGTGCGTTGGACTGTCATGCCACAGGTCCCCTCTATTCCTGACAACATTACTCGCACACAGGAACGGTTGAGAGTTGTAAGTCACTAGGCCCTAGTTCTCAATGGACTGTTGCGCCACCTAATTTATTTGTACTTAAACTAAATAAAGTCTAACGTTCAGCTTGCCTATGTACAAGCGGATCGCTTCGGACGACCCTATCTGCGGCACTGGATGCCCTACTCTACTTACGGCTTCAAAGCCTCATCGCATTGGGTTAACAACAACATTGACCACTCCGTAATTCTAAAGTATTTATAGTAGAATCAATTCTAAAGCACACGAACTGCAATTCGACAGAAACTTCCAGATTTCTATACCTTCCAGATATTTGTGGGGAGCATAGGGCAAGACGAATCTATCCACTTTTCACAGATGGATCAAAAACAAATAAAGGGCATTCTACTACGTTCGTCTAATTCTGGAATACCAATCGTTACATGTTAACTATTGCTAATGCAAGACGCAAGAAGGCAAACATCAGGTGGAATTACGTCAACACGTGTCAGATCTCGAAAAACATCTAGTTTACACTAGATTTAAAGTGCTCGAGGTGCTTACTATCTTTAAGCAGATCGCATATAAGCTCAATTATCTGTGTCATAGCCGCGCACTATCTAATAGAAAAGCACGCCACGCGGCGAGGCGTATTATCAAATGACTTTTGCAGAAGTTGTATGGATAAGGAAGGGGAGGAAACAGTTTTTCACTTCCTCTGTACATGATTAGCTCAAAAATGCAATAATAACCTAGGATATCTTTTCTATAACGATCTAAATGATCTCAATCATATAGACATAATCAGTCTTTCACGTTTCGCAAGGGACTCAAATGATGGGGTATCACAATTTGCCATTAAACTGGCCTAAGTTTAATCACGCTGTGCATTACGGATAGCCACTTTAACTCAACCTAACCTACCGCCTGAATTCGTCCTAAATTCGACAATGCAAGACATGCATACACAGATGGTCGAAAAAATAGGTGCGATTGAATTTTTGCTCACCACTATTGTCTTTAATGTAAAATAATTTTTTTTTTTTTATCGCGAACCTTACAAAAAGTTTTGTTTTAAGAAATAACGGTTATTCTCTTGTCATTGACGCTGAGCTTATTGCATTTTGTTTGTGATATGATAAGCTATTCTTTTAATTTTGCTGCATTAAGATTTGGAGTATTTAAGAAGTTGTTCATAAAAATAGGTGCCCATCAAATTAATTCAAACTTCATATCTTATTTATTTCAAAGAGGGTACTAACTTTTAAGGTAACTTGTTAAAAATTATTTTTTCATCTATAGACATAAGGTTTTTATATATTAGAGTTTTAATATGGGCAGAAACGTGCACTCGTCACAGAAAGAAACAAGAATAGTTTTACAATTAAGGAATGAAGGTAAAACGTATAAATTTTTAGCGGACGCCCTAGAAAGATCCCAGAATTTCGTAACAAATGTTCTCAAAGCCATATCATTGCGCGAAAATCGGATAAGGCCGAAGAAAATATCAATTACTACTGATCGCCGGGTCCTCTTTTTAGCGAAATCAAACCCTTTTGCTTCATTAAGGACTAAAGGCACTGAAATAAAGAATGAAGTCAGTGCACGTACAATTCGCAGAAGACTTCAGAACTTCAATCTACCAGAAAGATTAGCCAGGAAAGTTCCCTTACTAAGAGCGAATAATATAAGGTCACGGAAAGAATTTGCTTTAAGCCACAGAAGTTGGAGTGGATCTGAAGGAGCTAAGAAATGGCTTAATGTAGTCTGCAGTGACGAAACAAAAATTTTAATTTATTTATTCTCATCGGATTCGGGGCGTAATGTCCGACGACCAAAAGGAAAGGACTATCAGATCACCCACTCTATACTAAAAAAACTATTGAACACGGTCTAGATAATATTATGGTTTGGGGCTCTTTTTCCTGGCCCTATATTCCGTATCAATAACATCCTGACCAAATACGGGTATAGGGATATTTTGGAAGATGTTATGCTCCTTTGCCTTGTCTTGTGCGAGATTGTTTTCGAGAGAAAGAAGTCTCCATTGTTTCATGGCCAAGTCAATCCCCAGTTCTCAACCCGATTGAGAACTTGTGGTATGAACTTAAGACAAAACTAAGAGGCCAATATTTTACAAATGGGAATTAGCTACCAACTTGTAGAGTCAATTCCACGTCGACTCCAAAAAGTTTTGGAAAAAAATGGCGGACACCCGAGGCATTAGAAAAAGGTAATCGAAAATGATGATAAAACGCATCAAAATGTGTATTCAAACGACCATATTTGATATTTTAGGAAGACGCACCTATTTTATTGTCCAGGCGCAAATGTCTATACGGACAGTTTTGTTCTATAAAATGTATAATAACTCAATTTAAAAAGCGTTAAATGTTAATATTTTATTAAATATTTATAGTCCAATAAAAACTATTGTTAAAATAAGTATGAAAACATATGAACAAATTGAGTTTATATGAAAAAAACAATTATATTCCACCATTTTTTTGGCCAGCTGTGTATATGGCTCCAAACCACGTTTTCAAGTTTTATAATTTCAATTAAACTTGAGTTGCACATGAATTCCATCAAATATTTCACACAGTTTGGTCCAGTCATAGTTTGACAGTTTGGTCCAGTCATAGTTTAAGGTTCTATTTATTATGGAAATTCTAAGTTAAGTAACTTAATAAAGCATTAAACTTTATTTACATTTTTTTATTTATTTTTTAAGTATTCTCTTGAATTATTAGTTCTTTGGAAGAAAAATTACACTTGTTCCAATTCAAATTCAATTTGGAATTTATAAACTTCTTTAATGTTAATTTGTGTCCATACCTTCTCTTTCTATTGCCGTACTTCTGCATTATGAACAATTTTTCTCGAAAACTGGTACAATATCATCGCACAATTTCTCAGAAGTAGAAAAGAAGCTATTATGGAACAACACAGCTGCTGCCATACCATAATTTCAAAAAATGGTTGACTAACTTGATTTATGCCATAATAAAACTGTCATCAGATGGCAAGAATTTTAATAGTCAATGTTTATATTCTTCGTCTTTTCCCAAAAGTATTTCAATTTCATTGAATAACTTGTCTCTCATTTCTAGATCCACATGGACCATTTTACGAGCATTCTTCTAAGAAAACTCTATAAACTATAACATAACTTTTATCCTTTTTTACTACTTCTAAACATGAGAAAAATATTCTCGAATCCTTATGTCAATATAAACCCTCTTGCATTTCATTTGAATTGCAATCATTATTCTCATAAATGTCGACAATTCAAAAAGGATATAAAGGAAGAGACAGACAAATTTGTGTTTGACACAGATCCAGATGGAAGAATTCATCCATTCCAAAAACGTTGGCAGGCAAAAAAGATTTCTAATGGGCAAAAACGATTTAATCACAGCTGGCAATTACATCACTGTCTTTTGTTGTAAATGACGATACCCGAACTCAACCCAAAATCCAAAACTCACCCAATCGAACCCAACTCAACCCGAAACCCAGCTATGGTAACGGTAACGAGGAATCGATTATTATCAATCGTTTGTACGACGAGATATCCCTTTCCAAAATCCTGCTCTGGAATCAACTCATCCAGTGTTTCCAAATAATGACTAACAAGCTTTCATATTAGCCCCAGTCCCAGCAGGTGTAAGTTTCTCTCCAAAAAAAAAGGATTGGTATTTGTAGGTAACGGAACAGAGTGAAGATAGGTAAGGTACGAGTAGGTTCGGCGTTTAACCCCCAAAAGACCATAGTGTGACATGCTTTGAGCTTCAGGACGAACGACTGAGTATCGTGTCGCTCTGGCTGTGAACAAGAACAACGCAAATGAATGTCAAATCATGCAAACGAGGATCAATTTAGCTGGATGGCGTTGTGTAAACTCAAAACTGTCATTTGGATTTATTCCAATTGCTAATTAATGCTTTTAACAAGTCAATTGCGGACGAAAAAAAATTTAAACTTCAAATGAATAATCAAACGATATGGATTTGGAAATGGGGGAAAACAGAAATAATATGGTATCTAGTATTTATAAATTTATTGATGTTTTCGTATACAAACTGCTGTCAGTTATGATTATTCTGAGATGGCATTAAATTTGATTTTACAAATAGATTTCAGTTACCTATACAGGGTCAATTATTTTGTGGTATTGAAGGTACATTTTTAATAAAGCACACTTTTACGGGGTGATTAAATACCAATTAGGGATAGTTTCTTTAATACATATCTGTCAAAGTTACCAGTCCTATCAAAATATAATTTAAGCTTTAGAATTGAAAGCATATACCTTTTCAACGTTTGCCGAACATCATTTAAAAATACTACATTTTGACTCTTAGCCATCAAGGAGACTAATTGGAAATAAAGAAAACATAACCCGCATAGTAGCTAGTATTAAAGATGACCCAGAATGAACCGTGTAAACCTTTCTTAATATATGTAGTTGTAGGCGGATATCTGTAACGGTAGATGACCCTATCCTATGTGAAAAGCGATGTTCTGATTCCCACCAAAAACCATAGGAGGACAGGTACTCCTTTAGAAATGAATGGGCCATAGGGAAGGTTGTCCTGATAAAAGAGTGCGGTAGGCATGCTTGCACTCGCTCGACGCTAGCTCGTCGGTGTCGTGGGAACTTGCACTATTATCGGACACCGTACTTATTAACATGCCTGAATATTATCATTTAGCTGAACACACCACTGTTATACTATATATTCAAACGAACTTCATAACGATAATTAAATTTGGAGAGAAACATAGATGGAATTTGTTTCTCTTGCGTAACCCACCCTCTTACTTACTTACTTAAGGTGGCGCTACAGTCCGGGGCGGACCTGGGCCTCAACCAACATGCGTCTCCAGCCAGCTCGGTCCCTAGCTAGCTGTCTCCAGTTTCGCACGCCAAGTTGGTTGAGGTCCTCACCCACCTGAGTGCGCCACCTGAGTCGCGGTCTTCCTCTACTGCGCCGTCCCTCGGGATTGGATTCGAAGACCTTCCGGGCTGGAGCGTTGATGTCCATTCGCTCTACATGACCCAGCCTAGATGGCCGTTGGACTTTTATTCTGCTTACTAGGTCAGTGTCGCTGTACAGCCCGTACAGTTCGTCGTTATTTCTTCTCCTCCATTCTCCATCTATACGTACGGGACCAAAAATCACCCGAAGAATTTTTCTCTCGAAGCATCCTAAGACGTTCTCATCCTTCTTTGACAGGGTCCAGGCCTCAGCGCCATAAATGAGAACCGGGATGATGAGTGTCTTATAGATGGTGATTTTAGATGCTCGAGAGAGGACTTTACTTCTCAATTGCCTTCTAAGTCCAAAGAAGCAGCGATTTGCAAGAGTTATTCTTCGTTTGATTTCAGCGCTGGTGTCGTTGCCTGTGTTTATAGCGGTGCCTAGGTAGACAAAGTCCTTAACTACCTCGAAGTTATAGCTGTCCATGGTGACGTTTTGTCCAAGACGTCGTTGTTCAATGTCCTTTTTTGATGACAGCATATACTTGATCTTGCCCTCATTGACCACTAAACCCATCTTCTTCGCTTCCGTCGCAATGCTCAAAAACGCTCCACTGACATCACGCTTTGATCTTCCAATTATGCCAATATCATCTGCGTATCCGAGTAATTGGATGAACCTTTGGAAGATTGTGCCTCTAGTGTTGACGGTTGAGTTTTGCACAATTCTTTCCAGAACGATATTGAAGAAGTCGCATGACAGTTCATCGCCTTGTCTTAAACCTTTTTTGACATCAAATGCATCGGTGAGATCTTTTCCGACCTTGATGGAGCAGCGTGCATTCTCCATCGTCATTCTGCACAAACGGATAAGTTTGACAGGGATGCCAAAACTAGACATTGCTCTGTAGAGCTCTTCCCTATGGATGCTGTCATACGCGGCTTTAAAATCGATAAAGAGATGGTGGGTATCGATTTGAAGCTCCTGGGTTTTTTCCAAGATCTGCCGTAATGTGAATATTTGGTCGATAGTGGACTTTCCTGGTCTGAAGCCACACTGATAAGGACCTATCAGGTTGTTGACGAACGGCTTCAGACGTTCACATAGTACGGCAGAAAGGATCTTATATGCAATGTTAAGGAGACTGATCCCTCTGTAGTTGGCGCAATTTAAAGGGTCTCCTTTTTTATGTATCGGACAAACTATGCTGAGATTCCACTCATCGGGCATGCTTTCTTCCGACCATATTTTGCAGATGAGTTGGTGCATGCTCCCTACCAAGTCATCGCCTGCTGCTTTAAATAGTTCGGCAGCTATGCCGTCAGCTCCAGCAGCTTTGTTTGACTTCAGTTTAGATATAGCTATCTTCACTTCGTCTAGGTCGGGTAGGCGGAATTGTTGATCTGCGTCGCCTAAGTTGAGTGGTTCTACCTCCCTTACAGCGGGATTCGGCTCGTCATCGCCGTTATATAATTTGGAGAAGTGGTCTTTCCATATTCTCAACATAGACTGCGGTTCTACTACGATGTTCCCCTGATCGTCTTTACAGGCTTCGGTTCGTGGCTGGTACCCTTGGGAGTTCTTTTTTACCTTTTGGTAAAATTTACGAACCTCATTCCTGTTGTAACATCCCTCTATCTCCTCGATCGCGCGCTTCTCGTAACCCACCCTCAGTCGAGTCTAAATAAACTGCGACCATCCATGGCTAACGCCTCGCACTGTTTTTATGGCGTTAGCCCTTTATTCAAACAAAAAGGAGATCCTCACCTAAAATTCACTCTCTTCCACTCTTGTACTCCCCCCTTATTGCACTAAAGAGATAAGGTCTCAAAATATTATTCTTAATATTCAATTACCACAAGAAAATAATAAGTTCGAAGACTGTAATTCCATTTCATTGTACATCCAACTTTCTTTATTTAAACTTTCATTCAAAAAACTATAATCTACTTTAAGGGGCAAATTCAAGTTTTTAAATCAATATTATTAACAGTAGGTACATATTTTATATTTCATATAAAAGGTATGTGTTGTGCATAAATTTTCTAATGTTTGTTTTTCTCTTTCAACTTCTACTAACTCGACTTTAAATGAATTCTATCGATACGTGAGCATGGAGTTGAACTTTTTAAAAGAGAGTCTCAACCTCACATGCACGCGTACAAATGTAATCGAAGTCAATTTTTTTTATTTACTTTACTCTCTTTACTTTCTCTCGTTATATCAATTAATTCATTTTTTTTTTTTTTTTTATTCTTAGATGTTAAGCCTAGGTCTAAATATAAACAAAAATAACTCTCTTCACCTTTTTTTTGTGACTCACTGTTATAAACTTTTTATAGGTAATTACCCTCAGTTAAAATTATGTACATATGTTATAAAAGTATCTTGTGCTGGCGTTATATTTATTATGTTCGTTCAAAGATTAAAATTCTTGTATAAAAATTGGACTCACCGATTTTTCTATTCAGAGCAATACTTTTCGTTGACTCTGTTTCGTTTACTTTTTTCTTTGATGGCTCGTTCCTCCGATAAATGGTGTGCACAGCATATATTGAAGAAGGCTCGATCATTTGCTACACTATATGTCAAAAAGAAATACAAAAATTATAATCTCTGAACAGATGAGCGAGTGCTCGTTGATAAAATGTATGATACTTAGCTTTTTGTTTGTTTCTTGTTGTTGGTAGAATAGAATAAGAGTGAATCACCAAAAAGGGTTTATAGAAAAAAAACTATTCTATTCTATGTTTATATATATAAACTATAGATTAATTGGACAAGTTGTTGCTCTGCTCTATTTTTCTGTCGCCGAATAATGATGCGAGGTTTATGATCTCGTGGCTAGCGATCGCTGTTGATGATCGGGATGCTAATTAGCTTTTGGGTACGGTCTGCGTCGTCTTATCGATTGGGTTATTGACGAGGGGTATGATGTCAACGATGACGATGGTTTCGCTGTCGACAGTTGGTGCTGGCGAATTTCACCGGGGGATTTTTTTTGGACACCTCTTTATCCGGGTAGTGATCTTGACAGTGACGGCAATGAGACGTTGAGGAGAGAGGTGAGTGCACGTGGTCGTCTTTCGGGTCGTGTGCTTACGCTCTCGTTCCTCCTTTTAGACCGATGCACTTGTCCAAAAATCAAAACTTTGTCTGGCTAGTAGAGGTTACCTCGTTGAAACAATGAACGCGCAGCACCTGTGTCGCTGGCCTTTTCTCTGAGTCGAGACTTTCGTCAGACTCTGTTGGACAAGTAGAACCCAGTTATCAAAGAATATTGCCGTCAGGCTTGCTTTGCTGGTCGAAATACACGCCGATCGAGGCGAGTATGGAATTAATATTCTAATTCCCAAGTGGCACTTGTGGTGTCGGGCACCTGATTTTGGCTCGGGTGGTATTGCTACGGAAAACATTTAAGCTAGTTTTACACTTCTTTATGCATTATCAAATAAACTTTACCTTAAGAGCGGATAATTATTTATTATAATTATATTATTATAATATTATTATAATGGGTTGTGCACCTTTTTTTTTAAATAAGGAATACTTCCAAACTCAGCACGACTTCAGATGAAAAGAATGATTGATCTCGAGGAACATTTTGAGTATCCATTCTTTTCGTTCAGTTTATACAAAATGTCTACTGTCATGTCCTTCTACCTGAGCGTTGAACTTGTCGAGTTGTAGAAGCTGAGTAAGGTCAATGATTCTCGGGAATTATTTCTCCAGAAGAGTCCTGAAACCAAAGGTCGCTCGCCCCTCCCCTTCCCAATCCTTTACCCCCCTCCTCCGTCAGCTCTGTGCTATTATACTGGCTGATGTCTCCTTATCCCCTGACTGTATGGTGTATAACTGTCTGTCATGCCTAGTTTCCTTCCTGGGACGCTTATGGCTTAATTGCTGTTCGTCTCTCCTTTTCCAAAACATATCCTTCCCTTAAACTTCCCAATTGGGCTGGATCTAAGGTGTTATACGACCCGTGCCGATGATCGGCCAGGCTGAGGGCCCAATTTCTAAAAATAGCTCAATCGTTAACGGAGTATCCGGATACCTGGCGACCTCCGGATTAATCAGCCTTATCTGTATACACGGATCTCTGTACAGATGGACCACCCTTTATCCGCTACTCGTGGGATTCAAATGAACAACCTAAAAACAAAACAAACAAAACAAAAGTCAAAGACCGAACCGGCCAGCAGTACGACGGCAAAGTTGTCTGCTGCTCATCCCTCTTCCACGGGTGCTGACATGGCTATGGACACTCACAGCCCTGTTGTCGCCAGTGGAATATCGGATAATCAGGTAATATTACCTTCTTCCTGTAGTGAGGCAGTTGTGAAGAACGGCTCCTCTACTACCACAGAGAGTAAACCTCTCAAATCTTCTACACCGCGAGTCGGAAGTAGTAGGGCTATGGTGCCAGGTCCTTCTACCACCAAAGACAAGAATCCTAAAGAAGGTCCTGGGGGAGATGGACGCAAGCTCAGACCCTCCAAGGCCTTCTACAAGGACTTGCGTAGTGCTAAGAGGATTCTCCAGACGTTTGGTGAACAACTAGGCGCTGGAGGAAACTCTCAGCACGACGCCAAAATAAAATGGGCCAAGAGCTTCCTGGCCAAAGCTAACATAAAGACCAGCCAAGACTCAACGTCGAAGCGACAAAGGTCTATGGAAGGTAGTGTTTCACTACCCAAACGCCCTAAAGTGCTAAACATCAGCACTTCTCTTGACCCTCGCAAGGAAAAAATGTCCTTCAGTGACGTTCTGAAGGATAAAATGGTAGTCGCGATTATCGACAGAAGTGACGTAGATGGCACGATCTCTGCCGAGAACTGGACATTGGCCAAAGGACAGCTGGCCTTCAGTCTTGTCGAGATTATGTCTGACAATCCGGGACCACCGCCCATCACAAAAGATGGCGGTTGGCATCAGGGACACATCAAGTTGATGGTCGCTAGCGGTTAGTCGACTTGGGGAGGTCTGGCCTGGTGCTAAGCTGGAGGTTGTCGCAAAGGAGGACATTCCTTGCAGACCAAGAGCTCGCATCACGGTTCCGGCCATATTCAAGGAAGCTGACCATGTTATGAAGGTAATCCGGCTCTCCAATCCAACCCTTCCTACTCACAACTGGAAGGTTGCGAAATTGGAGGATCCAAAGGGACCCTACAAGGGTGCAATTGTAATCATCAATGCAGAGTCCCTTTCTCCTCTGGCGCAGTCAAAAGGTGTGATTAGGTTCGCGTTCGATGAAATACCGCTGAGAGTCTACAAAAAAGATGGGGCTGATGCACAAACCCTTCCCCCTTCCCCACCCACACAAGCGGAAACGGTTGCTGAGGAACCTGGTGCATCGGTCACATTTCCTTCATTGGAAGACGATGCATCCCAGGTATCCCCAGTAGCAGTGGAAGCTCCTAACACCGACCAAGGTTTTTCCGCAATGGAGGCCGAGGTCTGCGACAGCGGAGATGAGGACATTCTTTTAGAATCGTCCTCTGATATGGATGACTCCGACATCACTGTGTTGGAGGCTGATCGGGAGTACGGTAGCGAAAATGCTGCGGTTACTCCAGATTAACCTCCAACACTCCATAAAGGCTTCGGCCTCCCTTCTTCTTCGCTTATCCAGCAGCGATGAAGATATTGTCCTGATTCAAGAACCCTGGATTGTTAAATCTATTGTTCGAGGAATCAGGACTCCCAAATACTGCGTGCTATATGCATCAGGTGAGGATGAACCCAGATCTTGCATATTAGTAAAACGTAGCCTAAATGTATATTTACTCCCTAATTTCAGCAATCGAGATATCACCGCCGCAAGTCTGGAAACAGCCAGAGGAACATTCTGGTTGGCGTCGGCGTATCTCGGCCACGACCATCTTGGCCCTCTCCCGGGTGACACTCTGGAGAGATTAATAGCTGAAGCGCAAAGGCTCAACATCGGCCTCATTATCGGAAGTGACGCTAACGCCCACCATACAGTGTGAGGTAGCACAGATATAAACGACAGGGGTGAGTCTCTTTTCGACTATATTCTAAGCACTAACCTACTCATAAGTAACGTTGGCAAAGAGCCAACCTTTATTACTAAAAATCGACAAGAAGTTTTAGATATAACTCTTGTCTCCGACTTCATTTATAATAATATTTTGAACTGGAAAGTATCTAAAGATCACTCCTTTTCTGATCATAGATACATCCAATTTAACTTTTTAAATGATCCACCTTGCCAACCGATCTTCCGAAACCTAAAAAGAACAAATTGGCCAAAATACAAGAGAATGTTAAATAGTTTAGTAAAACCAGAACTTTTTAACACCCCCTCTAACACTGAAGATCTTGACAACAAAGTCAACAATCTAACATTAGCCCTAAACAAAGCTCTAGATACTGCATGTCCTCTTATACAAGTAAGAGGTAAAAAGAAACCACACTGGTGGAACTCAGGGCTGGATCCACTTCGAAAAGAATGCAGAAAACTCTTTAACAGAGCGAAAGCTTCTAGAGACATGTCTGACTGGGATTCATATAAAGAATCACTGAAGATATATAAAAAAGAGCTGAGGAAAACCAAACGATCGTCCTGGAGAAACTTCTGCAGCAACGTGGAAGATTGCTCTGAAGCATCCAGGTTGCGCAAAATCCTCTCCAAAAATCCAACCATGCCAAGCTGCTTGAAAAACGCCTCTGGCCTCTGGACCAATTCAAGCGAAGAATCGCTCAATTTGCTACTAGACGTTCACTTTCCTGGTAGCTCTAATATTATTAATAACATTGCACCTAATAATGGTGGCAATACTTTACAACCCCCACAAGGTCTAGTCACTAGGGAAAAACTCAAATGGGCTATTAACAGCTTTAAACCATATAAATCTGCTGGTCCGGATGGTGTAATTCCAGCCGAACTGCAAGAAAATGCAAGTTTTCTAATACCCATCCTAGAAAACATCTTCAAGGGATGCCTTAATTTGGCATACATCCCGATGTCTTGGAGACAAGTTAAAGTTGTTTTTATTCCAAAAGCTGGAAAATCCAGTCACGTAAACCCTAAAGACCTAAGACCTATCAGCTTATCATCATTCCTTCTCAAAACTTTTGAGCGTTTGATCGATATTCACTTAAGGGCAAATATTGATAAGTCCCTCCTTTCAAAGGCTCAACATGCCTACAACAAAGGGAAATCAGTTGAAACGGCTCTACACAGTATAGTACGTACAATCGAATATTCCCTCCATCATAAAGAGTACACCTTAGTTGCCTTCTTAGACATAGAAGGTGCATTTAACAATGTCGACACATCTGCAATTGCACGTGTATTGACATCTCTGAAGGTAGATAAGTCGATCAGCGAATTGATTAATCAGATGCTGATAAGCAGGATTATCAATTCAAAACTGGGCGATTTTACTACACAAAGGGGTGTCAGCAGAGGTACGCCACAAGGTGGTGTCCTATCCCCTCTCCTCTGGAATTTAGTAATAAATGAATTACTAACTACTCTAGAAAGAGAGGGATACAGAGTGTTTGCCTATGCGGACGATGTTGCTATTGCAGCAACGGGTAAACATCCCAATATACTAAAAGAACTCTTACAAAACGCTTTAAATAAGCTCACCAGATGGGCTAATCGGTGTGGACTAGGCGTTAACCCACAAAAAACCGACCTTGTCCTCTTCACAAGGAAATACAAAGTCCCACACATTGACCCTCCCCTCATAAACGGTGTACCACTTAAATTCTCTGAACAAGCAAAATACTTGGGTCTCATTTTAGATAAGAAATTAAGCTGGAAACCTAATATTCAAGAGAGAATAAACAAGGCCACAGTAGCCCTGTTCTCCTGTAAAAAGGCCATTGGTAATAAATGGGGCCTACAGCCCCGCATTACACACTGGCTATACATCTCGGTCATAAGACCGATCCTTACTTATGGAGTAGCGGTATGGTGGACGGCGCTAGATACAGCGACAAATCGCGATAAACTCAGCAAAGTCCAACGAACAGCCTGCCTGTGTATGGGAGGAGCACTTCGCTCCACCCCTCCGCCTCACTAGATGTTCTGTTCCATCTAATACCGCTGGACATTTTCAGCAAGCAAACGGCCGCTAATACTGCCATACGGCTTCAGGCCTCCTCTCTGTGGATCAATAATGGAATTGGCCACACCACTATTTTGAACTCGTTCAGAACTATAAACAGTAATATTGACTACACCATACCCCATCCTCAGTTTAATAACTATAGCTTCAAAGTGATTATACCTCCCAGGTCTTCTTGGGAGAATAGATCATTTTTGAACGATGGTCCTATAAACTTCTATACAGACGGATCAAAAACGGAGGATGGGGTTGGTGGAGGCGTATACTCAGATAGACTAAACTTAAGTCTCTCCTTTCGTCTACCCGATCATTGTAGCGTGTTCCAAGCTGAAATCCTGGCTATAAAAGAAGTCCTATCCTGGCTTAGAGAAAACGTTATATCAACTAATGATATACGCATCTTCTCGGATAGCCAAGCTGCGTTAAAGTCCCTAAACTCAGTCTCCACAAATTCATTAACAGCCCTAAATTGTCGATCATCTCTTACGGAGATGGCTACACAGTTCAACATTCACCTTTTCTGGGTGCCGGGCCATAGAGACATTCCAGGAAATTGCAAAGCTGACGAACTTGCAAAAAGCGGAACAACTTTACCTCTGCTGGCTCACAATGCTAGCATAGGTATCCCCTTAGCTACATGTAAGCTCATGCTAAAGCAAGATACCATAGAGAAAACAAACTCCAGGTGGAATAACACCACCACTTGTGTCGCAACTAAACTAATTTGGCCTATTCTTAGTGCCAGGCGCTCAAAACAATTAATCTCTCTGAGTAGATTGCACATTAGCTACGTTATAGGTGTCCTGACTGGGCACTGCTTAATAGGAAGGCATGCTATTCGACTCGGAGCCCCTGCAAATGATTTTTGTAGGAGTTGCATGGACGAAGAAGAAGAAGAGACAATCTCTCATCTTCTGTGCACATGCCCTGCCTTATCACAAAGACGTAGAATCCACCTTGGAGACTACTACTTTAACGATACCAGTGATCTAAAGAATTCAGACATCACTTGTCTCCTACGCTTCATTCGAAGCTCCAACTGGTTCAACGAGTTAAGCTGATTAACTGATCCATGTGGTATCACAACGGACCATACTTTGGTCTAAGTGTGTTGGACGTCCCAACCAACAGCCACTTTAACCTAACCTAACCTAACCTACTGTCATGTCTACTTTTTCCACCCAGTTCGACAGTGGTCTCGCAGCTGATTACTGTTCGAATTCGTTCAGATAGATTTGACAGGGTGATACAATTTCGAAAAGTGTCCGTCGCGGTTCATCGTGCGTACTAAGTATTTTTTTGTTATTTTAGGTAAGTATACGAAAACTTTAATTAGAAAAGGTCCAACACATATCCTTTGATAATAATTCTTTGATGGGTCAGATTATCTCATCAAGAGCCGAATATAGCAACATTCGGGGGCTTAGGAAAAATCTTTGTTCTGTATACGCCAGCAATTCTGCCACTAAGTGAAACGGAGCTTAACTTTCATGGTTATATTGCCATTATTCTTTTCTCATCATGATCATTCATACAGGTTTCATTTATCGTCGTCTTAGTCTGGATGGTAATTGGACTTCCAACGAATTCGATGCGCTGTCCGACTGTATCCTGAGAATTGTATCCCATTTTGCGCACAGAGAGATCGTTGTTACGGGCGATTTAAATGTTCACAATTCTTCGTGGCTGCGCTATTCTGGCCAGACAACAACCGAAAGAAAGTATGTCAAGATTTTTGCTGAGTTAAGCCACCTCAGTTAGTTGTCGAGCCAATTCAGATTCCTTACGTTGTAGGTTAATCCGCCAACACTCTAGACTTTTTTCTTACCTCTGATCCTACGATATGCGATCAGTGTATTATCGCCTTTAGGTACATCGGATCATTGTTTCATATCTGCAAATTTCTCATGCCAAAAACTTCAGTTAAAGAGAAAACACTCTACGAGAATTATTTGGCAATATGAGTAAGCCAACTGGGACGGTCTCAAAGACTTCTTCAGGAACTTTAAATGCTTCGTGGAATAAGAAATTTTATCCAGAAAAGGGATAAATCTATAAAATCCAAAGAAGACTCATGGTTTGATTCGAGCTGTAAGGAGGTTATTAGGATCAAAGACTCAAGTTTCCCGATATAAAGGGTTATTTTTTAAAAGCTATAGGAATTTTTTCAAAAAAACACATATGTACCTACAATTTAGAAAAATGCATGAAATCTTTATTTGAATCGATAGTACGGTCCATATAATTTAGTGTTTGAAGATTATTTCATGCAAATGTTGACTTTGACTCAAATGGTCCATCCGCTCAGTCCAATTTTGGCACACTCTTTCCAACATTTCGGCCGGTATCTCACGAACAAATGTTGTCTTCCAAGCGGGCTTGTCTGTACAGACATGAGCTTTAACATAGCCCTACAAAAAATAGTCTAAAGACGTTAAATCGCACGATATAGGCGGCTAATTGACCGGTCCCGAACGTGAAATAAAATGTTCACCGAACTCGCCTCTCAATAAGTCCATTGTTGCGCGTGCTGTGTGGCATGTGGCACACAGCACATGTGTTGAAACCACATGTCATGCAAGTCAAGCTCTTGCATTTTGGGCAAAAAGTTGGATATTATCTCAAGGTAGCGCTCACTATTCACAGTTACGTTACGATTCTCATCATCTTTGAAGAAGTACGGTCCAATGATGCCACCAGCCCATAAACCGCACCAAACTGTGACTTTTTCTGGATGCATTGCTAGCTTTTGCAATGCTTCTGGCTGATATTCACCCCAAAATCGACAATTCTGCTTATTTATGTACCCATTGAGCCGAAAATGAGCTTCGTCGCTGAACGCAGGAAGCGCGCGATGAACTTTCTTAACAGGGCACGGATTTTTATAATAAAACTAGATTTTACCCGCGACTTCGTCCGCATTAGATATTTTTTTTGGATAGTAATATGAAAAAAACCTGAGCTGTACTTTTTTGTACGTATTTTTGATTTGTGCCGAGATGGGATGAGGCTATACTAAGTGTGATTGTCATAGGTTAGGTTAGGTGACGAACCGAGTAAATCATCAAGTATTAAAGAAACAATTAAATTTACACGAAAAATAAAATATTTGCAAAATAAAATCTTTGGTAAATTAGGAGCGAAAGCGATCAGATTCCCCGGAAAGTAATTTTTCCCATGGGAATGCGTTGTTTTGCCGAGGTCAAAAGTAACTCATGTCATTTCTTAAGTCTCAAACTATCTCCTTACCAAATTTCATTTAAATCTGTTCAGTAGTTTAGGCGTAAAAGTGATCGGCACACCTGAAATTTCCCATGGGAATGCGTCATTTTCCCGGGGCAAAAAGTAGCCTATATCCTTTCTCGGGTATCAAAATATTTCCATACCAAATTTCATGCAAATCGGTTCAGTAGTTTAGGCGTGATTGAGTAACAGACAGACAGACAGAGTTACTTTCGCATTTATAATATTAGAATAGATATTTAATTTATATATAATATTATATAGTATATAGTATATAGTATATAGTATATAGTATATAGTATATAGTATATAGTATATAGTATATAGTATATAGTATATAGTATATAGTATATAGTATATAGTATATAGTATATAGTATATAGTATATAGTATATAGTATATAGTATATAGTATATAGTATATAGTATATAGTATATAGTATATAGTATATAGTATATAGTATATAGTATATAGTATATAGTATATAGTATATAGTATATAGTATATAGTATATAGTATATAGTATATAGTATATAGTATATAGTATATAGTATATAGTATATAGTATATAGTATATAGTATATAGTATATAGTATATAGTATATAGTATATAGTATATAGTATATAGTATATAGTATATAGTATATAGTATATAGTATATAGTATATAGTATATAGTATATAGTATATAGTATATAGTATATAGTATATAGTATATAGTATATAGTATATAGTATATAGTATATAGTATATAGTATATAGTATATAGTATATAGTATATAGTATATAGTATATAGTATATAGTATATAGTATATAGTATATAGTATATAGTATATAGTATATAGTATATAGTATATAGTATATAGTATATAGTATATAGTATATAGTATATAGTATATAGTATATAGTATATAGTATATAGTATATAGTATATAGTATATAGTATATAGTATATAGTATATAGTATATAGTATATAGTATATAGTATATAGTATATAGTATATAGTATATAGTATATAGTATATAGTATATAGTATATAGTATATAGTATATAGTATATAGTATATAGTATATAGTATATAGTATATAGTATATAGTATATAGTATATAGTATATAGTATATAGTATATAGTATATAGTATATAGTATATAGTATATAGTATATAGTATATAGTATATAGTATATAGTATATAGTATATAGTATATAGTATATAGTATATAGTATATAGTATATAGTATATAGTATATAGTATATAGTATATAGTATATAGTATATAGTATATAGTATATAGTATATAGTATATAGTATATAGTATATAGTATATAGTATATAGTATATAGTATATAGTATATAGTATATAGTATATAGTATATAGTATATAGTATATAGTATATAGTATATAGTATATAGTATATAGTATATAGTATATAGTATATAGTATATAGTATATAGTATATAGTATATAGTATATAGTATATAGTATATAGTATATAGTATATAGTATATAGTATATAGTATATAGTATATAGTATATAGTATATAGTATATAGTATATAGTATATAGTATATAGTATATAGTATATAGTATATAGTATATAGTATATAGTATATAGTATATAGTATATAGTATATAGTATATAGTATATAGTATATAGTATATAGTATATAGTATATAGTATATAGTATATAGTATATAGTATATAGTATATAGTATATAGTATATAGTATATAGTATATAGTATATAGTATATAGTATATAGTATATAGTATATAGTATATAGTATATAGTATATAGTATATAGTATATAGTATATAGTATATAGTATATAGTATATAGTATATAGTATATAGTATATAGTATATAGTATATAGTATATAGTATATAGTATATAGTATATAGTATATAGTATATAGTATATAGTATATAGTATATAGTATATAGTATATAGTATATAGTATATAGTATATAGTATATAGTATATAGTATATAGTATATAGTATATAGTATATAGTAGTTAGCTCAACAACATCTATATCCGATGATTGTACCAAGGGCGGAGTTTTCAAAAGCTAAACAGTGAAAATTTAAGTTTTCTCTCAAGATAGCTGTTGTCAAGCAATGTATTGTCTAAATAGTACGACAGCTCCTTATTTATAGTTTCTTAAATATGTTTGAGCACTTATAGTTTCTTAAATATGTTTGAGCACGTTCAATGTGAATTAATTTTAAGAACACTTTTCACGTCGCGACGCGTCGGTGTTCACAACATTCCAGTATTTTTATCCATATAAGAGCGGGGTACAAGTAGGGGTTTCAAATCAAAAACTTTATGTAGGAAAGGAACACATAAAGATGATGAATGTTTAAAAGACGCATACAGTCGCAAAGAACTTTATAAGGTGTATGAAAATGGTAGCGCAGCAGTCCGTTGAGAAAAAGGGCCTACTGGCTTATAACTCTCAACCATTCCTATATGCGAGCAATATTGTCAGAGATGGAGGGGTCCTACAGTTTTAAGCCGAATCAAAACTGATAATTTAAGAACGCACTTTTTATGACAAGAATTACTCTTGGAGGATTCGTCCATTCCTCGCAAAAGGCAGTACCAGTGAAAAAAAAACATTAGATGGCACATGCAGGGTTTGAACCCAAGACCTGACATGACATTCCAACGCACTAACCATCACGCTACGGGTAATATATTATTTCATAAAATACTGGAAAAATCTGCATAATTTTTTAGATTTCGTGTCTTACAAAAATGTGAAAGAATTGCTAAACTATTTACATATTATGCTTAATCGGTTTTCAACAGAAAAAACGCAAAATGGTTTGAAAGGAAGTTTTTTTTTTTTGTAACGAATCTGTGGTCAAAAAAATCTCAATAAGTCAAGTTTTTGAAATATTAAAAAAAAAAAAAGTAAAAATTATGTCCAAAAAATGTAGAAACAGGTATTTTTAAAACTTGAGTAAATAGTTAAAATTAAAAATTCGATTCGAAATCAGACTTATTTTTTCAAAACTATGAAATCATTAAATTCAAGGTTAGTTAACACTTCATAATAAAGTCAAGTAGAGACCCTTAACTAACGAGAATTCCCAAAAACTAGGTACGATACTTAAATGATTTTAATTGTATGTATTGAGAAAGGATGTTCAAATGGTAGACATGTCCATTCAAGAGGACACAAGCGTCCACAGGTTTTTCTCAAAATCCACCTCTGTCTATCAACTCCTACTCTCACCTCCCTGCGGTAAAAATCGTGTGCCTAGTATACCTCAACTGGAGATTGGGTTCTAACCCCAGTGGAAAGTTGTTGGGGCAGCAAACGAGAGAGGGGGGAGCGGTGCTTCCACTAAGGCAACTTTCTTTATCCAGACGGCAGCGGACGAATTCTCGAGATGGAATCAACGTTCCAGTAAGGCGTCAACAGTTCCAGTAAGGTTAAACTACTTAGTGAACACCTTATAGGGCTTCTACGATATATTCAGAGCCCAGGCCTATAAGGAACGGTTTGTCCGGTTCCCCGTCCTTAGAGTTATACTAAGGATCTGGCCCTTCAGGTTGGGAGTTGTGCCGTCGGGGTGACTTCCTGACGACGTTAAAAATACCTTAGTTGCGAAGCACCAACAAGCCTCGGATACGGGCAGATTTACTGTTGACAACCCAAGCAAACAAAATAAGGACAACGAACTTCGGATCTGTACGTGGAATGTTAGGTCCATTGACAGACCACGTGCAGCCGAACAATTAGCGGAAGCCCTAAACTGCTGCAAGGCAGATATTACCGCCATCCAAGAAGTGCGATGGGATGGGCCGGGCAAACACAAACTAAAAGACTGCGATGTATACTACGGCGACTGCTACCGAAAACAAGGACAGCGTTTATTTGGGTTTCGATTTGTTGTTGGAACTAGACTCAGGCAAAAAGTCTTGAGTTTCAATAGTGTGAGCGAGCGCATCACGACAATCCGCATGTTGGCGAATTCAGCAACATAAGCCTAATATGCGCGCATGCCCCAATGGAGGAGAATAATGAAGACACCAAAGACATATTCTTCGAACAAGACATATGACCAGACCAGTGCCCTGGCTATGACATTAAAATTTTCTTAGGAGATTTTAACGTCAAGCTACGAAGAGTAGACATCTTTGGTGGCATAATCGGGAGATACAGCCTGCACGACACCACCTCCGACAACGGATTCAGGCTGATCGATTTCGCTGCGGGGCGAGACGTTCTGGTAACTAGTACGCAGTTCACACATCTTAATATCCACAAGGGGACATGGAAATCTCCTGATCAATCAACTGTCAACCAGATTGACCACATTGCGATCGACGCACGACACTTCTCCAGTATACAGGGTATCCGAACTTTCCGAGGGGCTAACATTGACTCGGACCACTACCTCGTTGTAGCCAAGGTACGGCTACGGATATCCCGATGCAAGCCAAAACAAGGAAGTACTGTTAGAAGTTTCGACGTAAGACGGCTACAATCGCAAGAGACTGCCATGTTCCTTTCCAATCGAGTCTCTAATAACCTCTTAAGGAGTCCTATGCTGCCTGCATTAAGCATTGAAAACCAGTGGCAACATTGTCTTGCAGCCATCAGAGATGCCGCCTCTGAAGTGCTAGGTTTCACACGGCCACCACAGCAAAACCCCTGGTTTGACGACGAATGCTTGCAAGCGCACGCAGCGAAACAACAGGCATACAAAATGGCGCTGCACAGAAGGACCAGAGCTGCTCGCGAGCTCTACGAGCAGAAGAGGAGAGAGGAACACCGGCTTCTTAGATGGAAAAAAAATAGAGCATGAGTAGCGCGCGATCGAGGAGATAGAGGGATGTCACAACAGGAATGAGCCACGAACCGAAGCCTGTAAGAACGGTCGGGGGAATATCGTAGTAAAACCGCAGTCTATGTTGAGAATATGGAAAGACCACTTCTCCAAATTATATAACGGCGACGACGAACCGAACTCCGCTGTAAGGGAGATATAACCCACTAGGCGACGCAGATCAACAATTCCGCCTACCCGACCTCGACGAAGTGGAGATAGCTATATCTAAACTGAAGTGGCTGCCGAACTATTCAAAGGAGCAGGGAGGGAGCATGCATCAACTAGAAAGCATGCCCGATGAGTGGAATCTCAGCATAGTGTGCCCGATATATAAAAAGGAGACCCTCTAAATTGCCCCAACTACAGAGGCATCAGTCTACTTAACATTGCATATAAGATCCTCTCTGCAGTATTATGTGAACGTCTGAAGCCGTTCGTGTGTGTGGCTTCAGACCAGGAAAGTCCACCAACCAAATATTCACACTACGGCAGATCTTGGAAAAAACCCAGAAACTTCAAATCGATACCCACCATCTCTTTATCGATTTTAAAGCCGCGCATGAGAGCATCTATAGGGAAGAGCTCTACAGAGCAATTACTGCGTTTACAAGGAGAATTGGATCCGAATTGAATCAGGATTTAGCGCCGGATAGACCTGGATCGGATTGAAATAAGATTACTCGATCCAACCCCACAGAACGAGTTGAATCGAATCGAAAAATTGTTTGTAAACCTGAATCGGGGAATCGAGTTATTGGTGTGTGAGGTTTTGCTTGTGTGCGTGCTATAAGTTTTTTCCCTCTTGTTTTCTCTAAGCTAAATTTAATTTGGCGCGTCTTTGTGTTTAGAGCATTGTTATAAAATTTGAAATTTATTTGAAAGTTATTCCCGTAGCAGTACTCACACAAATAAAACCCAAATGTCATTTCGATTCCATTTCAATTCGATTCCTCAATTCAGTGCCGCCATATACCTGGATCGAAATCTCAATTCGATTCGATTCCTCGATCTCCTCTTTTTACCAAGGTAAATGTCTAGTTTTGGCATCCCTGTCAAACTTATCCGGTTGTGCATAATGACGATGGAGAATGCACGCTACTCTATCAATGTCGGATACCGATGCATTTGATGTCAAAAAAGGCCTTAGACAAGGCGATGCACTGTCATGCGACTTCTTCAATATCGTTGTGGAAAGAATTGTGCAAAACTCAACCGTCAACACAAGAGGCACAATCTTCCAAAGGTCCATCCAATTACTCGGATACGCAGATGATATGGACATAATTGGAAGATCAAAGCGTGATGTCAGTGGAGCGTTTTTGAGCATTGCGACGGAAGCGAAGAAGATAGGTTTAGTGGTATATATATATATATATTATATATATATAAGTATATGCTGTCATCAAAAAAGGACACTGAACAACGACGTCTTGGACAAAACGTCACCATGGACAGCTATAACTTTGAGGTAGTTGAGGACTTTGTCTACCTAGGCACTGCTATAAACACAGACAATGACATCCGCGCCGAAATCAAACGAAGAATAACTCTTACAAATCGCTGCTTCTTTGGACTTAGAAGGCAATTGAGTAGTAAAGTCCTCTCTCGAGCATCTAAAATCACCATCTATAAGACACTCATCATCCCGGTTCTCATTTATGGCTCTGAGGCCTGGACGCTGTCAAAGAAAGATGGGAGCGTCTTAGGATGCTTCGAGAGAAAAATTCTTCGGGTGATTTTTGGTCCCGTATGCATAGATGGAGAATGGAGAAGAAGATATAACGACGAACTGTACGGGCTGTACAGCGACACTGACCTAATTAACAGAATTAAAGTCCAATGGCTTAGATGGCTAGGTCATGTAGAGCGAATGGACGAATGGAAAGTCTTCGAATCCAATCCCGAGGGACGGCGCAGTAGAGGAAGACCGCGACTCAGTTGGCGCCGGCAGTGAAGATCTCAAACAACTTGGCCTGCGAAACTGGAGACAGCTAGCTAGGGACCGAGCTGGCTGGAGACGCATGTTGGTTGAGGCATAGGTCCGCCCCGGTTCAAATAATATAATTTGTGAAGATTTAATATGCTATATAAATATTTACACACCTAGCCGGCAACTAAGGATTTATTTTTGAAATTCCTCATTCTACTAACTATGAACAGTGGGAACCAATATCTCACTGTAAATTATTTAATATATGTATATTATGATGATTTAGATAACTTTTTGCCTAGATTACATTTAAAGCTCTTTTATTAAATCTGCTTCAATTGTAATTTTTATAATGATACAAAAAAAAATATTACTTAATTTTATAACTAGTTCGTAAGCATAAAGTTGATGTAATTATCGTAGATTGAATAAATAAATAAATCAATACGCTTCGATAAAGAAAGACTCGTAACAATGAAACCCCAACAACAGAGGCGCTAAAATAGTTCAATAATAACAAAACTTTCGAGATATTAACGTAACCATCTATCTATGTATGTCAATTAAAGAAATAAAGTTCATGCTAGTAAGAGCAGTTTACAAGCCAATCGTTCATAAACATCAACTTGAATCAAAAAAATATACACATAACTACATCTGTAAGTCTTTTATCTATGTGAGTATAAACCATTCACAATCAATCAGCAACGCTATAGAATCACATTAAAATCAGGCAAATATTTACACTACAGTTCACTTGGATAGAGACATTGCTTATTATTTATGAACTGAACTTGCTGCTTCCATTAAAGAACTTTCTCCCCACCTATGATCAACTTTTGGAATTAGTTTGTAAAGCTTTGATTTCCATTTGCTAAATTCACATCAGTTGACCTTCAGTTGGATTCCACACCATTGGCTTAGTTCTTTCCATTCTTCCATCCAGCTTGTTTTTTCCTTATTTCGTGCAGAACTACTATCTTTGAAAGTCTCTCATTAGACATACTGAGAGTTTTAAGAATATAGGCTACATGCAGCTTAAGGGTATAAAAAGAGGTGAAAGTCCAGTTTTCAGCATGACCATACAGTTAGGTACATTGGATGGGATATGGAAGATTCTTTTGTTATAGTATCTTAGCAATTCTTCCAACATGATGGCTTCTGAAACTGCTTTAAAGAATTTGGAATTATGACTACCTACTATTTTTGTTCTTTGCTTTTATCCTTCAATTGGTGCTCTATCTCAAGGTTTTTAGTCATAACTACATCAAGGTATTTGTATTTTTTAACAACTTGGATTGCATCACCACCTCTTACCTAGCTACGGTTGCATTCACCTCCATTCCGGAATATTATAACTTTTGATTTTTCTATAGCTCAAGTTTTATAGTTTTCAGTAGTCAATCAAGTGGTTTATCATGAATTTTAGAAATGCAGGCGAATATGCAAGAAGCCAAATATCGTCAGCGAATACCACACGGGAGGCATTGAGGAGATCTTCAAGAAAAAGAAAAAATACCGAAGGGCTTAGCGTACATCCTTGTCGAGCTTCTGTCCACGATGTGAAACCAATCTGACATCTCTTCCCACATTCCAGATCGCTAATTTTGTAATAATATGTAGATTTTTAATAAGCCTTACAAATCTCCAAGACATTCCCATATAGCTTCTGATATCAAGTGCAGACTTGAACTCAACAAACAATGTTTACAGTTTTGTCCCTTTGCTTAAAAATGATTCTGCAATACTTTTTAGTACAAAAATATGATAATTTGTGGAGTACTCTGGATTATTGCTTGTAAAGCAAAGTGGTCCATTCATGGTCATTAAAAATAAAATAATTCCTGTGTGCGAGTACTGTTGTCAGGGATGGAGGGGACCTATAGTTTTAAGCCGAATCCGAACGGTAAATTTGAGAAAGCACTTTTCATGACAAGAATTACTCTTGGAGAATTTGTCAATTCCTCGCAAGAGGCAGTGACCGTGAAAGAAACTTTAGATGGCATAGGCACGGATCGAACCCAAGACCTCTGGCATATCAGTAAAACGCACTAACCATCATGCCACGGGTATCCTTTTATTGAATCCTGAAAATCTTATTATTTTAAGCCTCGTACACGATTTCAACATAACAAATTTTGAATAGAATATGAAAAGTTATGACTTGACAAGGATATAAAATTTGAATTTTCCGCAGGAAGGAATGTCATAACTTATAAGCAATTCCACTTAATCCCACAATGAACAATTTGACCCAATTAGAAGCAACTACAAACTTCACTTCTTTTGCTACGGGAACAGGTTCTATATATTTCTGAGAATATATATCAGCTTTATTAAAATGAACCATAGAGTACTTCGTATAATGTTCATTAATGTATTATTTTCATCTACCACCACACCATAACTCCTCCATGTAAAAATAGGTAATCTCACAGCATTAACGAATTTAAATGTCTTGACAGATAAGATTTATTGAGGCTTCTCTGTATGAGCTGGGCGCTGATTACATCTTTAATGATTTTTTTGTTCTCATTACTTTTATCTCGGGATTATTTAAGATATTCATATACCACATTACATACCCAGAAATAGAGTACTATGTACAATAAAAGTTGTGTCTAGGTTATGTAGTTCCATATCAAATGTTAACATCGCAAGTTCTAAGTTGGGTAGTAAAGATACAAAAAAGTTTTTAGCTATTGTGGGTGTAGTAAATCTAAGAATCATTTTTCTCCAACGCACCAGGACCGCATTTAAAAACTGAGGATTTTAAGCAAATAAACCTAATTCTGAAACTTAGAAGTCAAACAGTTTTTTGAATTTAACTTTAGTGAAATGTTAAGAGATAGATGTTAATGTCAGGGATTTTAAGTTAGTAATCTAAAAAAATGGTTTTAACATTTTACAAAATCTGTTTTTACTTTTCAAAAACGTCAAAATATATTTATGGAAATAAAAACTCAAAATCCAGAATGTCGATCGATTGTTAGAGGGTTTGGCTTCACTTTTTCAAAATACATTATAACAAATAATTTTGTACTAAATCGTACACAATAGACGTGAAAGACTCTACACTCAAAGACCAACAATCTACCAAATACGCCCCAGTTATGTATGTGTACTAAACAAAAAAGTCACTTAATACGAATTCTTATATGAGATTTAGGCAAAAACGAAAAATGTATTTAATCTTTCTATTACGTCAATGGTTAATATAAATCAGTTATAAGATAAAATCAAATATATTTCCCCATAATAAGATGGAATTACTCGTACAAGGTTTTTGAACCTTTGTTATATTAAAAAACAAGGTTACTGTGGCTTTGAAGAAATCCTTTAAGATATTTAAGATAGCTTTTAAAATATGTGTATGCTCTTATGAATGTATGAGTTTAAGTACCTTGCGAGTTTATTGACTTTTGACCTATGCATCATATTCTTAACCACTTCACTATGGATTAGTCGGTAAATCGGTAAAAATAAAAAGGAACTTATTACCCGTGTCGTGATGGTTAGTGCGTAGGACTGTCATGTTAAAGGTGTTGGGTTCAATCCCTGCCTGTGCCACAAAATATTTAAATTATATAGAATTTGCAAACCCTTCTATTCAAATTGCATAATAAATTGTTTAGTAGGTATTGACTTAAAAATACTCCTGATTATAAGATTGATCTATACTATACATCGTCCAGTACTATGTTAATTGTAGACAAAATTAAACACTTAACAAATCATTCTCACCCAACTTAAAATGTAAGCAAAAATGGTTTGACCATGACTGCTAAAAAGCTCGAAAAGAATTGTTCGCACTTCTGAAAGCACTGTGGACATCAAATGATCTTCAATTGAGAAACTGGTATATGGAAGCAAACGCAAGTTATAAAATGTTATGTATGCAAAACAAAATATGCTTATGGTAATAAAAAAGCAATTGAACTAGGTTTAACTAAAAACCCGAAGGACTTCTATAGAATTGCGACAGAAATTAACGGAACCAACTATAAAAAAGGTGCTAGAATTTTCACCGAAACGCTTGCCACTCACTTTAAGCGTCTTCTTTCCAATGAATCTAGTTATAAAACTTTTACTGCGAATCCTTAAATCACTGGCCAAATATTAGATGCAGATATTGACAGCGAAGAAATGGAATCTGTGTTAAACAAACCAAAAAACAAGGAGGCACCTGGTGAAGATGGAATTATTTACGAATTTTTAAAAATGCACCCTTCAACCATTTAAAAATTATTTTTAATAAAATCTTTATGAATGTAAGCATACCTTCATCGTTCAAAAAATCCGTCATTTTCCCTAAATACTCGCTAGACTATTCTGAAAAGTACAGAGGAATTTTATTCATGAATGTAATTGCAAAAATATTCTGCAGTATACTAGTTGTTGCTACTACGACATATTCAAGGTGTCTTGCTCATCCTGGGCGATTTTAATGCCAAGCTAGGAAGGGGAGACATTCTTAGAGGAATAATCAGGAAAAACAGCCTACACGATAACGCTTCCGATAACGGATTCAGGCTCATAGATTTGGCTGCGGGGCGAAACGTCATGGTAGTCAGTACGCGTTTTCCACACCTCAAAATCCACAAACGAATTTGAAGTTCTAAAGATCAGTCTACAGTCAACCAGATTGACTATATTGCAATCGACGCTAGATACGCTTCCAGCATCAAGAATTTCTGAACTTTCTGAGGAGCTACTATCTACTCGGATCACTACCTCGTCGAAGCCAAGGTACCACTTCGGATTTCCAGTCCCAAGGCAAAACAGGGAAATGCTGGGAGAAGATACATCGTCGAACGGCTACAATAGCAAGATATCGCCAAATCCTTTTCCGACGAATCACAAATAACCTCTTTCGAAGTTCTCCGCCACCAACACAATGTAACGGTCGAGGATGTTGAGAAGTTCAAAAGCAGAAATGAAGTTCGTAAGTTCTATGAGCAGGTGAAACGAAATTCACAAGTACGTAAACCTCGAACAGAAGGCTGCAAAGACGAAGTGCAGTCAATGCTGAGGATATGCAAGGACCACTTTTGCAGACTGTATAACGGTGACGACGAACCGAACTCCGCTGTCAGGCAGGGTGATCCATTCAACATATTCGACGAAATCCAACAATCCCGTCCTCCCGACTTAGACGACGTAAAGATTGCCATATCAAAGCTGAAGTCTAACAAAGCCGCTGGAGCGGGTGGCTTGAATGCCGAGCTCTTTAAAGCAGCTGGAGATAAGTTGGTTAGGAGCATGCACCAACTTATCTGTAAGATATGGTCGGAAGAAAGCATGCCCGATGAATGGAACCTCAGTATTGTTTGCACGATACTAATCATAGAGGAAATATATTATCTAGAGTCCCGACTTAATGGGTTTGCTCTCTTTCGGCCTACAGGTTAAATTGAGAGGATTTTGTCCATAAGGATAAGCATGTGTTAGTTGTCCCGTGCATTTCTTATGGGACCAAGCCCATATGAATGTAGTCGTTATGGAATTTGTTCCCATATTGCTCAACCGCGGGGGAAAAAACTATGAGGTGAACTCAGCCGTTCAAAAAAGTGATCCGTTGCATTCAAAAATTTAAAAATGAATGCAATAGTTTAAGAACAAATTATTTTATGGTTCCTTTTCAGTGTAAACTGTGCTAAAAATAATATTTGACTGCTTTTGGCAAACAAATTCTATGATTTTTATGAAAAGTTTCGCTAAAAACAGAAAAAATCATGCAGAAAGTATAGGCGCACCATAGAACTGCAATGCAAACGTGGCCCAATTTGAGTTAAGCCTAGTTTTGATAGATTAACAACGAGGTGAGAATTTTGACAACTCAACAAAATGTAAACAAAACAAAATTAATTCCCAGTAATGCAAATGAAGGTAAAACAATTCAAATTGAAAATATTAATTTATTTTAATAAAAATATATAATGAATTTGTACTTAATTTAACCCTCAGATAAAGAAGAAACCAAGGAGAATGTTGCAACAGAAGAAGTGGAATTCCCCAAAAAGGAAGCCACCAACATATCTGTTCTGGAACGAAAAACCATCAGACACAAAGAGGTACATATGCAAGGTAAGTGAGTTTGTCACATTCATTTAAAACTCAAATTATATGAATATTGTTTTGTTTTTTAGTTGAAATTACACTTGACGACAAGATTTTGTTTCTACCGATCAAATCACTATATTCTCATAGGTTCTTATGTCCTCAATTTTTAACCGGACTGTAAGAATGATAAGGGCCGATTACAGCGAAGGGATAGATATTGCAGAAGACTGAAAAGCTTCGCGATGAAACCGGTCTGGCATGCTTTATTCGTCGAGAAGGATATATGTATGTACATACATGTCGAAAAAGTGGCTATGAGTTAAGGGATCGCTTTATTTGTTGACACTTCCCCTGGTCATTCATAGCCAAGCCAATTGAATCAAATAGAAGCTGGACCAATTGAAGCATTGATAGCAATAGCACACGCACGTCATGTGTCATATCAAGAACAGCTACACCACCAGAAGTAAGTAAATTAAAGATCCAAAACGAATTTGAATTGATTGAATTACTCATTTAAAGGTGTATCCAATCCATAATATGCAATATCCAAGACATCGGAATTATCAAGAACCAACCGGTCTGTTTCCGCCTCCTTTGCCCCAGACCACCACTAGCAATCTAAGAAGATTTCCTTATGGCCGCAGTGCTAGACACAGAGAACTGCCAGCACATAGGACGATGGAGAGGTTTGAATCCAACACGTGAAGTGATTGTACAAAGAGTTAAACTCCCAGTCCGGGGTGGTGAACTATGTATTTCATTATAATCTAAACCCAAATCAGAAAAGTTCGATTGGAAAAATAAAGCAAAGTTATTACAAATTATATTCTAAATTTTCAGAAAAAATACCATTGTAAGAAATACTGGAAGGAATTCCAATTGATTTTCTTTTAGTATTTAGAAATGTCCAAAAACACTTCGAATTAGTTTTTATTTTCGACTCAAGAGACCAAATATATTGTTTATATGTAAATCTTCTTAAGAGTTCTTACTCTTTCCTAGATCTAATAAATTGTTCACGAAAAGAATCCGAAATCTTAATCTTTTTACGAAGTTTAGCTACGACATTTTTTAACCTAGACAAACTTTTATTAAACCAAATTGGTCTTTTTGAATTTTTTTAAAGGAACGAAATTAGCAATGGCTTCATCTAACTAATATGTTCCGAAACATAGCAAAAGCCATCTCTAAATTACTGCAATTATAAATAATTTGTCAATTTACGCTTTCAAAATATCGTTTCATAGCAACAAAATCTGTATTTTTAAAATCATATTCATGAGCTATAACATTGTAAAAAAACTGTGATTCATTTAAAAAAGAAAAATTAAATTTAATTTCAAGTGATTTATGATGAACACTATTTTCACCAAAGGAAACTAGCCTCATCTAATTGAGCTTCTAGATTCTTATCAATAAAAATTAGATCTAAAAATCGACCAATAGAATTTTGAACATTATTAATTTGATGCAGATTTAATGCCAATAGGCTATCAATTACATTGTATTCAAAATCTTTAGTTACGTTATAAGGAAAATATTGTCCATCATCATTTGAAAATAACCATTTTACATTTGGTAAATTAAAATCTCCAAGGATTATAATATAACAATTCTCATCTAAGGCTTTTCCAATATCTTTAACATTATTTATATGAGCTTAATGGTGGAGGGCACTGAAATTGTTGTATCCGGAACTTGCTCATCTAGTAAAAAAATATTTATCTGTGATGGCAACATCAGTACCATCAGAAAGAATCTTTTCAAAATCCAGCCTAATATTAAGCGAAAGGCGTTCATCGTTGAAACCAAAGAGAATGGAAAAAGTATTGTTTTTAAATGCCAACCAAGATTTAATTCCGTAAATCGAAAAATATTATATACATTATAAATTAATATATTTTTATTTATGTATGTATATGTATGTATGTGTCATATTATGAACTAAATTTTAAGTTTGTTTGTTTTGTTTATTGAATTGTGATATTTTTTCCTAATTTTATTTTTTTGAGTAATAAATTTTAATTTTGTTAGAGTATTATGAATTTGATTCAATTATTTTTTTGTTATAAAAGTTTAAGAAGTATAATTTTGCCTCTTTAAAAGAAAAAATATCAAAAACATGAAATGACAAAAATATAAATACATATGTATATATTTTCCAATACAACATATTTTATATCTTTAATTTAAATTTCTCTCAATATTTACTTCATATTTTCCGCTCACTGTACTGAGAAAACTAATATCCTGATATCAGCCGCATTCAAATTTACACATACACAAACTATCTTTGTGTTTACGTACAATTTTAAACAAGAATGTATCATATGGCTTATGCTCTTCTGCATCGGAAATATGTATGTACCTACATACATTTTTAACGAAAATACCAGTTTCAATGAAAGTAACGAAATTATCTAGTAACGATACATTTGTACCGAATATTTATACCAAAAGTAACGTATACATACGGGTACTCATTTTAACGTTACTTTGACAGCTCTGTAAACTCATACCTCCAATATTGTGATACAAAATCGTAAAATCAGTAGAACTTTTGTTTAGGTTACAGAACTTTTTTGGTGTGGATGCAATTCGTTTTTTGAACGATGTGAGAATTCCTTTACCTGGACTCCAACAGGCCAAATAGATGAATCAAGAACATCATTAAACGATCCAACTGGGACACCAAGTTTAAAATTAACACAACGGAGAGATGAGATGTCAGCATCTTTCTTTACTAATTTGCTACATATTAAACTTGTTACAGGCAGGTTTAGTCGTCGCGCAGTGTAGTTTATAACATTCTCTTCAGTTATTGTCTTATTGAGTCGAGAGATATGAATAAAACGCCATCGAGGCACTGATGGAAGAGCACTTAAAGCATCAGCATCACTGCCAAACAGCTGTTTATATTTACATTTTTTGTTTTGACCATGAGCAACAAAAACATTGACGCCAGTAGCATTATCAACATTATCACTAGTGAGACGTGAACCCTACGATATTATCTCTGTTGCAAACAATAGCATCAACGTCAACAACATTAGCAGCACCAACATTGTTTTCAGAAACATCCATAGCAACAACAGCAACATTATCGTTAGCCGTATTTTATTGGTAAATTATTAGCTAGTGCAGAAATGGAAAGTAAGTACAGTAATGGAAAGTGTGAATAAAACATATGTTCACTATTATATGCACTCTTATTTTAAATCTCCAAGTTGGTATCTGTGCAATCATACTTATGTCAAAATCAGCTGTCAACCAGTTTTGAAAATACGTACTCAAGGGATGTGTTGAAAAAGTATTGTTGTTTTTATGTAAAGTTGAATAAGAGTTCAAGTTAATGTGTACATGCAGGTCCAGTCAGAATAGAGTTGAGTATGAATTGAAAGATTGAAATGACATAAGAGTGCCTGTCCACATTAAATTTTTAATGTTAGGTGCAAGCAGTGAGACAGGTAGATTATATGTGAGTGAAAAAGAGAGAAATGGGTGGATTACAGCCCAAATGCAAACAATATTCTTCGATTCAACATGAAAGATTTTATATTGTAGTGAAAGATAGATAGATTTTAAGGGTGTGAGATAGGGATGTGCAGATTGATTTTCTCTTCATCGTATGGACACAACGAACATAATAAAACTCAGCATTAAAATCCAATGTAGACAGGCACTAAAAGCCAAAAGAAGGGTGTGAGGGGAGATTTTGTCCTTCCCCATTAGCCCGTCTTGCCTACAAGCTCCCAGTTGCTGCAACTCAGTTTTCCTGTGTGAAAGGGGAAAAAATCAACGCGAAACATTCAGCGACACAATTAAACTTTCTCTTCTCAAAATAAACTTACACTGCGATAACTGACGCTAAGCGAATCAGGGCGAATCTTTCACAATGATAACAAAAATGACAAATAAACAATGCCACGTCGGCGAATGTGCCACTTTCGCGTTAGTTTGGGAGAGCCTTTAAACCCGACCAATGACGAAAGTTTTGTTTTCGCATCAAATGTTTCGCTTTGGTTTTGGGCGAGCCCTAACACACATCACACGTCAATAAATTTAGAGATAGCACTTTGATTATTGATGATTTTTGGATGATGTCAAGTAGTCAACGCATTGAATAATTACGTTGACAGTCTAATCGTAGATTAATATTTCAAACCAATTTATTTTTATTCTAGTGAAAACAGATCACAAGAAAAATACGAACGCATCCCCAAATAATAAAATCCTGCCAACCTTTAAGTAAAAAATATTTCTGGAACTGGATGAAGTGTCATTCTATTCCAAGCATTCCAAAACTTTATCTGAACTATTTATATGCACTATTTTTACTGCCTTATTTATCCGCACTATTTCTTTGTTGTTGTTTAGTGTGTAAGATTTTGCTGCGCTGCGTATAAATTTACCACAAAAAACGCCTATTTTCATTATTAGCCGCGTTTTATTATCACCATGATCTGATCCGGATCTTGAATTTACATGCATTACAACAACGACACAAGATCCTGCTTTGTGTTTGGATCTCAATTTGAGATTCAAAATTTAATTCTTTTTTTCACAACAAGGAGCGCTTTATCATTGTTATTTCACATGTAAATGTTGGTATCATTGCAAACAAATTAAATAAAAACTGTATTGCCATATAAACATTTCCATTTGACTGAAATAAAATATTTTTTAAATAGAAAGCGAGAAGCTTTATATTTATTTATTTGGTATATAGTCCATGAAATAATAAGATATTTTAAGAAAACCAGATATTAATTGGTGAAATTAAAATAATTAAGTCCAAAAAAATGTATATTTGACATAATTTATGGGTATTATTTTCCCCCAAAAAAACGAACCAAAAAAAATCATTGAGCAAAATGTTCTTTGGGCAACCCTGCTTTAAATGTCAAAAAATGTAAATAAAATCGAGAAAGCGCACAAATGGGAGAAAAGATGTTCAAATAAATTGTAAGTAATCTCTAAATTAAATTATTTAAGTGTCAGATTTATTAAAAGGTCAAAAAGAATCTGGACTATGTGAGACCAAAGCGTTCCTGGATGCTTTGAGTTTGAGAGTGCAATGGTGATTTGCAGAAACATTTTCCAAAGTTGTGGAGCTTCCATTTTGGGTATGTTTTTTTTTTTTGCTTCGTAATGTCACTTTTGAAAGAACGAATTTGACACTGCTACCAAACTTTAAATAACAAAAAATATGATGATCCAATGCTGTTTTATTATCATGATCTGATCCGGATCAGATCATGGTGATAATAAAACGCGGCTATTGATAGTATGTGCAGCAACGTCATCAGAAACCACAACTTTATCGGCTTGAATAAAAGTTTCAATAGGAACAACAAGAGCTTCGTTGTCATCATTCGGAGCAAAAACACTCTATTACCAAGACCGGAATCTCAGACTGACATTTCGGTTTGCCTACAAGCTAAAAAGCACTAAATGTGAGAAAGTGTGCGTGAAATGATGCAAAAAACCAAACACATTCTCACAATTAGTGCTTTGGCCCATCAAAATGCTTCATTATAGTAATCAGCCCCATCTAAATGCTTCATTTTGAATGTTTCATGGCCTCGTTCAAAAACTAAACAATCCTAACCAACAGAATCTGAAGTGCTGACATGGTCTTAAATTGGAAGATTTGTATAGCTTTTTAATTTCAATCCAAATAAATGTTGTTAATGTATATTAAATAAAAAAAAATTGACCAAATACATACTATTTAATGATTTATAAGTGCTGTATTTTGTTTACTTGAATTATTTGCGAACGCAACATGCGCTGCAACTGGTTAAGTATAATTGGAAATGGACAAAAGTGTAACTCATTACTTTGTAAAACAACAAAACAGACAATTTTTTCAGCTGTAGTTTGCTTAGAGCATTTTTTTTGCGACGTTAGAAGTTCAGGTGGAAACAATAGGCTTTTTTGTACAGACAATGCTACGAGAAGCATACTGGTGATGTTCCATTGCTAGTTCAGATTCCTCAATTAGATTAGTATTTTCATCATTTAAGCAGTTCGATAATTGCAAGACCAAATTTTAGTTTTGTTTGTTGCAGAAATATTCCTGAAAATTTCTTTTTGAGGGACTATGTTAGAGTTAGAATTTTGTTTGCAGGTTAGATTTTGGAATACAAATTTGAGAGAACCACGTTTTAAAAATAAATTGCTTTGTGTAAAGCATCTTTAAGGAATAGAAATAGGCAATATGTTTACACACAATACCAACTAAATGAGTGCAATAAATAGATTTAAGTAAATTTTTTTATTCCAGTATGGGGAAACCGAAAACCCAATAGAAAAAAACGGTATACGCGCCAAAATCCATACTTCTTGACTAAATAATGTTATCTTCTATGTTTACGCATAAAATTACGAATTTTGTAGCGTATGAAAATTTCTAGACATTTTACAATCTGAAAAATTAATTATGCTATGAAATAATTGGCTGCTATTTTTTTTCTAAAAAGTTGATGAAGGTTAGCCGAAGCGGAAATTTCTTTAATGAACATACCTAAAATATTATTGGCTTTCTCAAAAATATTTTTCTACACTAACCTCTGCTTTACACCTGAAAACTATTGTTTATGTATATTTTCTTCCATGTTCTGCATTTATGAAATGTATTCTATGGAAGTATTTACTATATTAAGAAAAACATGTACGTAAAACTCATTAATTTGTTTCATTTTTAGCAGCACTTTTACTAAACATACCCTTCAAACAATAATAAGTAAACTTGAACTTTGGTAACGAAACATTTTTAAGAAATGAATGAAAATTATATTTTGCGTTAAACTGTGGAAACTCACTAAAAAAAACTTCTGTACGTCAACAATAAACATTCATGACGATTACATGTTCTATTGAATTAGTTGTGCATGAATTCAGAACGAAGACGTTTTCATTTTGTGATATATGTCAAAATTTGCATTTTATTTGCTCTGCATTTATTCAACAGATTCGCTATAATCGTTCTGATTACTTTTTTTAAAACATTGGTGTTTCCTTTGATGCATAGTTTTTTTTTGATAGCAAATACATGTATGCTTCCATCAATCAAGAATGTTATGGATAATATATTTTTCGATTATAACTCTTTTTTTTTAAATATAATATTTATTAATCAAAATGGAATTCAAAAATAGTTGCAAGCTTAAATGATTAAAAACAAACTATAAATACATTTGGATTAATTAAATTGATACAGATTTTAATTACTTGCAAAAAAATATTTGGGCCGTTCATTAACGAAAATTTATTAGAATTCAATACAAAAATTGCGCTCGCACCCTTAACTTGATGGTTCTTCGAACGCATCTTTGATACAAAAATCCGAGGTTAATTTTGAAATTTGAAGAATTTCGCAGTGATTTTTGTAAATTAGTGAATTAATTATAATAAACTGATGGTGAACATGCTTTTTTGAAGACAAAAATGTACATTGGTACGCTATCAACAAAATGACTGCAAAATTAAAGCTTAAAACTGACTTCTTCATCGAAAAAAAGTAAAAAGAAAAACCTAAAAAAAACTTATTAGCCCCTCCATTTTGTTTTTGCTGTGCAAAATGCCGCTAGCCCACGGCATCGTTTTTTTTTGTTTGTGCTCACATCTATTCATGGATTAATTGTCAAAATTACAAATACAACAATGTAAACAAACGGGTTTTGGAGAGTGAAACGTACGAAAGATTCCGGTCTTGGTAATAGAGTGTTTTTGATTCGGAGTTAGCACGGCAGCAGCAGCAGTCGTTTCACTTATAACAGCTTCTTGGTTGTCATCGCATGGATATGATTAGTGTGAAGGAGACACATTGTCTAACTTACTGTTTGAAGAAGATGACGCTTTTGTCTGTTTTTTAATTTTTTTATGTGCAATAGAAGAAAGAGAATCTCTTCTTTGTCTCGAAGATAGGTGATCATTAGGTGTAGATGAGCTCCTCGGTACCCCTCTCACGCAGGGCCGGACAAAGCATATGTGCAAATGCACAGGGCGCAGAATTCTGGGGGCGCATTGCCAGGAGCAAGAAAATGTAATCTGATCTTGCAAACAAATATGTACTACTACATATTTGCCATTCTTTAACCACAAACATTCTTAAAATAATCTCAAAAAAACATCCATCACAACTGTCCTAAGTTATCTCTTGCGCACTAAATAACATCACTTTCATTGTTGCATTCAATGAAAATTTAACTCAAGATATCGCAGAACTAAAAACTCTACCTACCTCATTTCCCAAGGTATATAGAATAAATGGTATGACACTCGACATTCTCTATTCCTATCTTCCTCACACAATTTTACGTCATTTGTATCGTGTCTCGTGTGTTCATTTTCACATTGCAGTTGTTTGTTTTCTTTTTGATAGAATTTTGTTTTTTTTCTGATTAGGAAATTCATAATTTTTTAAAAATTGTTTTAAAATGGTAATCTGTGCTGTTTTCGGATGCAATAGTAGCAACGATAAAAGACTAAAAAGAAATCAATCGAACGATATTGAAAAAAACAAATTTTTTCGCTTTCCGAAAGATGAAAAAATCCAAAAAGTGTGGGTGTTTAAGTGCGGAAGGAAAGACAAATTCAACGTCCAGAATGCATTTATATGTTCAAGACATTTCACTCCTGACCAATATTTGCGGAATTTGATGCATGAAATGCTCAAGTACTCCCCAAAAAACAGTAAAAAACTTAAATCGGATGCTGTTCCAACAGTTAACATGCCTTTGTCATCAGCCGTTTCTAAAAGTAAGCGCCAAGAAAGAAAAAATAGGCGGGAAGCGAAACAAACAGTTCAGGAAATTTTGTAATATTTCTTTCAAAGTCTCTTTACATTATTATTAATAATTCTTTTTTTGTCTTAGAAGTTTTGCCGATGCCCCAGGACCAGAAAATCTTCAGGAACTTTCAACAGGTGTAGATATTCAATATGCACCAGAGAAAGGCTACGTTTCAAGAATCGACAAATCTACTAACACTGAAGATTCAAAAGAGACTCTTACGAGGTTAATTAAATATTTTGTAATTAGTAAAGTTCGCTAGCCATAAAATTATTTGTTGTTACAGCACACATGAACTAATGGATGAACTTATTCAACAAAATGAGAGTTTAATAGCAAAAGTTCAGATGCTCCAACAGGAAAGTAAATACATGGATAACATATTTACGCCTGGTCAAAGAAGGAAGCTTCAAGCGAATGGCAAAAGGATTAAATGGGAAGTGAATGACATTTCTTCAGCCATTGCCATTTATTCAAGTGGGCCTAAAGCCTACAGGTTACTGCTAAAAAGAAATTATCCATTACCAGCTGTGACTACGCTAAGAACTTGGGCTTCAAAAGTTAACATCAACCCGGGTTACCTCAGCTCTGTATTTGCTTTAATGAGAAATGTTAATCTGTCTACCTTTCAAAAAGTCTGCGTTCTCATGGCAGATGAAATGAAAATACAGAAGTCGTATGAGTACGATACTAAAAGCGATACACTTTTGGCCCCCGCTAATTATGTTCAAGTGGTAATGGCGAGAGGACTCTTTGAGAATTGGAAGCAGCCTGTGTTTTACAATTATGATTGTGCCTTAACAAAAGAAATCTTTAAAACCATCATTAAAAAGCTACAATCCATGGATTATAATGTTGTCGGTGTAGTCTCTGATTTGGGAGGAGGTAACCGAGGGCTCTGGAGAAGAATGGGCATAAGCGAAACACAACCCTTCTTTTTAAACCCTAGTGACAAGGAAAAGAAGGTGTACGTATTAAGTGACACACCACATTTAATTAAATTGCTTCGAAATCATTTTTTGGACACCGGAGTATTTCTTCATGGTAAGCATCTAACCAAGGAGCCACTTGAAGAGTTACTGGCAAAACAGTCGAACTTGGACTTAAAAATATCAAGTCGGTTAACCCCCACCCACCTGAATGTGAAAGCTGCAAAGAGACAAAAAGTCAAATTTGCAACGCAGTTGTTTTCTCACACAAACGCGTGCGCTCTTACTAGACTGGGTACTCTAGGTTTAGCAAAATCCAAATATTGGAATGAATTGGCTGTTTTGTGCAAAGAGGTTGGTCTAAATTTATATTCTTCATTATAATACACATAATAATGTACGTAATTTCATCACTTTTATCCGCAGGTCAATGATTGGTTTGACATATTCAACACGAGAATTCCAAGAATTGACTCGCGTCCAAGAATGGCAGCTTTTGGCTTAGAACTTGAACATCAGGATCAGATTTTAACCCAAATAGAATCCACGATGAGAACTATGCGAGTCGGAAACCATAAGTTACTGATACCATTTCAAGAAGGAATACTCACTAATATCAGTGCACTCAGAATGATGTTCAAGGACCTTCAGCAAGAATACCAGATATCATATTTATTAACATACCGTCTAAATCAGGACCCTTTGGAAATGTTTTTCGGTGTGATGAGAGCGAAAGGCGGCCTTTATGATCACCCCACCGCGTTACAGTTTAAATATCGTCTTCGAAGATACATACTCGGTAGAAATGAAAGCATCGTTTCACAGTCTGCAAATGTAGAGTCTGATAGTGGTGAACAACTTCAAATGGATGTGAGTGATGGGCTGAATAATACATCAAATGTCGAAGAAGAAGATGTGATAAATCCTTACGAAGCTGAGTTAAGTTCCGAGCCTATCATAACATCTAGTTTACTCACATGTCTTGTGGACAAAGATGAAACTGCAGAATCGGCACTTGAAATGTGTGAGCTGGAGTACGATGCTTTGGAGTATCTAGCAGGATACATTCTCAATCGCCTCAAATCCACAATTCCAAACCTGCTAGAAAATTATTGCGAGCAACAATTGTCTGCATCTTTCACATGGACCGATCAAGTTTCAGAAGGGGGCTTGCGAAAACCAAACGAAAAATTTGTGCGGACTCTAATGCATCTTGAAGATATTTTCAAAAATTACAATTCAACATCATTGAAAGTTGGACCAGGTTTTATAAAGAATCTTTTAAATTTGGCAGAGAAAATTGAGCTTGAGTTCGAAATAAAAAAGTTGTTTTTTCGTTGCAAAATGTTTTTTAAAATTCGTATATTAAACAAAGATTTGACAGAAAATTCAAATGTAAGAAAAAGAAAATTCAATAAAATTCTGAATTAAATGTTCCTATTTATTTCTTATTTTTTTCTTTTACAGCAAGTTGAATTTTGTCGATGAAAAATGTATCTTTAAGTAAGTATGTGCTGGGCCGACTTTCGCCGAGAGTTTCACTTTTTACAGCATTGATATATGTAGGTATAGGTATATATTTAATTAACAACGTACAATTAATAACATCAATTTTTAGATTTTCGAATAATTTGTTTGTATATATCTCAACACGTTTAATATTCATAATAATTTCCATTATTATAGTACCTAAACAAATTATCTTTCTATCAAATCCAAAGCAAAACGTGAAGTTTCACGATACACATGACGTAAGCATGTGTGAGGGAGACGGAGCTAAAAAGTTCGGAGTGTCATACCATTATATTCTATATACCTTGCTCATTTCCAAATATTTCACCCTGTTCGTACAAGAGAAAAAAAGAAAAAAATCTCAACACAAAAAAATTCCATGCAAGAGAAAAGAAGAAAAAATCTCAACACAAAAAAGTTCCATGCCACCTCATATGTGCAAGATATATTTTATGCACACCGAGTCCCAAAATTAACATAGAGAGGATGACAAAGCAAAATACTTATTCACATTGAATCGTATGAGCTAGAACGTGCAGGTTTTGTATCACGCACAGTACCCTGTATGTGAGACTCACATGAGACATTTGTGAGTTCTCATCTACAAAGAAAACAACAAAAAAAATATATGCTGTTTGCTGTGTCTTTGATTTGTAGTAGAAGGTAGCCCGTAGCACAGAATACAGAAACCTACCTGCTCTCTTTTTTCAGAGACATTTTTTTGTTGTTTTCTTTGTAGATGAGAACTCACAATGTCTCATGTGAGTCTCACATACAGGGTACTGTGCGTGATACAAAACCTGCACGTTCTAGCCCATACGATTCAATAAGAATGAGTATTTTGCTTCGTCATACTCTCTATGTTAATTTTGGGACTCGGTGTGCATAAAATATATCTTGCACATATGAGGTAGCATGGAACTTTTTTGTGTTGAGATTTTTTCTTTTTTTCTCTTGTATGAACAGGGTGAAATATTTGGACATTAGGTATGTATGTAGGTAGGTAGGTATGGTCAATTGATGTGCAAGTTTTCTTTTTTGCACACTGAGTATCGAAACTAACATGGGAGATATTTAAAAAAAACTTATTCATACGGAATCATATGGGTCAGAGCGTGCAGGTTTTCTTATTGCACACACTATATATCTGTGTAAGAGTTTACAGGAGATGAAAATTTTATTAGAATGGAGAAGGAGCATAGAGTGAAAATATTAAAGAGGGATGAATCTATGTGGAGTCGAATTGTTCTTGCGCAGGCAGTTTGTTTTTTTTTTTTGTGAAAGTTAATGACTGTTGTAACGGCTACTTTTAATGTATATCTAGTCTGGTGCAGAATGCAGATTGTTGCAATTGTTTTTTCGCTTTGTTGTTAATTAATATTAAATACATAGCTATCAGTTTTTAATAGAAGTGACGTATTTTGTGACAAGACCGTAATGTGACTGACTCAGTTGATTTTAGACAAGCTTGAATTACATGAAATTTTAATAAGTATCTAACTGTCAAAGCCAAAGTTATGATAATGGTTCGAATAGGCTTCGTCTTGTTGAGTGGACGTAATTTTATAAAACTAAGAGACTGTGTCTAAGAAACAACTAATGTGCTTTACAAAAATAAACTAAATTAATATAAAATAAAAACTGTGTAGCCTGACCAATTCTAAGTCGGCAAATTAATAACAAGCTATTGAAATAACTATGTATAGTATAGGTACATAGAATAAAGAATCATAAGTGTAAAAAAAAATCTCAATAAAGTACATCCATACATACATACATAATGGTTCGAATATAAAAGGAAAAGAAGCGAGTGTTCAGAATCGAATTCTAACCCTGGAACCAAGAGCATTTTTAGTTTCATGTTGCCCGCATTCCTTAAATTTAGTGGTTAATGATGCTGCTCGGTGCTTATTTTATGCAGTTAAATTTTTCGATACAATTCAATGTTTGTATAACTTTTTTTAAAGTTCCACAACGAGGTTGGATATTTATAAGAAAAAAATTCCAAGTCATACTTTGAAACCCCCTTCTGAGACAAGATGAGAGAGCAGGTTAGATGCATTGAGGCCTTTAAAAACAAATTAAGAAGAAATATATGAAGCCCTTTTAGAATTAAGAAATCTAGAGGCAAAAAACATTGCAGAATCGTTAGGAAATAAAACTTTTGATTTTACATTTATTTGCTGCCTGCTAATTTGGTTTGATATTTTAGAAAATATAAATTAAACTAGTAAATATTTGCAAAGTCCGTCCGTTAATCTGTCAACTGGAATACAAGTTTTAGAAAATACAAAAAACAGTTTGATTTTAATGCGTTCCGATGAAAAATTTAATGAGTAGGTACTCGTATGTTCAATTAACTGAGTGTATTGCTAGTGCCCTAGAAACACCAAATATGTTTCCTGAAGCTTCATCATTACGATCTCAACGGAGAAAAAGGCTTTATGCTGATGATTGTCCTGAAACTATATTAGACCCGAAGCAAAGATTTAATGTAGATTTTTTTTTCAAAATACTTGATCAAGCCATTTAATCAATTACAGAAAGGTTTAAACAGCTTAATACGTATAGTATCAATTTTTCATTTATAAGTAACATAAGCGAATTTGCAGAATGTTTTAACATTAGGTAGTTTTAAAGATTTAGATGGAAAAGAATTGTTTAAAAAGTTAACCATAATATCGCCGCTTGTTACACCACAAAGCTCAAGTTTAGATGTGTTAAATTTTATTTTTAGTTCAAACCTTGAAGATTTTGCCCCGAATTTAGTAATTGATCTCCAAATTCTTAATACAATCCCGGTCACGAGTCACGGTAGCTTCAGGAGAACGTAGTTTTTCTAAACTTCAAATTATTAAAAATTATCTTAGGACAACCATGACTCAAGAGATATTGGTAGGTTTTTCTATAATGTCCATTGAAAAGAAATTATTAAATTCTTTAGACTTTGATGATCTCATTTCTGAATTTGCAAAATGTAAGGCCAGAAAAGTAAGTTTCCAAGTTTAAAAGTTTCCCCTCTGCTCATTTCTTCGCTGCGTTTTAGTTTAATGGTTTAGGCCTCCTGGGGATACCTCAATAAAAAAAAACGCATTGAAAGTCTACCTCCTGGGTAATCTGGGAAAGGCTTATGCTTGTGTATCAGTTTATGTGTAAAAAAAATATAAAAAAGGGGCGCTTTCTACAAATCTTGCACAGGTCGCAAGTTTGGCTGGGGCCGGCGCTGCTCTCACGTCAACGGAGATGGAAGTCCGTTTGTTATCATTGACTAATGGTTTTCTCTGCGTGCAGTCGCAGTGGTATGACGAACATTTTGGGACTTGCATCTAGTTTAGGTGTATTAGTGTTTGATGACAATGCAAGTGCATTCTGAGAGCCAGAACGAGAAGTAATAGGAGAGCAAGCAAGTAACAAAGATAGTTCTCTCATTTTTTGCATGCACTTTTGCAATTGGGGGAAAGTTCGATAACTTTGGCGACAAAGTTTAATGACGGATTTGTATAGAACAGCTAAAAACAAGCATTTTTTTACTATGGGAGGGGGGTCTATCTCCCCCCGTTTAGGCGGTAGGGGCAATTTGAAAAAATATGTACATTAAATGGAAAAAAAATAATTAAAAAATAACGGTAATACTTACAACTAAGTATTATACCTTTTCTTAAAGCCAATATTTTTGTTTATTAGCTTGTTTTTAAATCAAGTCAAAACTATGCATAGTTTTTGAAAAAAAATGTTTTAAACTAAAAATTTATGCAAAAAATATTTAAAAAAAAGTTTAAAGTGTAGTTTTTCAAAGCTTTCAAATTATTTACTGTTTCTTTTTTTAGAATTCATTGCTCTTATTTGTTTTTGATCAAAAACTGAAAACTAGATGACTTTATGTCTTCTAGTTCTTGAGAAAATTGAAAATTACCAAAATAAATATTTTAATTAAATTACTTTTTCCTTGCTTAAGTATTAACGTAGTCTTATTTTGATAGTAATAATCGAATATATGGATTAAGATATACCTAGGGTAAATTAATTTTTCTTAAATCCAGCTTATTTAAATGCAAAAGAAACTTTGCATGCACCCCATCTTGCACCCACCGAACCGTGCCCCCTACCCCCCTTGCACGCACTCCAACTTGCACCCACCCCAAATCCTATAGTGTTCCCAAGCAGGGGGGTTGCAGGGGGCAGCATGCCGCCCCTTACAGATCCCACTGTTGCATACACACTAATTCGCACACACATTACTGTTGCATACACCCAAACTCGCACCTACCATTGTTACTATCAAAATAAGACCACTCAAGCAAAAAAAAAGAATTAAATTAAAATAGTAGTTGTGGTTATTTTTAATTTGCATGCACCCCATCTTGCACCCACCGAACCGTGCCCCTCCCCCCTTGCAATCACTCCAACTTGCACCCACCCCAAATCCTATAGTGTTCCCAAGCAGGGGGATTGCAGGGGGGCAGCATGCCCCCCCTTACAGATCCCACTGTTGCATACACCCAAATTCGCACACACCTTACTGTTGCATACACCCAAACTCGCACCATTGGTAGGTACTATCAAAATAAGACCACTCAAGCAAAAAAAAAAGAATTAAATTAAAATAGTAGTTGTGGTTATTTTCAATTTTCTCAAAAACTAAAAGACATAAAATCATCTAGTTTTCAGTTTGTGATCAAAAACAAATAAGAGCAATAAATTCTGAAATAAAAACAATGGTAGATAATCTTGAAGTATTGAAAAATTACACTTTACACCTTTTTTTAACTTTTTTTACTCAAATTTTGAGTTTAAAATTAAATTTTTCAAAAACTACGCATAGTTTTGACTTGAATTACTTTAATTAAAACTGGCTAATAAAACAGAATGTTAGCTTTAAAAAAATGTATAAAACTTAATTGTAAGTATCACCGTTATTTTTTAATTATTTTTTTCCATTTTAAATATTATTTCTTTTAAATTGCCCCTACCGCCTGAACGGGGGGAGATAGACCCCCCTCCCATAGTAAAAAATGCTTGTATTAAGCCCCTCTTCCAAAAACCGTTATTATATCTTGGCGCCAAAGTTATCGTACTCATGCCTGCAATTGGATATGTGTACACTTTTCACATTTGAAAAATATATTCTTATAAGAAATTATTACTTTAAAGTCTTTTTTATTAATGTTAGCACATTCTAAATGTGAATGCAGTCCACATACATACATATATCACACGATAGAAAAGTCGAATCGGAAATAACCTTTTTTTTTTTTTTTTTTTTTATAATAAGCAAACACTCAAGGGGATATTACTACCCTTATTATGCAGATGCACAGTGTGAGCACTAGGAAGAGGAGAGAGGGTTTAAAAGGAGATGTCGGTGCACATTGGTTTTGAATTCCTGAATATTGCAATGACTAGGAAAGACAGAGTGTGGTAAGGCATTCCACATTCGCGTAGTACGGCTAAAGAACGAATCTCTGTATTTGACAGTACGGCCGAAGTTGGGCTCGAGGGTATACTGATGAGCATTCCTAGAAGCGCGAGTATTACGGTTGAACTGTTTAAGGGGAGGAATGCAACTGGCTATTTCACTAGAGCATAAGCCGTTAAAGTAACGGTAAAAAAGAGTCAGACAAGAGACCTTACGACGATGTTCAAGCGTAGTAAATGAACTTATGATGATATTGTCATCTATCAATTTAAATGCTCTACGTTCAATACTATCCAAGAGGCTTAAGTAAGTTGCAGGAGCACCAGCCCAGAGATGGGAGTTATACTCAAGCTTTGGACGTATATAAGTCTTGTAAATAACAGCCAGATCAGAGGGGGAGAAAAACTTCTTGCATCGCCTTAGAAAACCCAAACATCTTGCGGCATTTTTGGCGACATCGCGTATGTGTTCGTTCCACAAAAGGTGGTTGGTGATACACATACCGAGAATATCGAGATGTTCAGTCTCCCCGATGCAAGTGCCATCCATGGATAATGGCAATTGGGGTATATCTCGCTTTAACGATACAAGACAGCATTGCGTTTTCGAAGCATTAAATTCCACGCGGTTTTTTAATCCCCATTGTACAATGCTGTTTAGGTCGGAATTTAATGAGCTTATCATATTTTGTCGTTGCAGTTCCACATCCGAAGAAGAGGGATGTGAGTCTGAAAACGAATATGAAAAGCTAAGAGTACTATCGTCAGCGAAACAATGTATTGGATTAGAAGTTGCAGACAGGAGATCATTAATAAAAATGAGAAAGAGTGTTGGAGATAGAACAGAGCCCTGGGGCACACCAGCATTTATTTTGTGGTTTTCAGACTTGAACCCATCCAATACTACTTGTATTGAACGATCCGAAAGGTAATTACTAATCCAATGAAGCAGGGATTCGTGAAAACCGAAAGCACGCATTTTCGATAAGAGGGCCTGATGCCAAACCCTATCAAATGCTTTTGAAATATCAAGTGCAATAATCTTACTTTCTCCAAAGCGATGTAAAGATTTGCTCCACTGTTCGGTGAGATGAACCATGAGATCACCAGTGGACCTATTGCTGCGAAAGCCGTACTGCCGGTCATTAAGAAGCTTTCGGTCTTCGAGATATTTCTTAAGCTGATAATTTATCAGCGTTTCCATGACCTTGGAAAGAAGGGACGTAAGTGCAATCGGTCTATAATTAGAGGGTGAGGAAGATTCGCCTTTTTTGGGAATAGGCTGGACAAATGCAGTTTTCCATCCACTCGGAACGAGACCTGAGGAGTAGGACAGATGAAAAAGCTTACGCAGTGGTTTTGCCAGCGTTGAAGAACACCTCTTCAGAACAATAGCGGGGATACCATCCGGACCAGCGGATTTATGTGTGTTTAGATCTCTTAGGACTCTTGCCACAGTACGAGTGCGAAAAAAGATTGGTCCCATAGAATCACTAACTCGCTCAAGTACAGGCGGAGTCATAACACTCACTGGCAGCGTAGAATTGGCGGCGAACTGCCTAGCAAAGAGATTAGCTTTCTCTAAAGAGCTAACAAATGGAGTGTCATTGACAACGAGCGTAGGAACCGAAGAAGATGAAGAATTCCTCATGTTTTTTACAAATGACCAAAAATTTTTACTGCCTTTGGGACATTGCAGTATTTTTTGCCGTAATTTTTGGTCATGTAAAAATTTGGTTCGTCGAATATGGGCGTTGCAGGCCTTCCTGGCTTGTTTGAACTTTTTCCGGCTTTCCTCAGTACGGTTGGCTTTATAGCAACGGAAACTTACCTCTTTGGCCCTAATAACCTCTTTACAGCTCGCATCAAACCATGCGTTTTCCTTAGGTCTGATACTTTTAACCCTATTCGGAATAAAAGTTCTCATTCCCAGGAGAATTAAACTTGTGATCATATCAGCGCTGGCGTCAACGTCACTATCGAGGAAGCAAAGTGACCAGTTAAAGATCCTGAAGTAATTATTGAGACCGTCCCAGTTGGCTTTCTCGTATTGCCAAACGGTTCTCGTAGGAGCTCTTTCTTTAACTGGAGAGTTTTTACACGAGAAATTAGCTGATATGACACAATGGTCAGATGTGCCTAGAGGAGATAGAACACTAACAGTGTACTTATCAGGGTCAGAGGTAAGAAACAAGTCAAGAGTGTTTTCTGCTCGACCTTCAACGTCCGATATTCGGGTGGGCTCGTTGACCAGCTGAGTTAGGTGGTTCAACTCAGTGAAGATTTCTGCACACACTCCATCGGGTGTTGTCTGGCCTGAATGTTGAAGCCATGAAGAATTGTGTACATTGAAATCGCCCGTAACAACGATTTCAGTGCGAGGATAGGACGAAACAATTCTTTGGATGGAGTCAGACAAAGCATCAAATTCACGAGAAGTTGATACTCTGTCTAAATTTGGGCTTCGATAAAGGAAGCAGTAGTGAATGATTTGCTTATTTACGGAGAATTTAAACCACATATAATTAAAAAAGGAATTGGTGCAAAGACCATATTGTGGTAAGAGCTGATAAGCAACATCATTCCTAATGTATATGGCGAGGCCATGGTGGGAAAAGAATAAAGGCACTAAGCTATACCCATGAATAAAAAATTCAGCAGGATCGGAATCCTCACCTACTTGGGTTTCACTTAGTGCCAAAACAGCTGGCCTGTATGAAACAGTATGGCGGTACGCCAATAAAAAATTTGCCCTTAGCCCACGAATATTACAATAATCTACTCTGAATTGTCCAGTCATTGCAAATAAAAAAATTACTAAAACCAATACAGATAGAGATGACAAAATAAAATTCACTGAATTGAAACACAGAATAATTATCAATACCCTTCACTGCTAGTGTTATGCCTTAGCAGTGATGAGAACCGATCCGACCCTGTGATGCAAAACAGTAAATTCAATTAAAATAATCTGCTGAAACACAGATTAGCATATGCACCAATTCCAATTGCAATTGATACATAAACTAGGCTGTGAAACTGTGGAAGAAGGGGAAAGTAAAGATGGGATGGTACTCACTGTGATGTGCTGTGCTGAGTGGCTTATCATTTTTGTTTGTTATAGGTGTTTTTTGTTGTTCTTGAGTGGCGTGATTTCTTTATTGTTGTTTTTATTTGGGGGTGCACTGTTGTTATTGTTTTTTGTTGTTGTTTTTTTTTTTTGGAACCACTTATAAATTAATGTTTGACTTATTGTTGTGACAAATTATTGATTTTTTTTTGTGTTTTATTTTTTTTTAACTTTTTTGTGTATATGTATAATTATAGTTAATAGGGTAAACTGTAAACTGTAGTAGGGTAAACTGCTCCACGATACGATTTAAAAAAACAATACAAAAATAAAAACGAACGAGCACAGACAGAACGGAGACGCACAACACAGGGGCAACCTTCCCCAACAAAGGTTCACTGACAACTGAAAGCAGTCGAGAGAATAAAAACGCAACTCCCAAAAAAAAGTTCCAAATTGACCTGATAGATTTAATGTGCAGCAAACTACAATTATTACACCTCATAGCTAATCTTCACAAACAGTATATCAATTTTCCAAGAATATTTCGTTTAATAATCAACAACAGTGACACACCGGTACCGGGAAAAACTCAAACCGTTCAACTGTGAATTTTCGTTATGTTTCTGGAATGTTCGTATATCAATACATTTTACATTAGTTAAAAGTCCTTAACAATAATATTGTACCTATTCATTTTTTGTGATAAAGAATTATTTTAATCGTTGAATATGTAGACTTCTTGGTTTGTAATCATGTTTATTTGTTTTTAAAATAAAATTAAATCAATAAAAATATGTTTTTAAATTCTTAAAGGCGCTCAACCTTATAATTAGTGACATAATAAACATATAAGGCTTTTCGAGGCTAGCTTTTTTAAAAAAAAAAATTTGCGAATATCTTTTTTCTTCTTTTTCGTACCTTTTATTACGAATTTGTACCCTTAGGTTAAAACATAAGTTCTTGTAGTATATTGAAAAAATACAAAATAATTTTGATAAATGGTGTTTATCAGTATAAGCATATGAATATATGTAGCTAAAATCGAAGTTCGGATTCGTAATCAGCATTACAAATTAACTCTTAAACGAACTATTGAAAACCATAAAAGAATTACAATCAAGGTGTTTCAAAACTATAGGTAGAATCAAATGAAAACACATGAGTCTTCTCATAACTACTATACGAAAACTAAGTCAAATACTAAAATGATTTAAACTGTTGCTTAAATGCAAAGATACATCTGTACTTTGCAAAATCATTTTGTAAAGTTAAGGGATACGTTGTGTTTTAACTCTGACGGAAGATGGAGAGAAAGAATTTCTAGCTAGTGCTGTTGGCCACATGAAATCACGAAGGAATACCAAACAAATTTTTAGTTTTTATTTTGTTGAATTGAACACGTGCTTCAATAAAGAAAAATAATACAATCCACATAATTCAGCTTTTTTATTTTTTTTTTAACTCAATTAAAAAGCTGTTATTCACTAATTTCATAATTGAACTGGGCAAATCCAATTTGGGAAAACCAAAAAGAAATGTTTTTCGTGGAAAAAATTACATTTATTTTTATTTGTTCTAATTACTCAATAACTTAGATACATTTTAACGTCTATAATCTTTAAATAATGGCATTGAACTTTAAAAACAAAAACTATGCTAAATTACATACAAATTTGAAAAACAAAATTATAACTTTATATAATAACTACTTTCGCCACTACAAACTACATATGTCGTCGAATCAACTGAACGACAGAGTCAAATCATCTTCGAAGCTTCGTTTTGATTTGTTGCAAAAAAAAAACATCAATTAGTGCTTCATAAGTATGTGGTTTATGTAAAACTTACTTTGAAGTAGTCCTGCCATCATGAGCCTTCTGGTCAATTATTGATTCTATTAAAATTAAAGAATTACTGGAATAGAGCTCGTAATTAACCAAAATTTTGGCTTCTAAGGTCATTTGCATTAACATTCTTTTACGAGTCAAGGTTGCCGGCTTGCGCAGCCAATGTTGGAACATCATAAGGGCAATTTTGTAGGCGTTGGCATTAGTAGTAGTAGTAGTAATAGTAAAATGTTTTTTATTTTCAACTTAATATTTTTATACATTTTTGAGTTTAACTTGAAAGAAAGTTATGTTGAAAGATTTAAAAAACTTACGACAATGACATAAAGAGTCGTCTGTTGGGTAAGTGAAAAGATACAAATAATTTTACATTTAATTACAATTATAAAAAAGATAAAATTTTTGATTTTAGATAAATTTAAAGAGAAATACTACATTTTAAAGTGATGTGTACACGTTCATAGTTCACACTATTTTTAAATCAAATAAACTCTGTTAAGATTTGTTTTCTATATCTTATAGCCACGTAAATATAACTCGAGAGTCTTTTCCAATCAGCCGTGCAATTTCCGTTAAGGACAGCAATAATTTCAGCTTCATTTAGAGTTGCCTTTTCAAAATGTCTCATCCTGAATTCTCTTAGTACGGGACACCGGCTAGGAAATGTTGTATATCTTCTTCTTCTCGCATGTTGCACAGGCTACATAATGTTGATGCTCCACGCCTATTTCCGTTGAGTGAGATAAGATCGCATCTAGCTTTGAAAATCCATGATATTTTGTAAGGCTCCAAGTCATCTGTTATGTATTGCGGTCCTATTGAATAATCCAACATCTTAAAAATTCGTGTGCTGCTTCCCCTCGCTCTCTGTTCTGCTTCTTGATTTGCATGCGATTTCAGTTGATCAAGAATTTGTGAGTTATTGACAATCCAATCTCTTTCATTTGTCATGTTCTCATCCCTGTGCAAGCCGAACCCGTTTCCGATCATATTAATCTCCTTAACCCAAAAAAATTGTTTTGCTAAGAGGATTTTGGTAAGTTGCTTAGGTAGTCTCGTGTCACTGTATTCAAATATAGTCTTTTGTACATATATAAAGTGTAAGTCCAGTGTGTAGTAGTGCCCGTCTTCAGCTGCGGTTTAAATCGGTAATGCATAGTTTGGAGTGTATGATGGTAACTTCAAAACTCTTTTCAGAAAGTATCGTTGTAGCTTATCCACTTCATCAAAAGTTCCAAAACCCCAGACTTGTGCACTATAAGTTTGAATAGCTTTGCATACTGCCAAAAAGAGTTTCCATTTTGAACTGAGGTTGATATTCTGCTTACTCAGAAAACAATGCCATGTCGCGTTAATACTGTTCTTTGCTGCTGCATTTCTTTTCTCTACATGCTTAAAAAAGTTCATCTTTGGAGTGAGCAGAACACCAAGATATGTGTACTGAGGTACTATCCGAGTTTCTTCTCCGTTGAAAATCCACTTTTCCCTATTTGATAGCCTGCCACCATTTCGGAAGACCATAATTTCCGATTTTAAGAGATTCACTTCTAGATTTCAATTGGTGCAGTACTCTTCAAAACATTCTATCATGCGTTGCAAAACCTCGACATCCTCTGCTAAGATCACCATGTCGTCAGCATACAGCAACAACCTTATATTTAAACTGTAAATATTAAGACCTCCTTCAATAATCGCATGTAGATCATTTATATATAAAGCAAAAAGTAAAGGTGATAAAAGGCATCCTTGTTTCAACCCATATAGTGTTTCGAAGTACTCCGATAACTCCCTTCCTGTCCACACTGCTGATTGGGTATCAGAGTATATGCACTCTAGCAGGTTTACAAATTTAGTTGAGACTCCCATTCCACGTAACTTAAGCATTAATAGTTGTCTGGAGATTTTATCAAAAGTCGCCTTTAAATCCACGAAAAAAGCATAGACTTTCTTTTTTTCAGCCAGCTTAATGTGTGCAATGGACGCCAAGTTACAGAAATTATCCACTGTAGAATATTTCTTTCTAAAGCCAGCCTGATATTCTGTTAATATATTATTTTGTTCCACCCAATTAAACAACCTTTCATTAAGGACTCCCATCATAATTTTTGCTATACAATTCATGAACGAAATTCCTCTGTAATTGCTTGGATCATATGTGTCGCCCTTTTTGAAAATTGGAAAACTCACAGATTTAGTAAAAGTTTCTTCTACCCTGCATTCTTCTAAGATTTTTCTGTATGTCGTTGCGAGTTGTTCCAAAAAAGTATCTGTAGCATTTATTATGAACTCATATGGAATCCTATCTTCTCCTGGCGCCTTATTGAGCTTAACGTTTCTCAGCATATTCCTTAATTCACCAACACAAAATGGCATATCTAATGTTGAGTCCTCGACGTAGTTCGCTACATAAAGTGTGCTGCTCATTTCTTGTCTTGGATTTAGAAGGTCTCTGAAATATGCTTGAAATTCCAGTTATGCTTGAAATAAACAGTTATGTCAGCCATCACATGTTGGTCTTGGTTTTTTATCTCCTTGGCTAGGCGCCACCAGTCTCTGCTGTCTCGAACTGTATTAATTTTTAATTCTATTTGTTGTTGGTATAATTTTTTGCTTTTTTTACAAACATTTTTATAGTCTTGCTGAGATTTCAAATAGCATAGTTTAGTCTCTTGACTTTTTGATTTGCGAAATGCATTGAGGGATTTGAAAGCTTTTCTTCGTGCGATTTCACATTCGGAATTGTACCACTTGTTTTTCGGGTTGAACGTTTTTGAATTGTTGTTTTGAAGGGGTGCAGACAACTTTATTATGTTGGTTAAGTCTGCTAAATCGATTGTTTCTTTTTCGATCTTGACTTGCTGAAGATTTAAATTTAGATTTATTTGGTAGTCTGCTTTTTTGGTCTCATTCCATTTGAGTTTCGGCAAAAGATTGTTGGGACAGGTTCCGCTATCAGTGTTGTTTTTCTGAAAGCTCAATTTTATTGGTAAGTGATCTGACCATATAGCATTTACTACATTAAACCGTTCGACAAACATCAGCATATCCTGTGAAACCGCACAAATATCATTTACCGATTCTATTACTAACGTAAGTTAGATTCCCTTCTTCGTCTCCTTTTGTTCTGCCATTAAGAATAATGAGCCCGTTGTCATTGCAAAACTCCAAAAACTCCTTCCCTTTTGTATTAATAGTGATATCTTTAGAACCGCGTATTTCGAGTTATGAGATTTTCAAAAGTATTTTCATTAAGAAAGGATTTAACTGTCTCGAGATCATTTTGCCAGTTTGCCGTTCTTAGGTACATTGGTAAAAGAGTTAAAACTTTGCCATCAATTTTTATATTAATTATGTCAACGCTTTCACCGCTTATAAATTCATGACGTATATCATCTTTAATTAGGCTCTTTTTGATTCCATAAACCATTCCCCCGTAGTACCCGTAGCGTGATGGTTAGTGCGTTGGACTGTCATGCAAGGGGTCTTGGGTTCAATCCCTGCCTGTGCCACCTTAATTAAAAAAAAGAGGCTGGGATGCGACCCACACTGATAACTTCCCATCCCGTCTATCGATTTGTCTTGCTTAAAAGTTTGTCTAAATGTATCAATTCTTGCCAAATTTGCGTTCTATTTTTTGTAGATTTTATTTTTTTTATGAAAAAACGGACTGTTGGATTTTTATAAAAAAATTACTGAATATAAAAAAAAATATTTTCTGTGAAATAAAATAAGTTTGAAGCCAATATTTTTAATTTTTGAAAAGCTATTTGAGCCGAAAATCAATTTTTACCAACTTTTATTAATTTTTTTGTTTAGGTTTTTATTTTTTGTAAAAAAAACTGTCTATTCGATTTTTCTCAAAATTTTTCCTAATGTTGAAAACAATATTTCTTATAAGTTAAAATTAGTTAGAAGCCATAATCTCAAATTTTTGAAAAGATATTTAAGTCGAAAATCAATTTTTACCAACTTTTGTTAAATTTTTTTTTCGGTTTTTAATTTTTTGTAAAAAAACTGTCAATTCTATTTTTTTCAAAATTTTACTGAATGTTGAAAACAACATTTTTTGAAAGATAAAAGTAGTTTAAAGCCAATATCTCAAAGTCTTGAAAAGATATTTGAGTCAAAACTCAATTTTTACCAACTTTTTTTTTATTTTTTTTTAGGTTATTATTTTTTGTAAAAAAACTGTCAATTCGATTTTTCTCAAAATTTTATCAGATGTCAAAAACATTATTCTTCATTGCACAAAATTGTTTTGGAAATGAAATCATATTTAGTCGTAAAATTTTCGAAGTGACAAATTTTTTTTTTCAGTTTTTTTGATTTATAAAAAAAACCGTTAATTGAATTTTTTTCCAAAAATATAATTGTTTTGTATCACGTTACAATATATAATATAAAATTTAATTCAAGTCTCTAGCGTCATTGGTTCATGAGATATTTAGGGTTAACCAAAATTTTCACCTTTTTTTTAAACTGCTATGGTAAAAAAACCACCCACGCAATTTTCTTGAGAGCCCTTTCTGCATCTTTCTGCCTTATTATCTGTATAACAAAATTTATTTGAAGTCGATATCTCTTCTGGTTCTTGAGCTATGGACGACGAAAAAAACGTCGCGAACGTACGGACGTACGGACGTACAGACGTACGGACGTACGGACGTACGTACACACGCACGCACAGACATCTTTCTAAAAATCTTTCATTTCGACTCTAGGGACCTTGAAACGTCGAGAAATGTCAAAATTTTCAATTTGTCAAATCGGACCCATTACAATAACTTCCTATGGGAAGTTAAAAAAGTTTTCACGGGTACTGCCTCTTGCGAGGAATTGACAAATCCTCCATGAGTAATTCTTGTCATGAAAAGTGCTTTCTCAAATTAGCCGTTCGGATTCGGCATATAAACTGTAGGTCCCTTCCATCTCTGACATTATTACTCGCACACAGGAATGGTTGAGAGTTGTAAGTCACTAGGCCCTGGTTCTTCATGGACTGTTGCGCCACCTAAAAAAAAAAAACCATTCCCCCACTTGCTCTTCCAAAACGGCTACTTCGCGTTGCTGGTCTCCAATATGTGTGGAAGTCTTTGAAGTATTTATTTAACTGATTTATTTTATCGTCTTGTAAATGTGTTTCTATAAGTACAAATGTCTCGTGTGATGTTACATAACTGAAAAAGTGAGTGAGTAGAATTTTGTTCTCTAAACCGTGTACGTTATATATGACATGATTCTAATAGCTTGTTTTAGTTCCTTAGTGTTTACAGTATCATTATTTTCTAGATTTGACATAAAGTGGGACATATTAAGGTTACGATACGACGACAGACAGTTTTTAGTTTTTTTGTTGTGGGTTCTCTATAAGTGCATTGAAATTACAGTTTAAGCTATCAATTTCTCCATTATACAGCTCCTTGAGTACGCCTTCACTTTTAAGGGCTCCACATGCAAGTTCATTTTGGCTATCCCACTTGAACCATTTAACGCCGATACGCATCTTCTCATTACTTACTTACTTTATGTTTTCGGCTTCTTTCTAGAATTTTTTTCCTCAAAATCAACATTGCTTTCTTATGTTGGCATTATGAATTCATGGAATTCTGATGAAGGATGATATTATTTTTTATTTAATTTATTTACAATTTATTTTTGCCAATGATGTCCGACTCGCGTCATTTATGAGCTATATTCTCAGAGCAGTTTGCTTTGAAATCGACATTCTGTCTAGTTACCTAATCTGTATGCGTCGTTTGTATAAGCCTCAGCGGCAGCAGTAGTCGCTGTCCCAGCCAACAAAGTGTGCAAGTTGTAGTCCTTTAGTGGCAGCGTGCCATTTAGCGCTACAAGCCTGGATTTAGACCTAGAAGAACGATATAAATATTTCAATTCTTTTCTTTTACTTTCACAATTAATCTCCGCGCGCTGTTGCACTCTGTTGAATTAGAAGATATTTTGTTTTTGTTGCTGCTGCAAGAGTCGTTTCTTTAGAGCAGCTTGTATTATATTTCTTGGTGGATGATGCATTGGCCCTAAAGAATTATATCATTTAAAATATTCCTGTTTGGATCACTCGTAAGTTAATCAATTAACTAATTACTGCTGTTGAGTCGTTCCAGCACTAACACTCAGCTGTTGGGAGAGGGGCGTTAGCGATCGACTACGGAATGTCGAAGCTTCTAAAGGGTGTCCCAAAATTAACGCAAGATTTGAATTTGCCGCCATTTGTGCAGTGAAGTGTTGGCAACCCTGAAAAAAAGCAATTTGACAGCTAACAATATAGGGTTATTAAAAATGGAGCGTTACACGAGAGAACAACGTGTCTTCATTATTAAAGAATATTTCAAAAATAGTGAAAGCTTGGCGGCTGATTTTTCGAGCAAAATCATCCTAAGCGATGAAGCACAATTTCATCTTAATGGCTTTGTCAATCGCCAAAATTGCTGCATTTGGGGTTCGGAGAACCCACATGTGATTGTCGAAAAACAAATGCATCCACAACGCGTGACTGTATGGTGTGGATTTTGGGCTGGAGGCATAATTGGGCCATATTTTTTGAAAACGATGCTGGTCAAGCAGTGACTGTTACTGGTGCTCGATATCGCGACATGATTACACAGTTCTTTCTGCCAAAATTGGATGATATTGATGTGTCCAATATGTGGTTTCAACAAGACGGTGCCACATGTTATACAACCCGTGAAACAATTCAATTACTGCATGAGACATTTCCAGGTCGTGTACTCTCTCGTTTCGGTGATCAAAATTGGCCTCCTAGATCGTGTGATTTAACACCATTAGACTTTTTTTTATGAGGTTATTTGAAATCACAAGTCTATGTCAACAAGCCCACAACCACCCGTGCATTAAAGGAGGAGATTCAACGCTGCATCAACGAAATTCAGCCACATTTATGCAGAATGGTCATGGAAAATTTCAACAAAAGAGTGCGCATGTGCATGCAAAGCCGTGGAGGCCATTTGTGCGATGTGTTATTCCATACATAACCCTATCCTATGTACTTTACGAGTCAATAAAAATATAACTATCAAAAGACTAAAAACGGCGTTTTCTATTTAATTCAAATCTTGCGTTAGTTTTGGGACACCCTTTACTTGCACCATTGACTTGGTGGTGTTGTTGCTCCTTTTATTTTTGTGACACCTCCACCGTCAACGACTGCGGCAGCTACATATGATCACTAAAATGGGTGCAGATGTCGCCGATCATGGTACAGCAGCAATTGAGGACAGAAAGTTCACAATCCATACAAATTGTTTAGAATTTATTGTATTCTTAATATTTCAATTAAAATATACACACAATGTCCAGCGTCAGTCATTAAAAACATTGATGTTATTTTGATAGAGAAATATGATTTAAAAAACTTACTTGTAAACAGTGGCCTTATTTCAAGCAAAGCTTTGACTTCCGGATTCCTTGAGGGAAGTTGCTTCCTGCATTATGCTATTTAATTGGCAACATCTAAATGAAAACACAGACTTTACAAAAAATTAATAGTTGTTACACCTGCAATTTGACTTACTTTATCGTTTATTCATTGAAATGGACTTGAATTCCTTCATTATAAATGTTTTTGACCTGAAAATAATATCAAATTATATTAAATATCGAAACAATTTACAAAAAAACTTAGTCTTAAAATCCCAAACGAATTGTTTTGTTTTGTAAAATTGATTGTCATTTTTGACAGGTCACAAAAATTCCATACATTTTTTTTTAGTCCAATCCCCCATTTTGCTTTTTTTTCACCATTCACCGATATTTACCGATAGCGAATTCGAGAGAGTTCACCTCGAATAAAATTTGAGGGTGTTTTAGGTAGGACGGATACCGGTCGGGACTCTAGATAATATATTTCCTCTATGATACTAATAAAGAAGACCAGCCAGCACTGAGATCTTGCTAACCGCTGTTTTCTTGGGTTAAGAAAGCAATTGAGTAGTAAAGCCCTCTCTCGAGTGACCAAAGTGTCGTTATATAAGACCCTTTCTGCTATTTGGTGCAGAAACATGGACTATGACAAAAGTTTTTCGCGTGATCTACGGTCGCGTATGCATAGAAGGTGAGTGGAGGAGAATATGGAACGACGAGCTGTACGGGCTGCACAGCAACGTAGACTTAACCACTTACCTTAACAATAGACTTAAACTAATTGACATTAACCAAACTTAAATTCAAAAGGCCTTACAAAAGTTTTGTCTTCCCTCTTAAAATTGTAAATTTAGTGAACTATAAAAAGACCTTCTATTTCGCAACATCCTTTAATCGTTTTACTTTTTATCTCTAAAGTTGTTATCTACACACAATTTAAATTTTGACTGCGTTGGTTATTAGATGTATGTAGTTGTATAATAAATAAATTAATTAAAAATATCAAAATTATAAATAACATATTAATCTAAAGACTTTTTTTATTTACTTGTGCATATTTTTAATTGTATTCAAGGTCTAGTTAGATTATAATTGTCTTAAGGTTACCTATACACGTTACGGATCCTCATTTTTCAAAAATAAATTTAGTAGGTACCAACTTTTTTTCCTTTCCTTAATATTAATACAGAGCCAAGCAGCTATAGGCTCGGGTCTATAATACCTAACCTTACATAAAAGTGAGCCTTGAAGGAACTTAAACAATGGAAAAAATTAATAATCTTCTTAAATGACTTACAACGTATATATTTGCATTAAAAAAAATGTATCATGTCCTTTTTGCTGAAATATGACAAACATACAAACAAAACGAAAAATAAAGACAAAAATTGTCACATAAAACGTTTAGTACACCCAAAGCAGATTGTATATTAACGCACATTCCTTGTAGCATTTTGAATCCTAAGCATAAGCTGGATTTATCTTTATACACACTCTTCCCATACACATACATATATATGTATCTATTTCTATATCCTGGCGTTTTCGCACGTTCTCTTAACGCACAAACCATAACACCAAAACGAGGATGGGTGGGCGGTAGTACGAGGTTGGTGGTGACGAGATGTTTTGGCTTTGACCAAAATTTAATCAAATGAGGTAAAGCCTTAGAAAAGTTGCGCTTAATTATTGTTCTCTTGTTTTCCTTTTCATGAAGTCGTCAGGTGTTCTTGGGCTTGGTTTGGTGGTGGTATAGGTGGGCATTCGTAAGTTGTAACTCATGGGCAGGGTTGCCATGTCCTGAACTGGCTCGATAGTATATTGTAATGTGTATACACTCTTTATCTCTTTCAATAATAAGGGGCAACATCTAGTGGTAGTAATAGGAGAACTCGCTTCTTTAAGCATCGAGAAACCTCTAGTGGCTAATAGGAGAACTCGCTTCTTAAGCATCGAGAAACATCTAGTGGCTTAGAGGGGAACTCATTCAGCGCATACAAGAACCTCGAAAGGGGTAAGCATCTAGTGATAAAGTGGAGAACTTCGTTAAGCATCGAGAACAACCTCGTAGATTCTCGAACCGATTGGAGGTATATAAATAGGCGCTTGGAAGCGAAGCGGTTGATTATTGGTTGTAAACTGTGAAAGTAAAGACTGTGTTTGAAACGTAATAATTGAGTGTTCAATAAATAAGTGGAACAATTTAAATAAAGTAAAAATCGTGTTTTATTTACAAGTGCGAATAAGTTTTAATTGTCGGACCAAGCCGAATATTACATTGGTGTCAGAATAAGGGATTAAAACTTATTGAGAATAAAAACATTGAGCAGTGATTGAACTATTTTGTGTGAAGTAGTGAAGTTAAAAAAAAAATAAAAAATGAGTAAAGTTTTGAAAGACTTAACTGTCCCTGAGCTAAAGGCCGAACTAAGCAAACGTGGCTTAAGTGGGACAGGCATAAAAACCGAACTCGTTAAACGGCTGCAGGAATATCTGGAGCAGCAAAATGAAGACCCAGATACGTTTGCTTTCGAATTAGAAGCAAAAGTGGAAGAGGTAAATGCAAATGTTGCCTTATCTAACATGGTGTCAGTTCTTTTAGCCAAATTTGAAGAGAATGAAAAGAATGTTCTTAAACAACTAGAAACTCAAAGGAATGATGTCCTGAAACAACTAGAAGCCCAAAGAAGCGACCAAAAGCAAGAACAGCAGAATGTTCTCAAACAACTAGAAGCCCAAAGAAGTGACCAAAAGCAGGAACAGCAGAATATTCTAGAGCGATTCGACGAACAGAAAAACCTTTTAGAAGGCAGGTTTGCGGATTTCGAAGAGAAAATCAAAACTGTCGACGAGCGCGTCGAAAAACAAAATGCACGTTTCGAGAAAATCGACGAACAAATTGAAACCATCACAAATCAACTAGAAAAAGTGCGAAAGATGAAAGCTCGAGAACCTTCTGGTGAGTGCTCAAGGAAGAGAGAAGTGAATCCTCCAAGCTTTGATGGGCAGATTCCGTGGTCAATCTACAAGAAACAGTTTGAAGCAGCAGCGTTAACAAACGGCTGGGACGATCACGAAAAATACATTGCTCTTACGCTTGCTTTAAGAGGATCTGCTGCTGAACTGCTACAAACCATCCCAGCAGAGAAGAGTGGTGACTTCACAGTTCTGGTAAACGCAATCGAACAGCGGTTTGGGGATAGCCACATGACAGAAGTCTTCCGAGTTCAGCTTAACAATAGGACACAGAAAAGAGGTGAAACTCTGCAGCAGCTTCAGGCAGATATCGAGCGATTGGTTCACCTGGCATATCCAACAGCTGGTAACGAGATAATAAATCAACTTGCTGTTGAAGCCTTTGTGAGAGCTGTGGGCGATATAAATCTCCAAAGGGCTATCCGTACTGCCGGAAAGCGAACACTACCCGAAGCATTGGCTTTCGCTCTGATGATGGAAGCTGCATAACAAGCTTCCCAAAACGTGCATCGCGTAAGAGAAATAGAAGTCCAAGAATGTTCTTGTCAGAAGGCTACTGTGGAAAGGAGTCAGCGAGACGGACCAGCACGATGCTGGAACTGCAATAAGACTGGGCATCTACAGCGACAGTGCAGATTACCACGAAGAAGAACCACATGCCAACACTGTGGAAATAGAAGTAATTCAACCGTCCAAAGCAACACCAATAACGTTGCTTCCGGAGTTGTTTCCCACCCGGGAAACGAATAAGAACCAACTTCGAGGGGCAGAAGCTGGTTTCTGGTATCGATGGCCCCAGAAACGACATCCAGGTTTCTCAAACGAAACGTGACAACAAGAGCCTGACTGTGGAAGCAAGTATAAACGGCAACAAATGTGTGGCTACCATTGACACCGGTGCCACGGCGTCCATCGTACGGCAAGACCTCGTCAAGAAGGCATGGCTCCACAACACCAACAGCTATCGTCTAAGGACTGCAACTGGAGAGGCCGCAAAAGTTTATGGTGAGGTACGTCTTAAGATTCGGATAGCAGAGTTGGAATTCTCTCACCCGTTCCTAGTAGCAGATATATGCGACGAGTGCATTGTCGGCATCGATTTCACGAAAGATCATGGAGTGATATTGGACATCGGGAACCAAGTCCTGAAATATCGAAACATCGAGATTCCGATGATCTATGGGACTAACTCGTATGAGACCTCGTCATCTGTGAAAACCGTCATCAAAGAAGATCTCACTTTGCCTGCTTCTTCAGAAGTATTCGTGTGGACGAAATTGAAAGGTAAGCCTGGCAGCCATCGATACCTCATGGTCGAACCAGCATTTGTAAAGTCCTCCCAAAACGTCACCATCGGGAAGACTCTTGTGAGACCATTAAAGAACATGGTTCCGGTACGAATACTGAACATCAAGCCGTATGAAGTTAAGCTTAGAAAAGGTGAGATTGTCGGACAATGCGAATCTGTATCAGCGATAACAAGGATCAACGAAGAAGAGTCAAGGCAATCCTTGAAGTCCGAAGAGCTGAACTCCATAAAGACGAACATTCTCAAGTCATCTAATCTTGGCCACCAACAACGAAGAACTGCAGAAGGTCTCCTCGAAGAATTTGCAGACATCTTTTCGTCATCGAAAGGGAAATATGGCAGAACGCAACTGGTGCAACATCGAATCAATACCGGGGATGCAAGGCCGATTCGTCAACCTGCAAGACGCCTTCCACTAGCCAAACAAGGTGAGGTTGAAGAACTGATAACCACCATGAAGGGAGAAGGTCTGATCGAAAACTCTAAAAGCCCTTGGGCGTCTCCAGTGGTCCTGGTAAAGAAGAAAGACGGATCAACCCGCTTTTGCGTGGACTATCGAAGGTTGAATGATGTGACCAAGAAGGATAGCTACCCTCTGCCTAGGATCAGTGATACTCTGGATGCAATGGAAGGAGCACAATGGTTCTCAACTTTGGACTTGAAAAGTGGTTACTGGCAAGTCGAAATCCATCCTGAAGACAAGGAAAAGACAGCATTCTCAACAGGAAACGGATTGTGGCAGTTCAAAGTGATGCCTTTTGGACTTTGCACTGCTCCAGCGACTTTTGAGCGCCTAATGGAATGCGTCCTGCAAGGACTCACATGGAAATCTTGCCTGGTCTATTTGGATGACGTCATAGTATACGGGAAAACATTTGACGAACACTGTACAAATCTGAGAGCTGTGTTTCAAAGACTTCGAGAAGCCCACCTCAAGCTTAACCCAGAAAAGTGTTCACTCTTCAAGACCGAAGTGAAATATCTGGGACATATCATCTCATCCCAAGGAGTAAAAACGGATCCTGATAAGGTTGACACCGTGAAGAATTGGCCAACACCACAGGACAAACACCAACTCCGAAGCTTTCTGGGTCTAGCCACCTACTACAGGCGCTTTGTGAAGGATTTTGCTGGAATTGCCAAGAGTCTACATCAGCTAACGGAAAAGGGAAAGCAGTTTAAATGGTAAGGTGAGTGCGAGCGCAGCTTCCAAGAGCTCAAGCAACGCTTGTGTAATGCACCAGTGCTGACCTACCCAACTCCAGGAAAACCGTTCATAATTGATGCTGATGCCAGCAACGTCGGGATAGGTGCTGTACTATCGCAGGTGCATAATGGCGAAGAAAAGGTGATTGCCTATTACAGCAAAGTACTCTCGAAGTCGGAAAGAAATTATTGTGTGACCAGAAGAGAACTTCTTGCACTGATTTTGGCAACAAAGCACTTCCATAAGTATCTCTATGGACAGAAGTTTCTTCTCCGAACTGACCATGGAGCACTTAACTGGCTTTTGAATTTCAAGAATCCAGAGGGTCAAGTGGCAAGGTGGATTGAGAGGCTGCAGACGTACGATTACGAAATTCAACATCGGAAGGGGAAGCTTCACTCAAATGCAGATGCACTGTCTCGGAGACCATGTAAACAAGACTGTAAGCATTGTAGACGACAAGAAGAAAAAGAAGTGATTACTGTCCAACGAACCAGAGCCGATCCCATTTATGGCTGGAGCAACGACGAGTTGAGGAAGGCTCAACAAGAAGACTCAGATATCGAACCCATCCTCGCTTGGAAGGAACATCAGGAAAAACCAGAATGGGCTGATATCTCCGATAGAAGTCCGACTCTGAAGGCCTATTGGGCACAGTGGGACTCGTTTCATGTCCAAGAGGGTGTCCTTCGACGTAAATGGGAATCAGCAGATGGAAAGTCTTATGTAATGCAGCTAGTCTTACCGAGATCGAAGGTTATGGATGTTCTGCAAGAGATGCATGGTGGAGTTTCGGGAGGCCATCTAGGAGTGAACAAGACGCTAGAAAAGGTTCGACAACGATTTTACTGGCTACATGCAAAGGAAGATGTCGAGAAGTGGTGCCGAAAATGCGATACCTGTGCTGCCACCAAAGGCCCGAACAAAAAGAACCACAGCCAAATGCAGCAGTATAATGTCGGAGCACCCTTCGAAAGGATTGCAGTAGACGTGGCGGGTCCATTTCCGGAAACAAACAATGGAAATCGTTATATTCTGGTCGTCATGGATTACTTCAGCAAGTGGCCTGAAGCATACGCCATTCCAAACCAAGAAGCCAAAACAGTCGCAGACCAAATTGTCTTCAACTTGGTGAGCAGATTCGGCGTTCCATTAGAACTGCATTCTGACCAGGGAAGGAATTTTGAATCGAACATATTTCAGGAAGTTTGTGGGCTTCTTGACATCAAGAAGACAAGAACAACACCACTTCACCCACAATCTGATGGCATGGTCGAACGATTCAACCGAACCCTGAAAGAACATCTTGGCAAAGTTGTGGACGACAACCAGCGAGATTGGGATCGACACATTCCACTGTTTTTGATGGTGTATCGAAGTGCAAGACATAGCTCAACTGGCCATACACCGTCTGAGATTTTGATGGGAAGGAACATCAGACTGCCGAGCGAAATAAAATTTGGATGCCCCACATCGGAACCGCAAGCCGAGGATGACTACATTGATGACCTCAGAGAAAGACTCCTTCAGATCCACGACAATACCAGGTTGAAAATAAAGATGTTCAGTGACCGAATGAAGAAACGCTACGATATACGAGCGACAACAACAGAGTTCCAAGCAGGAGATCGGGTGTGGCTTTACAATCCCCATCGACAAAAAGGATTGTCACCGAAACTTCAACGGGACTGGGAAGGTCCATATACAGTCATTACAAAAATCAACGATGTCGTGTACCGGATACAAAAGGGAGTCAGAGGAAAACCTAAAGTTGTACATCGCGACCGTCTACATCGCTACAGTGGTGATGAGAACGATGGATTTGTGCGGGACGATCAATCCTAAGGAGGGGGCAATGTAATGTGTATACACTCTTTATCTCTTTCAATAATAAGGGGCAACATCTAGTGGTAGTAATAGGAGAACTCGCTTCTTTAAGCATCGAGAAACCTCTAGTGGCTAATAGGAGAACTCGCTTCTTAAGCATCGAGAAACATCTAGTGGCTTAGAGGGGAACTCATTCAGCGCATACAAGAACCTCGAAAGGGGTAAGCATCTAGTGATAAAGTGGAGAACTTCGTTAAGCATCGAGAACAACCTCGTAGATTCTCGAACCGATTGGAGGTATATAAATAGGCGCTTGGAAGCGAAGCGGTTGATTATTGGTTGTAAACTGTGAAAGTAAAGACTGTGTTTGAAACGTAATAATTGAGTGTTCAATAAATAAGTGGAACAATTTAAATAAAGTAAAAATCGTGTTTTATTAACAAGTGCGAATAAGTTTTAATTGTCGGACCAAGCCGAATATTACAATATTATTAAAATATTTGTAGTTTAAAATCGTAGCTGAAGAAATGCCCAAAGTGAGAAATATTTGAAACGAATATCTTGGAACTTTCTGTTTTCGACTCAAGACCTCATATGACTGGGAAGAAGTTGCAATAAGATAAAACGACTTGTTGACAATAATTACGTCTATTAGACAGATAACTTGGAGACTTTTTAAAAGTCAAATTGAAAAGTAAGATACAACACTCATATTTGAAGAAAGCTTCGGGGTTACAGCTAAAAAGCCTGAAACAAGACGTGATCAAATCTACGCCGGTTAAAAACAAATCAAGCAGTGGCATTAAATGTAACTTTTAACTTCTGAGCCGAATGAAAGTCATGGTCTGCAAACAGCTCGAGTGACTTAACCAACTTTAATTTAGTATGAGGTGTTAGATTAGAATTGTTCTAATAACAGATAGTCCTCTGAGCGCAGAGAAACAATAGTATCGACGACGTGGGTATTCCAAGTTAGTCTATTGTTAAAGATCGATCCTAAGTTTTTGACTTGTTTAACATAATCAACTATGGAATTATTTAATATAACGGAAGGAAAGTTTTCAGGTTTGAGTTTATTCGATATTGGAAGAGCTTTAGTTTTTGCAGGATTAAGTTCAAGCCCGTTGTGGGTCGACCAATCATATATAGACTGTAGATCAATGTTCATTTTAGCTATTGTATTCTTAATCATGCTCTTAAAAAAATAAATAAATTAGGTGGCGCAACAGTCCGTAGAGAACCAGGGCCTAGTGACTTACAACTCTCAATCATTCCTGTGTGCGAGTAATTGGCAGGGATGGAGGGGACCTACAGTTTATATGCCGAATCCGAACGGCTAATTTGAAAAAGCACTTTTCATGACAAGAATTACTCTTGGAGAATTTGTCAATTCCTCGCAAGAGGCAGTAAGTACCCGTGAATAAAACATTAGGTGGCACAGGCAGGGATCGAACCCAAGACCTCTCTAATTAACCATAACTTACAACTAACTTACTGGTCCCATACGGACACTCTAAGTTAATCTATAACACTTAATACTAATGCCTTCGGCCCTAAGATCTATTTTACTTCAATTAAATTGTATTTATTAGAAAATTTGAAAAAAACTAATATCAATATCCTTTTTAATTTTTGCTTAAAACTACTTAAAATAAGGCCCTTAATATAAAACTTAAAGCTAACTTAAACTACCTATTCTCCTGCTTCACCCTATCAGTTTGGTCCCGTTCGGACACAGCCCTACTGAACCGAAGGAGCTCTGCTCCGTCTTGTGCCATGATGACCCGATTGTACAAGGGTCGCCTATCCACGGTTCGTCGTCTGACGTGGTAGATTAGCGGAACTGCCAATCTATCCTGTATTAGACCGCATCTGTCTAAAGAGAGGAATGCCTCTGGTGGAATGAAGCCGCTCAAGCGTGCACTCTCAAAATACAATGTACAATGCAATGTGACCTCGAACGAGTTTTATCACGAAATTGTCAATTCTGTTGATTCGAGCCCCGTTGTATAGGACCTCGTTGGAATAGTAGTGCACGTAAGAAGATTCGCCTGTTCGATATAAGCCGGTACAGCGTCGTAAACACTGCCGCTCGAACACCCGAAACCTCTCCATCTAGGAAGGGGCAACGTTGAACCACACAGGACAACCATAAACGATCATCCATGCAGCAAATTACCTTCACTCTGGGGTCAAGCCGACTGCTGTAAAACAGCCGTTTCGTCAGAGCGAAGGCTCCTCTGGCCCTGGTCAGAGCAGCATTTACATGTCTGTCGAAATATAGATACTGATCTAACCAGATACCGATTCACTACACTTTTCCTTGCTAATCGCTGCCCGTGAAGATCAACGATGACCATCTTGCCCCAATTCTTGCACGTATCCCTCGTGGCCTAGCCAACGGAGTCCGGTACAGAATTGACTCCGACTTCTGGACATTTATTTTCAGTTTCCAGTCGTCGCAATATCGCTGAATCTTGTCGAAATCACGCTGCAAGAGAATCCTTATAACCTCAACCTTTCGGGCCGTTTTGTACGCAATTAGATCGTCGGCATACGCAGTTGCCTTTGTAAGACTACCTATCAGATCGCTGGTGTACATGCTGAAGACAATCGGCGAATTCACCGCTCCCTGCTGAAGACCATTTTTAATTAAGAATGTTGTGGTAGAAGTTACATTGCCACTTTTGACAACAAACTTTCTACCGTTAAGCATATCATAAAGTATATACAACAATGGCTTGCTTATGCCAAGCCTGCTCAGTTTTAGGTAAAGACCCTCTAACCATACGGTGTCAAAGGCCTTTTCCAAATCAACCAGAACAGCACCTGTACATTGTTGTTTTGCTTTATTCCATTGGATATCAGAAACGAGTTTAGACGCAGAATGAATTGTGTCATAACCCGCCTTGAACCCGAACTGTTTATCCGGAATTATTTTTTTGTCCGCAGCCCACTTAGTCAGAGCCCTATTGATGATCTTTTCGAAAACTTTGCTGATGCTCGGAAGAAGACTTATCGACCGAAGATTTGATGGTTTGGAGTTCTCCTTTCCCTTTTTCGGGAGAGGATGAACCACAGCGGTCTTCCAATGCACTGGATAATATGCATTATTCAGTGCATTGTTGAAGAGTGTGGTGTAAATGTCGATTGCCTCCATCGGTAAATGTCTTAGTACAACGTTGGATATACCATCGACACCTGCTGACTTTTTGTTTTTTATTGAGTTGAAGATGAGCTGAAGCTCAACCTTCGTCACTAACAAGGGACTTGGTCCCGTTTGTTCGGCGAGTATGGCATTTGCCAAGGAATCGTCATTGAACCGCATGAAACCGCGGTTCTCAGATCGCCATTGTGTCATATCATTTCGAAGGTAAAAGTGATTAAGTAGGGCTCTGTTTTCCAGGTCGTGGTTGGGGCGAATGCTCACATTCACCTTGTACACTTGCTGGAAAGCAGCTCCCACCGCCTCCAATTTTTCCTTCGGATCTTCAATTATAAAAAAGTCATCGTCAAAGATGGTATCTTCTGGATCTATTTGCGCTGTCCTGAGTACGTCTCTGTTCTCTTCAGTTCTTTGGAGTTTCAGACACGGAAGGTCATTATCGTTCTTTTTCCTGAATATCTTGTTGATTTTAGGGAACATATTACGGTCACTGGAATTAACTGACCGGATCTTGCCGTCCCAGCACTTGTAAATTGATAACCTTAATCAACAGATTGACATTTTTTATTGACGACTGTACAAGTTTTTGAGTCTTGTCGGTAAGCCACTCTTGTGCCTATGTAGTGCGCCAATAGTCGCGTTTCTGTAAGCGTCCATTTGGTCCCGTTCTTTGTACTTTGGTATTGTCCGTTCCATCGTTCGTTTTATTGTTTCGTCCATCTGTTGTGAATGTTGGTCAATTTCTGTATTTGTCAGGTTTCTGTTGTTTGGTGGGGCTATGTCACTCGAACGAAGTTCTCTCGCTAAGGCGTTGGTGAAACGAGGCCAGCGCATCTTACTGTAATTGTAAGAGTGCGTTGCAACGTATTCCTCCAACTCCACGCTTTCGTTCGGAATCTACATTACAGCAGCTAGTCCGCAGTGATCACTGTCGTACTCGACTGTCTGTAAGCAGTTTCGAGGGTGATTACCCACTTTGTCTGTAACTGTCAATCTTGTGTCGTACAGCAAAAGATCCAGAAAGGAGCCGCTTCTTTGATATGATGGCTTTTCAGAAGCCAGCAGGTCGACGCCATATTCAACGCTGTAAAGATTCATCAAATCTATGTTGATTTCCCCAATCTTCATGTTTTGCGTTCAAATCACCGGCCAAGATGAAATAGTTTTCTTCCAAGCTCAGTTTAAGTTCCCTAAAAAGAATCTCAACTTCTGAAGCAAAGTAAGTAACCTGCGGAGCTCCAGCAGCATAAGCCTCAATCATATACATCCGCTTCCCTTGAGTGAGAGAGATGCATACAACGCAAACTTCTAGCGTCTTGAGCTTTCGCAATTCATTGTTGTATATGACTTTATAATTAATGCCTTTTCGTATAAAGAGAGCGACACCGCCCCCTTGAGTGGAGTCGGGTCGGTCTCTTCTTACGATATTGTAATTTTTATGAGTCAATTTGTGTTTGTGGTTTAGCTTGGTTTCGCTAGCCATGAACACATCGGGACTGTAGTCTTTCAACGATTGGAACATGTTGGCTCTTCGTTCAATCCTAATCAGTGAATTTACATTCACAGCTAGGACTTTTAGGCGCGTCTCCGGCAGCACGCCCATTATGGTCTAAATTGCGCTAGGCCAGGCAACAAAGAGTAGATATGATCTACCCTTTTGCCTTGCTCCTTTATCTGACTTTGCAGCCCTGTTAGTTGACCTTAAATGCTTAACAACAAGGCTACAATGTCAGGCTGCACCTCTGGTGCCTTAGGCACGGGGGCCTTTGGGACAACCGTTGGTGGAGCCTGTCTCGTGTTCCCATTCTCTGACACCATTTGGGCGTAAGAGAATTTGGGATCCACGAATTTTTGTGTTGGAGCCTGTCGAACTGTTCGACTTCCTTCGCCTTTTTGACTGGCCTGTTTTTGTTTCATTTGTTGGACCTCAGGGCAACTCCTATAGTTCGCCGGGTGCCCTTGGTTTCCACAAAGGACACACTTGAGCTGGGTTAAATCCTCAACCCGCTCATTCCCCAGCTTACATTCTCCCTTGATGTGGGCTTCGGAGCACCTCACGCAGCGCAACTGCATATTGCAGTTGGCTCCGGCATGGCCAAACCTCTGGCACTTCGTACATTGTAAAATGTCGTCGTGCCTTTTTACTGTCTCCCAGTGTACGGATTGATAGTCGAGGCGTTCGATTTTCTTCAGACATTCAAAACTTCTGATGCTGTTTCTGCTGCTCCTGCTGTCTTGGTTGTAGCTATTGTTGTTGCTGCTGTTTGGTCTTAGCCGAAGTCGTTGGGCTCTCAGACATTGGGCCTGCCACTGCTGATGGCGTCTTTTTATTTTGCTCCGCTCCTGTGTTTTTAGAAGCGGGCTTGGGTTGTGGTTGTTTTTGCTGCTGTGGTTGTTGTTGCTGTTGTTTTTGCTGCTGTTGTTTTTGCTGCTGTTGCAGTTGCCGTTGCGCTGCCTTTTGCTGTCGGTGCGCCTCTTGTTTTATCTTAAGCTGACTGAGGAGGGGCTCTATTTCCTCCTTGAGCTTATTGAGGCTTTGCTCGAACTGGCTGATGGCTGCCTGTTTGGCTTGCAGGGCCTGCACCAGTTCTCTGTCATCTTGGAGGTCCGCCTCTACCTCCAAAGCCTTGTTTGTCCCTCTCCACTTTATTTGGGCTATGCTCCTTTAGCCTCCTCTTTTGGTAAGTTGTTGTATGTCGACTGGTCAGATGTTTTAGCTGTTGTTTGTGGTACTGTTACTGGCACCACCGTAACATCGCCTGATGTGTTGGCAGAGGTATGTTTCGATATCCCCGCTTTCTTCTCCTTTACCATTTGCTTTTCTTCCCAATCGATGAAATCAACAATTTCTCGATTGTAAAAAAAGCAATAATTTTTCTTGTTGACTCTGCCTGGGACTCGAACCCACGACCCTTCGCTTTGTCTGCAGACGCTCCACTGGGCTACTGATAAGTTAAATACACTTGTGGCAACTAGCCAACTTTAACTTCAGATCAACACTTGCACTTATTTAAATTGGATATAATCAAAGGAAATTACACTTCTTCTCTGTTTGGAAGTAAAAAATCCAATGACAGTCCAACGCACTAATCATCATGCCACGGGTACCACTCGTAACAAGACTACGTGACCGTTTAAAACTGGGTAGGCATTTCAGGACAACCAAATTAAATGTATAGACTGATGAGAAAAGATCGTTTCTCAGTCATAAGCATAACGCTGTAGCTGGTAATTACATTTCGTAAGACTGTAATTGATAATAAAGCCTTTAGAGGAATCAATGCATATCAGAAAGCTTGAGTTGAGCTTTTGCGAAAGCTCGCTACTGCTTGCATGTTGCATAAATACTTTTTGTCCACGCTTCAATATGATGCTCGAGACAATAGGAGAATGTTGAAAGGGCTGTATTGGATACTCCTAAAATTTTGTGTAAAGATGGTATCCAAATTATCGACAACAACAACAGCGTCACAACAAATTTTATCTCAAACAAGTTTATCAACGACAAGTTTACATAAGTTTTTTGATATCTTCGAGTGCTTTTTGAAATCCTTGTTCCAAAAGTAAAGAGCTTTCTCTGATCTTAGCATTAAGACTTCCTTCCAAGGGGGCAAGTTTATCATCGAGTGATTGATTAAATGTCAGCATCCACTCTTCTCTTTTTAATGCGGCTCCACTGTTTTTCAGCAATGCCAATTGAATTGCTTGCATCAACATCCCTCAGAAAGAATCACTGAATCTACCACTTCCTTGTGGTAGAGCGGTGTCGCTTATTTGTTTTTGGAGATATTAAATCGCAAAAAAAGCAATGCAAAATGGAAATGAGTTAAATCAAAAGGCAACAGAGATTACTTTTATTTAGCAAAAATTTTAATTGCAAGAGACGTTAAGCAAAAATGTAGATAATGCAAAATGCTAGATTTAAGGCATTCAAACTGCGAGTTTAATATAAATATATAGGAATATTAATCGGACGACGAAAAAAACATGTCGATTAAAAAAATGTTTTTTTTTTTTGTTTTTACTGAATGTCGAAAACAATATTTTCTGTGATATAAAATTAGTTTGAAGCCAATATTTGTATATTCTGAAAAGATATTTGAGTCGAAAGTAAATTTTTACTAAGTTTTAGTATTGTTTATTTAGGTTTTTAAGTTAGTTTAATGCCATAATCTCAAATTTTTGAAAAGATATTTGAGTTGAAAATCAATTTTTAACATCTTTTAATAAAGTTTTTTTTAGGCTTTTATTTTTTATAAAAAAACTGTCAATTCGATTTTTCTCAAAATTCAAAATTTTACCAGATGTCAAAAACGTTATTTCTCGTCGCCTAAAATTATTTTGGAGATAAAATCATCAGGGTGACAAATATTTTTTTACATTTTTTTTTATTTTGTTTAAAAAAAACGTTAATTGGATTTTTTTCCAAAAATATACGTTACAATATATAATATAAAATTTAATTCAAGTCGCTAGCGTTATTGGTTCGTGAGATATTTAGGGTTAACCAAAATTTTCAACTTTTTTTAAATTTCTGTGGTAAAAAACCACCACGCAATTTGTTTGAGAGTCCTTTCTGCATCTTTCTACATTATTTTCTGTATAAGAAAATTTACTTGAAGTCGATATCTCTGCTGGTTCTTGAGCAGGGGCGAACGCAGGTAGGGGTTTTAGGGGTTGAAATATTTTTTAACATTTGAATACGTTTCTGAATTTAAACATATGTACTTTAATGTAAGACACAAAACAATATGGGGCATATTCATAGCCATATTTTATACCCGAGTCTATTTGAACTGGTTAGTACCCGTGGCATGATGGTTAGTGCGTTGGACTGTCATGCCAGAGGTCTTGGGTTCGATCCCCGCCTATGCCATGTAAAGGTTTTTCAAGGGTACTGCCTCTTGCGAGGAATTGACAAATTCTCTAAGATTAATTCTTGTCATAAAAGTGCTTTCTTAAATTAGCCGTTCGTATTCGTCTTAAAACTGTAGGTCCCCTCCATTTCTGACAACATTACTCGCACACAGGAATGGTTGAGAGTTGTAAGTCACTAGGCCCTAGTTCTCAACGGACTGTTGCGCCAATTTATTTATTATTATTTGAACTGGAGTCTAAATTTAACTTATAAGTTAGACACAGCTGCTATTCATAAAGAATTTGCCAGCTCTGTTTAGTTAGAAACAGGTTTGAGGCATATTCTACTACAATTCTGAAAAATTTCACTTAAACCTATACAAAATGGCATGTAGAGGGTAACAAAATAAATTGCGTTAGCTGGAGAGCCAAAATCTTTAAAACCCTTTAAACTTTTTTATTTTGTTTGCTGTTAGTTGAGAAATTGTATGAAGTCGGGCTGGTGGTTTTAAGACTTGGAAGCACGAAGATATTAGCAAACATTTCATTGAATTTCGATCTTCAATATTTAGAAGGTCAATCATAAACTTGACAGTTTTTTTTCTCGAATCGATACCTTTCATGCAAATCGTCTTCGTCTATTTCAAAGGGTTCCAATCGCGTTAAGCAGAGCTTTCATTTTCTGTTAGTTGGTAGCATTCCAACATCCAGCAAAATATCAAATTATTGATATATGCTAAAGTCTTTTGACATTTTAATTTTTGTTTTTAAATTTTCAAATAAAATGTCTCGAAACTCAATTTTCGCAATCAGTTTGCTTATTTTTGACGTTTAATAGATTTAGAAACAGCTTAAACATAGGTTCCCTCGTGATTATTTTTAGACTCCAGATTATCGTTTTAAAATGGATTTAAATTGTCTATGAATAACATAAATTGAAGTTTAATTTAGCAAAGACAAAATCATAACTTATCAAGGAACTATGAATGTGACCCTATGTCTTCGGTCTAAAGGTTCGGAACGCATTCAAAATCATTATTTCTAGTATTTTCATGGTGATTTCAAGAAAAACGTGTTTGACAATTTCAAAATTTAATCTAGCAATCTACGGTAAATTTGAATATGCAAAAACAAACAAAAGAGAACTGTGAAAATAGAAAAACCTCACCTCATCTCTTTGTTTCTGTAACTCACATTTTTTCATGTGTGCGTCCAGCCTAAGAATGATGGGTTCGACAACGGCAACTAGGAAATAAGGCATACAAACTTATACATGCATAATGCATATAAAAATTAAGTTTTAGCTTTGAAGTCAAAGTCGAACTGTTTTATCAATTGTGAAAGCAAGTCATATGTGTATATATGTACTTTTTATTCATACATGTTTCTTAGTACTTACATATGTATATAAAATAGTGCCAAAAAAGAAAAAAAAAACACTTGACATTTATGTAGAAATAAAAAATAATATAATATATATTTTTTGAACAACCCCCCCTCCCCCCCCCGAAATTTTTTTCTGCGTTCATTCCTGTTCTTGAGCTATGGACGACGAAAAAAACTTAACGTACGGACGTACGCATAAACGAACGTCGAGAAATGTCAAAATCTTCAATTCGACAAATTGGACCGATTACAATAGCTTCCTATTGGAAGTTAAAAAGATCTTAGTCGAGTAAGCTTAGAAAAACAAAACTATATGAGAATTAGAGTAGACAACCAGAATGGGAACTAAATATTACAATGTTCTTATTTTAATCTTTTTTTTTGACACCTTGCCAAGATAGTTTTTAGGTTTTATTCTGAATGGTTTTCCTACAACAGTTGATACGGATTAAGTTAGTAATTAAATTAGCCAACTTTCGCCATTCTTTCGAAATGGCGTAATAGAGTTTTGTATGTTGGACACTACTCTACAAACACATCCATAAAGACTAAACGATAGCGACGTTTGATTTCGATACTCGACTAAAAGTCGAATCTTTATCCGCAGAAGGATTTTACTTAACCTTTTATCCACAGTGATTCTACTGTGGATGCTGTATTTGTTACTCATACGAATTTCTTCTTCACTACGAATGGATTTTCTAAAAAAGAAGACAAATATAGCCCCAGAGAAGATTTAGGCTAGTTACAGCCAAATTTCCCAATCTGGCAAGCCTGCTCCTGGTGTACCTCTGTATCTAAAGTGTATAGGTAGGAGCTACCTCCTAATGGACGTACAAAATATTAATTCCAACAGGAAGTAATTTAGCCCCAACCAAACCAAACCACAAAACAAAAGAAAGACACGTTTCTAGTGTTTCATCAGTTGATATTTTTTGTTGTTGTTGCTTTGATGTTGTCTTAAGCTTTGGAATTTTTGTTCTAAAACAATCTATGTACAATCTTTGGCTATGTAACAATATACTCACATATAGTGAGTACAAATGCGAAGCTCTAAAGGCTAACGAAAAAGAAAAGGATGCACGATTGATGAAATTTAATTAATTTTGTCATCTCGGTCATATTAATTGGCTTTTTAAGCCCACACTGCTGTCATTTGAGTTTATTTATCGTACGTCCTGAGTTCATTGATAAGTTGAATATAATTAATTTAAGTTGTGTCGCGCATGTACTACATCAAACTTATGTAGGTTTGTATATAAATGCGAGAAAAACATTTGTTATTTTGGGAAAACAAGAAAATCGAAAATATTATCAGGATTCTGCCGAAGCAACTCAATATTACCTTGTAATAGGGATTTAAGTGAATCAGAGGGCATTCAATCGAATCTATATGTTAAGTAGATATGTATGTATGTTCTAGATGTATTTGTAAATAAATAAATAAGGTTCATTAACTGGATATCTGTACGTGAACAAAATATTGAAATGTAATTGTTGATTTTTGATTTAATTCATTTGTGCGGAGTTTTCTCATTTTACCTATCTATAATAATTTCAAGCTCACTTATGGGTGCAACTCCTAATGGCTGTGTGTATTTTGGAAAAGGTTTTGAACATATATTAAAATAATTCAGTTCTAAGGCCAAAAAGTATTGTATATATCATATCATAATAGAAATTGTAATCAATCATTGTTCGGTTTCAAAACCATACAGATTAAACTTTGCAATTAAATGGGAAAAACTATGACATTTTAATGTTATTATAAAGCATTTTTCTGCACATTTAGGGGCGGTACCTTGGTGATAACTTGCAGAATATTGTGTTTTAGAACGTCTAGATTTATTGAACAAACCCTACAGAACAAAATTGAACGGTATCAAACCGCAGGAACCTGGGTGATTGTGTGACTTGTTGCATCATTTTGTTAAAGCAATCCATTATCCTAAAAAGCAAACATTTCATATATGTATGTATGTCATAATTATGACACTTCAAATGACAGCTTAGTTTGAAAGATGTCAAAAGCCAGCGCTATCAACTTCAAACCATCAAATAAATAACCCTAAACTCAGACATGCAAATTCATAAAACCCAGAAAAACAAAACAACAGAGGCGAGAAAAATGTTCATAAACATTGCATTAAAGTTTGGACTTACTGCACAATTAAGATAAATATGTATGTATGTAAGGTATACTCATTACGTGTGGAAGAAATCGATCGTTTAAAATTACAAAACACTAATTTCTTTCTCTACTAAGTTTAGTTAGTTTTTTATATGTAAAAGAACAGCTGATTCAAAACAGCAGGAATAAATAAAAAAAAATTAAAAAAAATATTTGTCACCTTGAATATCTTACGAACAAAAACTGATTTTATCTAAGGAAATATAAAGTTTTTGACATCTGGTAAAATTTTGAATTTTGAGAAAAATCGAATTGACAGTTTTTTTTATAAAAAATAAAAATCTAAAAAAAAACATTACTAAAAGTTGGTAAAAATTGATTTCCAACTCAAATATGTAGCACATTGTATAACATAAATTAATATCATAATGAAACTCCCTGTATAAAATCATATACAATTATCTACATTTATATTTTACCTAACTTATATAAACTTGTTGAACTTATATATTATGTGTATACCTATACTCGTATTTTATTTAAAGCGAAACAAAATCGAATGTTAAAACAGTTTGTTCTTTAAATTAATCCATGTAATACTTTTCTTTGTTAAACCAAGGTATCATTCTGAAGTTTTAAAGAAAAACAAAGCAATTTGTAATAAATTGTCGAAACGAAAACGTTTCTTTTATTTTGTGGCTCATTTTTTATGTTCGCGGCGCGGCGCCGGCGTCCTACAGCTTCAGAAGTGGGATTGATTGATAATTACTGTGTTAAGTGTACGTTTGACTGTACAATTTTTTTGTGATGACAAGTTCAATGTTTTACATTTTATGTTAATTTTCTGCCACGAGTGGTAAATACCAAAAGAAGAACAGTACAAAAAAAAACAATTTCAAGAAAAAAAAAATTAGTGCAATCTCGGATTGAAAAATAAAGTGAAGTCTCAGTTTAATAAAATAAAAATGGATTCACTGTAACAAAATTTTTACAAGTGGCTTCGGTTTAGGCGCTTGAGGAAAAATTGACTGCTATGTGATTCCCTTCAAATCGACTTAAAGCTGGGCTGAGAGTTTGCCTTGAAGAAGCAGTTCGGCAATTGGATGATGAACGAATGGCTGAGTTTTTTCCTGCAAGTAATGATGACAGCAGCAATGAAGACACCGACGAAAATGTTCCTGAAAATAATGTGGAGAAGCAACAATTGGAGGATTTGCGGAGGATAGTTGCTAGAAAAGAAGAGATTATAGCACTGCAAACACGACTGGCAGAGTCAAATAGCCCAAGTGAGTCACAAGTTAATTCTTGCTCATTTAGGGACATAGAAGATTCCTTGCAAACATTCCTTGGCAATGACATTTTGCATATTTCCAAATGGATTCAAAGCTTTGAGCATTCAAAGGAAATTTATAATTTTGAAGAGTCAAAGTGCTTCATTTTCGCACAACGAATGTTGAAAGGAACTGCAAAGCTTTTTCTCAGATCGACATCATGCCGTTCCTGGACTGAATTAAAATCAGCGTTAATGAACGAGTTCAGTCATCATGCAACAGCCTCCCATGTACACATCGACACATCGGAAGGAAGCGTTAAGAGGAAAATATACAACAATACATTCTTACGATGCTAGAAATTGTGAGTTCATCTCACATTGAGGAGAATGATGTCATATCATACATCATAAGAACTATACCCGACTCATCTTTTAATAAACAAATTTTCACAGCTAATACCATACCGGAGCTGAAGACTGTCTTGAGAAGGTACGAAAAAATGAAACTAGAATGTTCATCGGGTTCCACATCAGCTTTTCACCATACGGTACAAAAATCAAAAACTACCGTAAAGCCAAGTAACAAATTTGGCGTAAAGTGTTACAACTGTAACGAAGCTAGTCACGTATCATCAAAGTGCCAAAACCTCCACGCATATTTTCAAGAATTGCCCAAAGTCATTTGCAGTGTGCCTTGTTCAAGATGCTGATAATGATGATGATGCATCGATTTTTCGAGACTTTCATGGTGTTTTGGACTATCATCTTCAGAGCAGCGAGTATGAAGCCGTAAATACTAAATTGAGTGCTTTAACAATGATCGATACTGGAAATCCTATTAGTTTTGTACAACAAAAATTCATTCCAACCTATCTGACGTCATCTTTTGAAACGCAACCTGAAGAAGGTATTAACAACAGTAAATTGATCATCTTTGGTAAGGTGTTTTGTAAAATTAATTTTAACCAAAATATTGTAAGTCAATGTTTATATATTGTTAAGAATGATACCATGAGAGATCCTTTTATATAAGGAAGAGATTTTTTAAGAAAAACAAATGTGAAATTAAGTTTGGAAAATGAAAAAGTAAAACAAATTGAAAATGATAACGATTTAAGCGAAAATATTTGTATTGACGAGATAAATGAAGTTTTAAAAATTGATACGTTTGATGAACGCGATTTTAAATTTAATTTAAATTTGAATGAAAATTTAAGTAATTACGAAAAAGACAAAATTCAAAAGTTACTCGTAGTTGCCAGAAGTATTTCAGATAGTTATTATGTAAACAACGGTTCAATCAATGATATTGAAATGAAGATAGTTGTAAAAGATGCGAACAGTGTTTTTAGTTGCACACCGAGAAGGTTGTCATTTTTTGCTCACAGAATTGAGCTGAATAAAATTTTAGATGATCTTTTGAGTAGGAAAGTTATTCGGGAAAGTAATTCACCATTTGCTTCACCTATAGTTTTAGCCAAAAACAAAACCGGAGAACTGCGACTGTGTGTTGATTATCGTCAGTTAAATAAAAAAACAATTAAAGATAATTTTCCGCTGTCTATTATTGAAGACATTCTTGACGGGCTACGTAATAAACGATACTTTACCTTATTAGATTTAAATAAAATGGTTTCCAACATGTTAAAATGGCTGATGATTCAACTAAACTTACTTCTTTTGTGACACCATCCGGACAGTTTGAGTGTATCTTTTTATGCCTTTCGGGCTAAATAATGGTCCAGCTGTTTTTCAACTATTTATTGAATTAAAATTTAAAAAATTATTACGATCCGAAAAGTTAAGAATTTATTTTGACGACTTGCTTGTGGCGACCGAAAAATTAGATGAGCACTTTAATATTTTGGAAGAAGTTTTTGATATAATTAAAGAAAACCATTTGCAATAACGTTTCGATAAATTTTTATTCTTGTATGAAACAATTACATATTTAGGATACCAAATTTCTCTAAATGGAATACGTCCGAATTCAGATGGTGTGAAAGCAGTTCAAGATTTCCCTGTTCCTAAAAATATAAAATGCTTGCATTCTTTCCTGGGCTTTTGCTCATACTTCAAGAAATTCATTAAAGATTTTTCGGTTGTCGCAAAGCCACTATACGACATTTTGAAAAAGGATTCTCAGTTCGTTTTTGGTGAGAAAGAGATGTCAGTGTTTGAGTCTTTGAAGAAAAAACATTTAGATGCTCCAGTGTTGTGTATACAATCCCATCGCAATTACTGAATTACTTTTACACTGTGATGCAAGTAGTTTCGGTTGGCATTGGCGATAGTGTACGCTCTCAGAAGATTTAGAGTCTATTTGGCGGGAATTAACTTTAAAATACATACTGATTGCAATGCAAGTCCTTGACCTTAACTCTCAATAAAAAACTTCTTAACCCTAGACTACAAGACTATAACTATACAATTGAACATAGAGATGGCAAAAGGATGGGTCACGTTGACGCACTCAGTAGGTGTCATAATGTTTTAACAATTGAATCTGAATCCCTTAAACATGCATTATCTGCATCTCAATATAAGGATAAAACAGTGAGGGAATTTGTTCAAATGCTTGAAAAAAGGTAAAGTCATTTGTATGAACTAAGTCAAGTTTTTTTACATTCCATTGCAAATGGAAAGAAACGTAATCCAGACGCACCACGAAGGTCTTTGTCATGCAGGTGCTGAAAAATGTTATGACTTTATTAGAAAAACGTATTGGTTTCCCTTTATGAAGTCTAAAATAAAAAATTATATTAAGAGCTGTTTAAAATGTATTCATTTCTCACCACAAGAAAGAAAGAGGGTGTGCTATACAGCATTCCTAAACCACAATGGTCCTTTTCCTTCTTCTGTTTATAATTTGAAAAAAACATGTTTTTTTGGTTATTAGCGGCTTTTCAAAATTTACAAAGCTCTTTGCAGTTAGAACAACAAATACCAAAGAGGTAATTAAAAGTCTGGAATCTTATTTCATGTCATATAGTCGACATGTCGGACAGGAAGCTGTTTTCCTTCTGAGGATTTTGCCAACTTTTGTAACAACAACAACAACATACAGCATATAAAAATAGCAACGAGTTCACCTCAATCTAATGGACAGATTGAAAGAATAAATAGATTCTTAACATCTATGCTGGCTAAGGAAAGTTAAATATATCCTGCTGAATGGACAAAACATTTAAGTAAAGTAGAGTTTGCTTTAAATAATACTAAAAACAAAAGCACAGGTTTCTCTCCGAGTATATTATTATTTGGTGTTCCTCAAAAAGGTGAAGTAAATGATAGAATTTGCGAGCATCTTACAGAAAATTTAAGTTCAGAAAAAATCTGAAAATTTTAAAAGCCTTAAGGCAGCAAGCATCTAAAAACATTGTTCATTCTCAGGAACAAAACAAAATTTATTTCGACAAAAAACACAAAAAACCATTTCCTTATAAAGAAGGTGATATCATCGTGATAAAAAATACGGATAATACCTCTGGCACTAATAAAAAATTGTCTCCTAAATACAAAGGACCATATGAAATAGCAAAATTGCTTCCAAATGACAGGTTTTTAATAAGAGATTTAGAAAATGTTCAAATTTCGCGGATCCCGTATGAAGGAGTATCATCTCCAGAAAATATGAAATTATGTATGTATGTATGTATGTATATTCTATACCAGAATGATTGGTGTTATCATTACACGTATCAATTCTTTTTAATATAAACTATACTTTTGTATTCAATATCATATCTTTTTATTGTTTAAAAAAAATAAAATATGTTAAAAAAAAAATAAACTTTCGTTAATGGTTTGATTTCAAATAAAAATGAAAATTTAATGTCATTATTTAGATTATTTTTTTTTTATTATTGTTGGGAATGCTCGTTGATTTATTTTACTGAGTAAATCGAGGGCGATTTATTTTTTTAGGAGGGTTGAGCTGTAGCACATTTTATAACATAAATTAATATCATAATGAAACACCCTGTATAAAATCATATACAATTACATTTATATTTTACCTAACTTATATAAAATTGTTGAACGTATATATATTATCAGTCTTATTTAATAGAATTCGGAATAAGGATTTATGTAGGCTCTATGTAACGTTGCGAAAATTCTCATTTATAAAAAATTCTGCTATACATTTTAGTTATACAATGCTTATATCAAAAAAAGTACCAAAATGGAGCAATCTATTCCATTTATCTGTCTATCAAATCAGCTGTCTGTTTGTCATAACAAATAAAATATAAAAAAAATAATTCCAATTATTTTTATGATATTCTCTTTCGAAAATCTATATATTTTTTTTAAATTCTTCTTCTTAGGCTCATTGATTTAAATTCTTTAAATCATTAATAAACGAGCTAAACTGGAGAGGCATTATTGTTTTTATTTTAATTTCAAAAATGGAGAGAAATCAAAATGACATTTACGAAATAATAATAACAATAATTTTAAGTTTTTTGTATTGAACATATAATTTTTATCTTTATGCAGAGTGGAATTTTTTTGGACTTGATGTTCAAAGAAAATGAATGCAATCAAATAAAAAGTCAATCCATTCTTTTCCCAACGTTTCTCCGGTTGTTTTCCGGCATCATCAGGGTTTTTTTGAATTTTATTAAACTTTTTTACAGTTTTACATAACACAATTCAATAAATAACACTTAAATAAATAACACTTATTTGACAAAAAGAAAAACAAACTAGCAAAATAAAAATAGAAACTAATATCACAGACTACTTATTTCTTATGGCAACACTATATATTGCACTTATATTATCACTGTCTTCTTTATGGTTCATGGTATTTTATGTTCTTTTGGATATGAACAATAATTTCCTCAAAACGCGTTTAGCTTATTATGGGACTATGCAACCTTGCATAAGTTTTATAAATAGCATTTTTGCGTTCAGAGGCATTATAGAGATTACATAACTTTATGTAGGCTCTATACAGCGTTTTTAAATAAGACTGTATGTGTACATATATGTATATTTTATTTAAAGCGAAACAATATCGAATGTTAAAACAGTTTGTTCTTTAAATTAATCCATGTAATACTTTTCTTTGTTAAACCAGGGTATCATTCTGAAGTTTTAAAGAAAACCAAATCAATTTGTAATAAATTTTTGAAACGAAAACGTCTCTTTTATTTTTTTGGCTCATTTTTATGTTCGCGGCATTCTACAAATATCAAAATTTGAGATTTTAGCTTTAAACTAATTTATCTTATAAAAAATATTGTTTTCAACATTCAGTACAGTTTTGAGAAAAATCAAATTGCCAGTTTTTTTTACAAAAAATAAAAACCTAAAAAAAAAATTACTAAAAGTTGGTAAAAATTGATTTTCGACTCAAATATCTTTTGAAAAATTAAAAATATTGGCTTCAAACTATTTTTATCTCACAGAAATATTGTTTTCGACATTCAGTAAATTTTTTATAAAAATCCAACAGTCAGTTTTTTCTTAAAAAAATAAAATCTACAAAAAAGGAAATGGTTGAGAGTTGGAAGTCGCTAGGCCCTAGTTCTCAACGGACTGTTGCGCCACCCAATTTATATTTTTTTTTAATTATATATTTATAACTATTATATACATATGTATATAAAGGTTAGGTCTTGTATGTGGAAAGATGACAATTTATAACAAATGTGTTGCTCTGTAATTCGAGTACATATTTATTTTATTATTTACAAATTTTAACTTAAAATAATTTTAAATAAATATCATCTGTAATTCGAGAAACGACATTTAATGTTAATAAATTATATGTGATTTCAGCAGTTCAAATTCTACGACTTACTTATGTATTTCACTTCGACAATCTTATTTAATTTAAACTGTTATTTTGATTTTTCACGTTTTGATGGTATATAGGGTGATAAAATAGATTAAAGAGTGTACATTTTCTTTACATCCCCCCCTTTCGTAGAAGTTATGATTTTGTAGGTTGATAGCAATTAGTGTAAAATTTGTTACATTCAGTCAGGTGCTGGAATCAACTTGGAAACATGGAAGAGGTTTGATTCTGATTTCTTATGGCCAGTGCTAATTCTTAAGATCGAGTTTGACATTTTTTCGATGATTTTATATGGTCCAATCTTCAATTCTTCAAGCTTTTTTATTTTCTTTTTGTTACCATTTTCCAAAAATACCATCATGTCACCTATATTGACGTCAAAATGTAAGCAGTTTCTATCGAAAATCCGTTTGTTATAATGTGCAGACTTTATAGTATTCTCTAGGGCTATTTTTTTGTATCGTTTCCAATCCTGCTCAGAGTTTGTTTGCCTTAGTTCATTTGGCAATATTGCTGAATCTATGCCATCCATCAGGTACGAAGGAGCAAATCCAGTCACAGAATGTTCTGTTTCATATTTTTGTGTGCAGGTATGTACTGCTGTTGTCCAAATTAATTTTTTTGTATCTATTTCGTTGATTTTGCATCTAATTTTATTCACTAATTTTTGGTTTAACCTTTCATTCAATCCATTAGAAAAAGGACAATTGACAGCTGTGAAAACAAGTTGCATATTTTGATCGTGCAAAAACTTTTTGAATTCCTTAGAGTTTATTCCAGAATATTGGTCTGTCAAGATTAGACCGATTTCGTTGTCTTTTTGTACATTTCTACTGAGTTTAATGAAATAAATTGCACTTTGCGTTTTCGATGTCAGAATGTAAGCTTTCCTCGTAAAATGGACGGTTTGCAGATGAAGGTATTTTTTTGTTGATCTAGATCCTCCAAAACCCCCTATTGTGTCTATGGATATTATTTCGAAAGATTTTGTAGCCGGCCCTAGATGTGAAATTAAACCAAACTTTTGTTTTACTCTGAACTTGTTTTTTATACAAATTTCACAGAGTTTACAGAGGTTTTAAATATATTTTGTTAAAATTGGTTTAATTTTTTCTTCATTTGGCTTATACCTATGTGCAGTAGTGTTCATGTACATCATTAATTAATTTTAGGCTGAAGTCTTCTGATAATATGATTTTTTTTTTTTTTTTAACTTTTTTGTATAGATGTTGTATTTAGGTAATGGATTGTTTTTTTTTTAATTTTGAATATGTTCATTGTTTTCTTGGTCCTTAAAAATGTCATCTTGGATTTCATTGGGTTCTAAAACTGGATTTCTGCTTAAAGCGCCAGCTTCCAAGTTAAATTTTCCTGGAGAATATTTGACATCAAAATCATATTGTGATAAGTAATATTATATATCTCCCAGATCCTCATCCGTTCTTGAGCTTATATTCATGTTCTTTAGTGGCTTGTGATAAAAAAAAAACGGTGAATTTTCTACCTATTAACAAATGCTGCCAGTATTTGACAGATTCTTTGATTGCAAGGCATTCCAGGTGAACAGCTTTTTTTTTTTCTTTTATCCTTCATTTAATTTTTTTTTAAATATGCTACAGGTTTTTCCTCTTTGTTGTTTTGTGGTTGTTTGAGTACAGCTCCTACTCCTTGTAAACTCTCATCCGTGTAAATGTGAATAGGCAGATTTGAGTCATATATATAGTAACAATAAGTATCAAAAATGCGTGTGTTTAGAGTCTTGATTCGATTTTCCATCTGAAGATCCCAAAATAGTGAAACTAATTCTATATATATAAAAATGAATTGCTGTTCGTTAGTCTCACTAAAACTCGAGAACGGCTGAACGGATTTAACTGATCTTAGTCTTGCAATGTTCGTGGAGGTCTGGGGAAGGTTTAAAAGGCGAGAAAAAATCGAATAATTTCCGGGAAAACCTTAAAAACAGCCCTTTTCTATTTCCCATACAAACGTTTTCTAGAGTCAATTTGAACTTTATTGCTATTCAATAAAGTTCATATTAAATTATGGTAGGTAGAAATGGCGATCCCAGGGCAGACCTAGCCTGAGATCCAATTAGCGCTGTAGTGCGCCGTTTTGATACCAAAACTCGTTTGACCTGTGAAATAAAGGAGAAGATTTATAGCGATTAAGTTGGAGCCATTTTGTCGCATTGAGAAAAGAGATTAGGTCTCTAATCTTTGTCTCAGATAGCTCATTCAGTTCGTGAAAGAATGCTTTCCCAAAGCATTTCATTCTAGTGCTTGCCAAGGCAGGACATTTGCAGAGGAAATGGATTATCGTTTCACTTTCTCTTTGGTCGCAGCAACTACGGCAAAAAGTGTTGTAAAGAGATACCCAACTTCTCTGCATGGACTCCAATGGGCCAGTGTCCGGTACAAACCGCAACAATCCTGGCTATGTCTTGCCTTGGCCTGCGTAGAAGATCGTTTGTACGGGTTTTATTATAGGTGGGCCATATCTTCCTAGATATAATGCAGTTGGGTAAATTGCTCCACCTTGGGTTTGATTCAGTTTGGTATATGGAAAAGATTTTACCCTTCATAGCACCAAGAGGAATGTTAACCATTTCCGCAAGAGAGCTATGAAGGGCCGATCCTTGCCTGGCTAACTCGTCAGCCCGTTAATTTCCCACGATACCACTATGGCCCGGAACCCAGATCAGGGTGACACCGAGGTTAATATTCAGGCTCGCAAGCTCATCGCGACATTGCTGGACCAATTTAGATGAGGATGTAGCCGAGTTAATGGCTTTGATAGCTGCCTGACTGTCTGTGAAGATAGCCGCATTTCGGTTTTGGTTTGGGCTTTGTTTAAGTATTTTACATGCCTCCCTAATTGCCAGCATTTCAGCCTGAAAAACGCTAGCAAAGTCAGGAAGCCTAAAAGATTTAGCTACATTTAGGGACTCAGAAAAGATCCCAGAACCAACTCCGCACTCCATCTTTGATGGGAAAAAGACCTTAAAACCCCTACTAAGGCTCAAAGTAGGAGTGCAGTAGTCAGTGTCTACCGAGATAATATCTGAGGGAATCAATTTCGCTGTGTTGCTGTGACCATAAGGTTTTGACAACCAGCTATTTGATTCCTTCAGCCTAATAGCGCTGCAGGAAACTATGTATTTAATAAAAAGGTCGATTGGTAGAAGATCCATAATAACGTTTAAGGCGTCCGTTGGGCAAGTACGCATGGCCCCTGTGGTGCCCACGCAAGCTGTTCTCTGAACCTTCTTTAGCTTATCGATATTATAGGCTTTGCTAACAGCAGGCCACCACACAATCGAACCATAAGTTAAGATTGGACGTACTATGGCTGTGTACGTCCATAAAATCATCTTCGACTGAAGTCCCCACTTTTTGCCGAAAGTTTTGCTGCAGGCGTAGAAGGCAACACAGGCCTTCTTAACCCGCACTTCAATATTTCGTTTCTAGTTTAATTTAGGGTCGAGTATAACTCCCAAATATTTTGCACTGGAAGACAATGAAAGGATTTGACCGTTGAGTCGAGGTAGCGTGAAAGGCGGTACTTTAGTTTTGGTGGTAAAGAGCATCAGTTCAGTTTTACTTTGGTTAACTCCTAGACCACAACTAGTGGCCCAGCTGCTAACTTTCTTCAAAGCTGACTCCGTGATTTCACTAATCACAGAGGTGTACTTTCCTGACACCAATAGCACCAAATCATCCGCATAGGCTACCGCCTTCACTCCACATCTCTCTAAATTAACGAGAATTGTATCCATGACCAGAAGCCACAGAAGAGGCGAAAGGACACCACCCTGGGGTGTTCCCCTACTTACGTGTTTTCTTGCGGTTGTATTGCCTAGCTTGAATCTTCCTACCACTGAGCATGGAGATAATCCATTCTCGAATGAAGTATTCTACACCAAACTTCACGAGCGATTCTTCTATGGATTCGGTAAGGACGTTGTTAAAAGCACCTTCTATGTCTAAGAAGGTGGCAAGAGTAAATTCTTTATAATGGATTGTTTTTTCTACAGTACGCACTACCTCATGGAGGCCAGTCTCCGTAGATTTGCCCTTAAGATAAGCATGCTGAGAGCTTTCGAGAGGTCTTCCATCTAGGATTTCTCTAATATGGTAATCAAGAATGCGCTCCAAGGTTTTAAGCACAAAAGATGTTAAGCTTATTGGTCTGAAATCCTTCGCGGATTCGTGACCACGCCTACCCACTTTCGGGATAAAAACTACCTTGACCTGTCTCCACGACATGGGCACATGTTTGAGAAGGAGGCATCCTTTGAAAATTAGTTCCAGCCATGGAGCTGCCACATCATGCAACTTTTGAAGCATAACTGGCAGTATGCCATCCATGCCTGGGGATTTATATGGAGAGAAAGTATTGATGGCCCACACAATATTTTCTCTGGTTATAACGGAATTGATTTGCTCCACATGAGCTACGTTTAGCTCTGTGGTTTCACGCGGTTCGGGGTTAACGCTCTCGCAACCCGGAAAGTGCGTTTTCATCAGTAGCTCAAGAGATTCGGCTGGAGAGGTTGTCCAGGTTCCATCAGGCTTTCTTAGAAATGAAGGATTACAATGTTCCTTCGATAAAACTTTGCTGAGCCTTGCGGAGTCCTTTATGTCTTCGATTGATTGACAGTAATCTCTCCAGCCTTGTCTTTTGGCTGATGACAGGGCTTTCTTATAAATTTTAAGAGAGTCTTTATACGGTTGGTAAAAATTATGTTTGTGGCAGATGTTGAAGATTGTCCTCGTCATTTTCCTAAGACTGGACAGTTCTTCATTCCACCAAGAAGGAAGGGTTTTACGGCTGTATTTAACTGGGCAAGAGACTCTAAAAGCTTTACTTAAAGAAGTTTCAAAGGTTTTCACCTTTGATTCAAGGTCTACTATCGATTCTGCGAGATTCGGTAAGTTGCTCAGTTTGGAATTAGCAATTTGACTGAATTTCTTCCAGTCAGTTCTTTTGGGATTTCTGTAAGGCGGAGGGTTTTTCGACTCGAAATTAATTTGAAAAAGAATCCATTTGTGATCCGGAAACGAATTCAAAGGGGAAACTCTCCAATTCTCCACTAATAAATTACGGTTGTTTACTAAAGTAACATCAAGCACATCCTCCCAACCATCATAATTTTCCGAGCTCGGAAAGACGAAAGTGGGAGTATTGCCTCTGTTACAAATGGTCATATTATGTGCAATAATAAAATCAAAAAGTGACTCACCTCGTTCGTTGATTTCAGAGCTTCCCCAAAGGGTATGCCGAGCATTCGCGTCGCCTCCGATCAGAAGGTTTGCCTTATCAATCATAGCTTTGTTTATAATTTTGCGCACCTCCTCCGGAGGTGATGGTGCATTGTGGGCTGAGTAGAAAGAGGCCAGCAGCAAACCCCGTGTATTTTTATCTTCGAATCTGACAACTGTCAGATCAGGAGTACTAAAATTTGGACATAAAAAACCTTTTAAATGTTTCTTAGCTAAAATACAAGTTCTGGGATTACCTTGGTCTTGGTCTGCGGTTTTATAAAAGGGGTCGTATTGGTTGTCTTGGAGGCCCCGCACCTTGAAGCCGTTTATCCACGGTTCTTGGATAACGCCAATGTCGAAGTTTTCCTCCCTAAGGAAAACTCTCAGATTATCTGAAGCACACTTAGAGTGCTTCAGATTAATCTGGACGACCTTCAGCGCGTTTTTTAATTTTTATTTTTGGCTGCAGAGCTAGGGCCCGGCAACTCGCTGGGGTTCTCGCCTCCGCTAACAACATCGTCAGCCTCGACGTTGTCATCAGCTTTGTCGGTGTCTGCTCCCTGACTCTGCAGAATTTTAATTTTGGCATTCCTTATGCCAAAACTAAGATATTAAATTATAATCACTCACTGTTGTCTAAGCAATTTAGGTGTGTTCCTAACGCCAAAGAGTCAGTTTCAAAGTCAAAGTTCAAATTCAATAATATCTATGAAAATAGTCTTCGCGTGCGCTTTGGAGGATCTAATGTCGCGTTCCGAAAATAAACAAAAGTGAATCGCGAACGCGACAAAAAATGTAATAAACTATTAATAGTACTGATTTCCAATTAATTTGGTCGGCTTCACGAAACTTAATTTTAGCTAACTTCAGTTGTAACTGTATCAGATTATTTTTTTAAGTTTGATAAATCTTTAGTTTTGTCACAAACAAAAAAATAAATAAAAAAATCAGAACACGAAAAAAGTATTACGATTGACGATATTGTGTTACGATCATGGTTACGATATTCTATGAGTGCATCCTTCTATCTTTGTGAGTGACGATTACCGCTACGTGTGCGAGAACTTTCTTTACTTTTGTGATCCTTTGTGATAGTGACATTCCAAGTAGTGTGCTCTTTTTTTGCTGATATTTTGTGATAGTGACACTTTACTGTTAAGTTACTGTTAAGTGAGCGAGAAATTTTCTCACTTTGATTAATTACGGTACTATGCCGAGGAGAAGACGACTTGACTTAGGTCGTCACAGTCAATCAAATGTGCGAAGGGCTACCTCAAGTGCTACCCGCACTGATGTCCAGATCCAGAGAGACAGATCAAGAAAATAGTCGTAAGCTGTGAACAGTGGATCTGGTGGAATTTATTTCCTTGATGCTCCCGGAGGAACCGGAAAAATGTTGCTTTTGGCGAGGATCAGATCGCGAAATGTTGTTGCTCTAGCGTTGGCTTCATCTGGAATAGCTGCGACTCTGCTAGAAGGCGGACGAACTGCGCATTCTGCCTTGAAATTACCATTAAACATGCAAATCACCGAAACACCAATTTGCAACATCGCCAAAAATAGCGCAATGGCCAAGATCCTACAGTAATGCAAATTAATTGTTTGGGATGAATGCACAATGGCCCATAAGAGGTCACAGAACAGAACATTGAAAGATCTTCGTGACAACCAAAATAATTTTGGTGGGGCCATGATTCTGTTGTCAGGTTATTTTCGTTAGACTCTTCCAGTTATTCCTTGATCAACTGTTGCTGATCTAAAATCATCGAATTTGTGGCAGTACGTAAAGACACTCCAATTAATAACTAACATGCGAGTATTTTTGCAACATGATGAAGCAGTTGTTTGATATTGGAAGAAATAAAGTTGCAATGGACACCTCGACCGGATTCACATCACAGATTCAAAAGAGGAGCTTATTCAGCGTGTTTTCCCAGATATAGCGCAAAAGTTCAATAACCATAATTGGCTGGGTGAACGAGCAATATTGGCAGCGAAAAATAAAGATGTCGAGGATCTCAATGCGACCATTCAGAATTTTCTTCCAGGACAGTTGGTTTCCTTTAAATCAGTCGACACCGTTATGAACCAGGATGACGTAGTCAACTATCCCACGGAGTTTTTAAATTCACTGGAATTGCCTGGATTATCACCTCACAATTTGCAGTTAAAAGTAGGATCAGTTGTCATCATGCTGCGTAACATTAATCAACTTCGACTATGCAATGGAACAACACTGACTGTGAAAAAGCTGATGAATAACGTCATTGAGGCAACAATCATAAAAGGAAAATACAAAGGAGAGGATGTCTTGATCCCGCGAATACCGATAATTCCAACGGATTTTACCATTCGATTTTAAACGCTTCCAATTTCCAGTACGTCTGGCCTTTGCGATGACAATAAATAAATCGCAAGGACAGTCTTTAGAAGTTTGCGGAATCAACTTGGAGTTTCCCTGTTTCGCGCATGGACAATTATACGTCGCGTGTTCGCGCGTCGGAAAACCGTCTTCTTTGTTTATTTACGCACCACAAAACAAAACAAAAAATATAGTTTATGAGAAAGCTTTAAATTGATTAACAAACTGTATCATAACAGTATGTGTCTGTTAATACAAATTTAAACCTTATTTATAAATAGCCAGTATTTAACGAAAACTCTGTGTTTTTAAGTAAGCAACATGATGTGTCGAAAATAATAATAAAAATTCATGCTTAGTTAAAAAAATGCTTTTTTATTCAATACGTTTTGTTTGTTTTGAAATTAATTTATACAAAAGTTTAGGTTTTTTATTTATCGATTGAGGAAGTACGAAGTCTGCCGGGTCAGCTAGTCGTTAATAAATTAAAAAAAATGATATTATTATATAAAAAATTCTCCTGTCACAGTGTTAGTTGTCATACTTCTCCGAAACGGCCTAACCAATTTCAATGAAATTTTGCATTATACATTCGGTAGGTCTGAGAATAGGTTTTTATCTATTTTTTATATTCCTAAGTGCTATGGTTTAATTGCATCAACATCGTACATGGTGCAACGATCATACGATATGTATGTATGTACAATGAAGCATTGATTGCTATTGAAGATCTTTGCATTATCATTGCCAACTTACCACTCAGTCATTTCGGTATGCATTCACCAAATCGAAATGCATCTGATTTAATAGACACTGAATTGCATCGTGAACTACAATACATATACAATATTGTAGAAATGGCAGCGATTGTTGCTCGCAATGTCCCACATGCCTTATTTCGCTAATTCTTGCTAAATTACCATAAAATAATGGTATTGACTGTTGCAACTTCTGGCATTGCGGCAACTTTATTGGATGGAGGCAGAACCAAAAATACTCCATTACCAAGATCGGAATCTCAGACTGACATTTCGGTTTGCCTACAAGCTACTGAGGACTAAATGTGAGAAAGTGTGCGTGAAATGATGCAAAAAACCAAACACATTCTCACATTTAGTCTTACAGCCCATCAAAACGCTTCATTATAGTAATCAGCCCCATCTAAATGCGTCATTTTGAATGTTTCATGGCCTCGTTCAAAAAATAAACAATCCTTACCAACAGAATCTGAAGTGCTGACATGGTCTTAAATTGGAAGATTCGTATAGCTTTTTAATTTCAATCCAAATAATTGTTGTAAATATATATTAAATGAAATAAAATTGACCAAATACATATTATTTAATGATTTATTAGTTTATTATTATTTATGTTGTTTACTTACATTATTTGCGAACGCAACATGCGCTGCAACTGGTTAAGTATAATTATTGCAAATGGACAAAACTGTAACTCAATACTTTGTAAAACAACAAAACAGACAATTTTATCAGCTGTAGTTTGCTTAGAGCATGTTTTTGGCGACGTTAGAAGTTGAGGTGGAAACAATAGGCGGGTGCCTCCGTATTTTTTTTGTACAGACAATGCTACGAGAAGCATACTTGTGAAGTTCCCTTGCCAACTTTAGCTAGTTCAGATTCCTCAATTAGATTAGTATTTTCATCATTTAAGCAGTTCGGTAGTTGCAAGACCAAATTTTAGTTTTGTTTGTTGCAGAAATATTCCTGAACATTTCTTTTTGAGGGACTATGTTAGAGTTAGAATTTTGTTTGTAGTTAGATTTGGGAATACACATTTGAGGGAACCATGTTTTAAAAATAAGTTGCTTTGTGTAAAGCATCTTTAAGGAATAGATTTAAGTAACTTTTTTTATTCCAATATGGGGAAACCGAACACCCAATAATTGGCTGCAATTAATGCTAAATTTTTTCTAAAAAGTTGATGAAGGTTAGCCGAAGCGGAAATTTCTTTAATGAACATACCTAAAATATTAGGTATTGGCTTTCTCAAAAATATTTTTCTACACTAACCTCTGCTTTATATCTGAAAACTATTGTTTATGTATATTTTATTCTATGTTCTGCATTTATAAAATGTAATCTATGGACGTACATATTTATTATATTAAGAAAAACAAAAACATGTTCGTAAACCTCATGCATTTTTTTACTATTAACAGCACTTTTACTAAACATACCCTTCACACAATAATAACTTTGGTAACTAAATATTTTTAAGGAATGAATAAAAATTATATTTTGCGTTAAACTGTGGGAATTCACTAAAAAAACCTTCTGTACGTCAACAATAAACATTCATGTCGATTACATGATCTATTGAATGAGTTGTGCATGAATTCAGAACGATTTTAAGAAGTTTTCACTTTGTGATATATGTATGTCAAAATTTGCATTTTATTTGCTCTGCATTTATTCAACAGGTTCGCTATAATCGTTCTGATTATTTTCTTAAAACATTGCTGTTCCTTTGATGCATAGTTTTTTTGATAGAAAATATATGTATGCTTCCATCAATCAAGAATGTTATGGATAAGGTATTTTTCGATCATAACTTTTTTTTTAAATTTATTATTTATTAATCAAAATGGCATTGAAAAATAGTTGCAAGCTTAAATCATTAAAAACAAACTATAAATATACTTGGATTAGTTAAATTGCTACAGATTTTAATTACTTGCAAACAAAATATTTGGGTCGTTCGTTAACGAAAATTTATTTGAATTCAATACAAAAATTGCGCTCTCACCCTTAACTTGATGGTTCTTCGAACGCATCTTTGATACAAAAATTTATCATGAAATTCAAAGAATTTCGTAGTGATTACTGTAAATTAGTGAATTAATTATTATAAACTGATGTTGGACATGCTTTTTTCAAGACAAAAAGGTACATTGGTTCACTATCCACAAAATGCCTGCAAAATTAAAGCTTAAAACTGACTTTTTCATCGAAAAAAGTAAAAAGAAAAACCTGAAAAAAAACTTATTAACCCCTCCATTTTGTTTTTGCTTTGCAAAGTGCCGCTAGCCCACGGCATCGTTTTTTTTTTGTTTGTGCTCACATCTATTCATGGACTAATTGTCAAAATTACAAATACAACAATGTAAACAAACGGGCTTTGGAGAGTGAAACGTACGAAAGATTCCGATCTTGGTAAATGGAGTATTTTTGGGCAGAACAGCTCATTTAGTATTTAAACTGCCACTAAATGTCCAAAATATCCCAGACGCGGTGTGCAATATAAAAAAACAATCATCCATGGCCACAGTGCTGAAATAGTGTAAAATTATCATATGGGATGAATGCGCTATGGCACACAAACATTCGCTTGAGGCGTTGAACATGACATTGAAAGATATAAAGAAACAACGACAGACTATTTGGCGGCACTCTGTTACTCCTCTCAGGTGATTTCAGACAAATACTTCCCGTTATTCCGCGTTCAACGTACGCTGATGATATCAACGCGTGCTTAAAATCATCGCTACTGCGGCGTAATCTTGAAAAAGTAGGTACAACTGAAAGTAAATATGCGTGTTCAAATGCTTTAAGATCCATCCGCTGAAAGATTCTCAAAACAACTGTTAAATATAGGCGACGGTGTCATACAAATCTATTGATACAGTTTGTGATGCTACCGAAGCTGTAAATTATGAAAATGAGTTTTTGAACTCATTGGATTTACCAGGCATGCCACCGCATAATTTACAACTGAAGGTTGAATCTCCGGTAATTTTGCTTCGTAATTTGAACCCACCACGGTTGGCAAACGGCACGCGATTAGTAATTAAAAAATTAATGAAAAATGTTATCGAAGCGGTAATAGTAAATGGCAAATTCCGAAGTGAAAATACATTATTACCGCGAATCCCTATTATGCCCACAGATGAGCCAATGCAATTCAAATCCCTTCAATTTCCAATTAGATTGGCCAAACGATGTCTGTCTGCGGCTTAGATTTGAGAACTTCATGTTTTTCACACGGAATATTATACGTGGCGTGCTCTCGAGTGGGCAAACCATCCAGTTTGTTTGTATTGGCGAAAGATAGGATCACAAAAAATATGGTACACTCTGTTGCATTAAGGGATTGATATTGTTTTTTTGTAGTATTATAATATTATATAATTAGCGTTATGTTTATAATTTTAAAGAAATAAGTAATTTTAATAAATAAAAAAAAACTTGTTTGTTGATTTGTTATTTTAATGTTTTGTCACCGTTTACAGTACGCTATACCTTTTCCACTTATAAACAACATCCTTACACACTTACAATAAGTTAGTTATTTATTTCTAGCAAAATATTTTCTAGAAATTATTTAAATGACAAGACAACGTTTATCGGGTCAGCTAGTATTATATAATATTACAATATTAGTCATTATATTTCATGAAACAAACATTTTCCTTGTATTATTAAATGGCTTTCTAATCTATCAAATCAAATTTGAATACAAAAATTATCGACGTACATGTCCTTAATTTGTAAGATAATAAAAATTTTTTAAAGTTTTATTATGATAGAAAGCGAACAATTCAATACATTTCTTGAACTTCAAATATTGGTTACAAGATACTAATTGATAGTACCTATCGTTGCAGAAGATACATGTAAGTGGCTGTGTAATGTTTGGGCCTTTGGGCTAACATATCATTCGCACATAATTATTTGAATTGATACATATGTATATAATATATTCCCAATTGATGTTCTGCTACTCACAAGAATTAATAGCCAGAGGTGTAGACTGCATTTGAGTGAAGTTTGAAAACGAAACGATTTGTACTTGTCTTTTGCAGTGTGGTATTGTTAAGCTAGAGGGATTGCTAAGTTGTATGAATAGATAAGATAAATGTTTAAAATTCATCAAAAATGATAATCAAAGTTGAAAAAGGCCAGCTTAGACTGACTTCAAAGTATAATGAAAGTGTAAATAAAGTTTGATGTCATTTTGAAAACAATTTTAGATTATGTTTTAAGAATATTGGCGTAAAACTTTAAACATATTCGTAAAATTCAGCATCAGTAAGCGCGGTAAATGAAAAGATCGAGGACAATCTCATGTGTTCTTCCTTTCTGTTGTTCCTTCTTCTCTGGGCGGGTAGATGTTGAAATGGAATAAAACAAGCTGTGTGTGAGGTATTAACAAAATAATTTTTATTTTTGAAAGGCACTGATCTGACTGGTCCAATTTTCAATGACTTTTCCGCATAGATCCGGCCGAATTTGAGCGATGGCCTGTGTTATCGGTCGATTGTGGTTTATTTGCATAGAACTACGACTTCAAAAAACCCCAACGGAAAATGTCTAGCGTGGTCAAATCACATGACGTTGGTGGCCAATTCACATCACCTCTGCGAGAGATAACTTTACCCTTAAATCGTTCATGCAAAAAGTCAATCGTGGCGTTTGCTGTGTGGCACGTAACACCGTCCTGCTGGAGCCACATATGGTAAACCTCGCGTGGGTTGGTGTTATCTCATATACGGCAATTTTGCTTGTTAACACAGCCATTCATCCAAAAATGCTCCTCGTTACTAAAGATGATTTTTCGGCCAAAATGGGGTCCTCTTCCAAACGATTCGAAGACTAGTCAGGGAACAAACGGCATTGTCTATGGTCATGAACTTTGAGCGCCTGGGTCACTTGGATCTCGTACGGGTGAAGGCCCAAGTCCGATGCAAAATTGGCCAAGTTGAAGTCTGCGAAAGGCCGAGGTCTTGTGCACGGCGAAGAATAGACTGCCTCGAATTCTGCTGTAAACTTTCACGGACCGTGGCGATGTTCTCGGGCGATCTTGCGTTCCCGGAACGTACGGGTGTTGGCTGATTATTTAATGAACCGGTCGTCTCAAATTTGGCCACCAAACGTTCAAGATTAAACTGTGAAGCTCCACCATGTCTACCGTAAAATGGGGGCAATGCGCGCAACGTTTGCCTTAACGAACACTCATTTCGATAGTAAAGTTTTATCATTTGAACGTGCTATTCAATGATGATTTGGCGTAAGCAACTGAATAATAAACAAAAGATTTGACAGATGTCACCAAAACAAAATGGCCGCCCCGGGCGCCAAAATCTACCCGCGCTAATTTAAAAACCCTTTATTAAAGGCTGCGTTCAATCACGAGTTGGATAGGCTATTGTGGATGTGTGGATTTGTTGATACCTTATTAAACGAACTGCATATCACAAAAACAGCTGAATGTTGATTTTTAATTTTTTGCCAGCTATCTCAATTTAGCTGAGATAGAGACTAGGATGCGACCCACACTTATAACTGTCCATCTCGTCTGTTGATTTGTCTTGCTTAGAACTTTAAATATTCATAACAATATTTTGTGTGAGATAAATAATTTGAAGTTAATGAAGTCATACATATGTATGTATGTTGTCACCAAATTGCGCTGTTTTGTTGGGACCAAATGCCTTCGATGATAAGCTGATTTGAAAACATAATCAGTCTGCATGCCTCGATAGCGCCCGCCGCTCAGCGTAACAGCAGCGTGTAAACCGCACCAAACAGTCAATTTTGATGGATATGATAGTGATTCGATAGTGGCTTCATATATGCCAATTTTGTTTATTAATCTTCCAGAAATGAAGTTCACGAAACACAATTCTTTGAAAGAAGTGCTTTTTGAACTTTGCTACAAGATTTATTTTATTCTTGCGTTAAACAATTAACACAGTTTGACATTTTCAACTGTCAAACCAAAGAAACTAAAACTCATGCAGCTAAAAATACACCCCATAATTTCAATTACTTTCAACTTATATCCATTATAATAATTTTAAGGTTTCATAAAGCAGAATTCGAGGCTTTCACATATTGGTTGCATCTACGTGGATTGCTTCATTGTATGTCAAATTGTTTGTATTTTGTGTTAAATTTTTATTGATGTAACAAATAAAGCTGTCTATTCACCCCCCTCTTATTATTATTATTATTATTTTGTATTCGTTAAAATATCCCGGCCAAACATTCTTCCAATCTAGGTCCCTATATAATTCTTCACTGTGATTTCACCGATAAAATTTAACTGATTTTTCTCTTTCTTTTTTGGTAAATAAAACCCAATCAAAAGCAAACGACTGTAATTTGTTCGTTTTGTATTTGATAACATCACGGGCGTGGTAGGGCGTTGTACTATTGTTAGAAACTAATATCTAAAAACATGCAAGCTTAAAGGCAAAATGTATACACGAGTTATTATTATTTTTCCTTTTTGTAAATGGTAAGACAATAGTGTAATTTGAAATGAAAAAAAAAAAAACGAGGATAATGTTGTGGCATGGAAGGATTTTGATTAATATGACAGCTAAACAATACTGATAAAGGCAGGGATTTTGTTCGACTTGCGTAACAGAATACATAAAATGGGCTTGCAACTATACTACTGACTTTGAATCTGATTCCTTTTAGGAGGTTTTTACGTTGACGTTAAAAAAACATCTGAAACGAAAATGCATTTTCATGAAAACTCTGTTATTTCAGGAATTATGGTTAAGTTGTTGAATGTAGGAACAAAATTTAATAAAAAGTGCCTGGAAATAAAATAAATTGCAGGTATGCTAAAATTAAACACAAATCTAACACGACTATTTCTGTTTGTCAAGCTAAGATACCACTTTGATTTTGTTTTACCTTCAGTAAAAAGGCTAATATCTGACTTAAAGGGCATACAAGACATTCCGAAAAATCACGGTTTGGAGGTGAAAGGCACGTTAGTGTTTAAATCCTTAAATCAATTGGTTCCTGTTTGAAACCCAGTATGGCAGACGCGAATCCGATCTTATGTGCTGCGACTGATTTTCAATAATAATTGGTGTTGACGGCATAGGTTAGGTTAGGTTTTTATGGGGAAAGGATTGGGTAGGGAGTGGGAAGGTAGATAAGGATTAAGGTTGAGGGCGCCTCCCTGAATTATCCTGGTTTCTATGAAAATTTAAAAGTGTTTCTAGGTGGCAAGGACGAGACGTAAGTAGTCGAAAAATGAATTTCCTTATTTTGTCATACTTCTTTTGGCTAGGCTTGGGCATTCGCATAGAAAATGGAAGGTATCTTCCTTCGTCTCCTCGTCCTCACATCCTCTACGTAAATCAAATGAGTCTATACCCATTCTGTTCATGTAAGTTCCCAATGAGTTGTGACCCGTTTAGATATATCTATTAATTAGGACAGCTGTGCTAGTTGCAAAAGGAATTTTGTTTTACCTTTGGAAATCTTTGGCCATAGATTCCTAGAAACCCTGCAAGTTTTGAGAGCTACCTACCTGCTGTTTCCGATTTCCATGAAACACCCACACCCAAAAAGACGCTGTCTTTGTTCTCGGTAGCAGTCACCGTAGTATACATCGCAGTCTTTTAGTTTGCGGTTACCCGGTTCATCCCATCGCACTTCTTGGATAGCGGTAGTATCTGCCTTGCAGCAGGTTAAGGCTTCCGCAAATTGTTCGACTGCACGTGGTCTGTTAAGGGACCTAAAATTCCACGCACAGATCCAAAGTTCGTTGTCCTTATTTCGTTTGCTTGGGTTGTCAACAGTGAATCCGTCCGTATTCTTGTTTGTGCTTCGCAACTAGGATATTTTTACGTGGTCAGGAAGTCATCTCGACAGCACAACCCCCAAGGCCCAGATCCTTAGTATAACTCTAAGGACAGAGATCCGGATAAACCGCTTCTAATAGGCCTAAGCTCCGAATATGGCGTAGAAGCCCTATAAGGTACTAAGTAGTTCAACCTTACTGGAACCTTAGACGCCATCTCGGGAATTCCTCCGCTGCCCTCTCTCGTTTGCTGCCCCCAACAACTTTCCACTGGGGTTAGAACCGAATTTCCAGTTGAGGTACTAGGCACCCGGGAAGGTGAGAGTAGGATTTGATAGACAGAGGTGGGTTTTGAGAAAAACCTGTGGACGCTTGTCTCCTCTTGAATGCACATGTCTATTATTTGAACATCACTTGAAGTTGTATTAATCTTTTAAGGGAGGATTACATGAAAAAATGCCAGACCCACCACCCTCCCTCGTTATGAAACTATCCGTAAAGACAGAAACATGATTTATTTGTATGACCCTGTTTTCCATTCAGTCCTTCCTTGTGTGAATTTCTGTTTGTGCTACATGCAATTCTTTAAATTTTTGTCATATTTTTAAGATTGTAACCCATACGAATACGAAAGGCGCGACATTAAGTGCCATACATTTTTCGAGCTGCCGGGAATTGCGACAGATTTTTTTATCGGAAAGAAAAGGAAAAAAGCTCTCCATGACAAAGCCTGCCTTATTTTTCTACAAAAAAGATCAATTTTGTCCCAACAAATTCCGCTGTTTTTTCCACTTTTGAAACATAAAAAAGGCAAATTAGTGAACAAAAACAATTACGTACAAACATTTTGGTATAAACACAAAGTGGTGCCAATTGAGTTTTTGAGCTTATGTGAACAACAACACTTTTTATTACAAGTCAACGCCTTCATTTATTCTTAAGATATTCGAGTCGAGATTCTGTTTTTACGAATTTTGTGCAGTATTTGTATTTTGTATAAGAAACCGTCAATTGGATTTTTTTTTAATATTACCATTTGTTTTAAACAGTGGCTCAAAATTTTAAACGATTTAGTTCAATGTAGTGAAAGTCATTTTCAGTAAGCTGAAAAGACGATTTTTTAACAAGTTAAAATCACGAAACTACTACTACTAACTTAAATTTAAGCAATTTTCTAAAACCGAATGGAACCTGTCAATCAATCTCTTAAGTGCAGTGGATGGATTAGTTTGGTACACCCGAATTTTGGAAATTCTTATTAATGGATCCTTTAAAGTTTGTTTCCTTGCTCGTTTCTTAATAAAAGGGAATAAGCAATTAATAAGTCAGGAAAAAGAAAGGTTTAAATTGTTGGACTCGCTTGATAAATCTGGAAGACCAGATGGCATAATACCAGCTGATCTACAAAAAGGCTCAGACATAATTGCACCAATTCTGGAGGTAATTTTAAACAACCGTTTATATCTCGTCCATATTCTCCCGGCATGGAAAGAAGTGAAAGTTGTTTTTATACCCAAAGCAAGAAAATGCTCGCAAGTCAACTCTAAAGATTTACGACTTATAAGTCTATCATCATTCCTTCTTCTTAGAAAGATTAATAGATACCCATTTAAAGGCAAGTATTGATACAAGACTTTTGTCTATGCCTACTGTAAGGGCAAATCGGTGGAAACGGCATTAAACACATTACACCATCGAATACATCCTCCATCGTAAAGAATTCACTATGGTTGCTTTCCTTAACTTCGAAGCGCTTTTAACAACGTGGACACATCTGCACTTATGTACATCTTTCAACGTAGAGAGTTTGTTTGGGGAGTTAATTCATTTAATTCTGACTAGCAGAATGATTAACTCAAAAGTGGACAACTCTTCTGCTAGAAGATTCGTAAGTAGAGGGACACCGCAAGGTGGTGTTCTCTCCACTCTCCTCTGGAACCTGGTGATAAATGAAATCCTAACTGGTCTAGATGCGGTTGGTTTCAGAGTGATTGCAATCAGACCGAATTTTATGTACGGTGTCATAGTATGGTGGATTTCTTAAGAAAAAGCATTAACGGCGACAAACTGAATAAAGTCTAACGTTTGGCTTGCAAACAAATAGCTGAAAGTTCCGCTATTCGCCTCAAAGCTTCATCGCAGTGGGTTAACATTAACATTGGCCACTCCGTAATTTTTAATTACATATTTAGAATCAATGCCTATAAAAGAAGCCTTGTCCTGGCTTAAAGAAAACGTGATATTAACAACTGATATCAATATTTTCTCAGATAGTCTGGCCGGTATCAAATCTCTAGATTCTGTCTCTACAAACTCTATAACAGTCCATAATTGTCGATCATTTTTAATGGAGATGGCACAACAGATAAATATTCACTTTTGCTGGCTGCCGGGCCATAAAGACATTCCAGGAAATTGTAAGGCAGATTAACTCGCCATAAATGGTACAGTACAACCCATTCTACCACATTTGTCTAATGCTGGAATACCAATCGCTACATGTAAACTATTGCTAATGCAAGACGCTATGAACAAGGCAAACATCAAGGAGAATAACATCACCACTTGTCAGGTCGCAAAAAACATCTAGCCTACATAAGATATTTAGCGACCGACGTGCTTGCTATCTCTAAGCAGATCGCATATTAGCTCGATAATCGGTGTCATAACTCTGCACTTTCTAATAAGAAAGCACGCCACGTGGCTAGGCGTATTCTCAAATGAGTTTGCGGAAGCTGTATGGATGAGGAAGACTACATTTCCTGCTCTAGCTCAAAAACGCCAGAATTACCTAAAAGAATTCTTCTATAACGATCTAAACGATCTCCGTCATATTGACGTAATCAGTCTTTCACGTTTTGTAAGGGACTCAAACTAGTTTTATTGAGCTTAGAAGAAAGTTTTAAGATTCATGTGGTATTACAATGGGGCCATTAAACTGGTCTAAGTGTGTCTTACTCCATCACGGATAGCCACTTTAACCTAACCATAACATAACATAACCTGGGGAAGCTGCATACGCACACTTTCTTTTCTTCTCAGGATTTTCTCTATGTCCTTTTTTCTGGCTCGATAATCTTTCTTTGCTGCTCACATATTTTCATATGTGCATCTTCTTTGTTTTGTGCATTCATTATCACAAACATGTTACTTAAATAGGGATCACGAAACCATCATAATAGTTATTTCAATTTTTTTCCAATGAAAAGCTCTTCTAACTAGGTGCAGGGAATTAACTTCACGGGAACTACCTTCACATGGGAATTAACTTCACCACTAGTGGGAATTAATTTCACTTTTTTTTGGTGAAGTTATTTCCCACTGAAGGCGGGAAATAATTTCATCAGAAAATTGTGTGAAGTAACTTCCCACCTACGATTGAAATATCTGAAAAAATATCAAGCGTTGAATTGGTGACGTGAAATAGTACCAAATGAAATAACACCAAATTTCAAATTTGGCCTTATTTCGTTGTTCAAAACGAAATAAAACCAATTTGGCTTTATTTTGATTTATAAAAAGAAATAAGGCCAAAAAAATAATGCAAACAACGCCGAATTTTTAAAGTTCACTTTTTTACATACAAAACACGCAAAAATGGTTGATTTATTGTCTAGAATAGCTACTTTTGCTAAAAAGTTTTTTTTTGAATTGATAGCACGGCGTACTAACAGCTAGGTATGTAAGGGGGGGCATGCTGCCCCCCTGCAACCCCCCTGCTTGGGATCACTATAGGATTTGGGGTGGGTGCGAGTTTGGGTATATGCAAAGAACTTTTGCATTTGAGCACTAAAATCAAAGAAATTCCCAACAAAAAAAAAAGCAAGTATGCTCACAGTTATGAAAGAATCACAACGCATTCGTGTTCGTTGCATATACCCAAACTCGCACCCAGCCCAAATCCTATAGTGATCCCAAGCAGGGGGGTTGCAGGGGGGCAGCATGCCCCCCCTTACATACCTAGCTGTTAGTACGCCGTGGTATCAATTCAAAAAAATTTGTTTTAGGCTCCAATTTCAAAAATTTCAATCGAGCAACAAGTATCTGTCATTTTTCAACTTCAACTTATGTTAACTTCACATGAAAGTGAAATTGATTCCCACAAAAAAGTGAAATTATCTCCCACCTTCAGTGGGAAATAACTTCACCAAAAAAAAGTGAAATTAATTCCCACTAGTGGTGAAGTTAGTTCCCATGTGAAGGTAGTTCCCGTGAAGTTAATTCCCTGCACCTTCTAACTATATCCAATACTTATTTGTGTTGATATAACTACGAGTATTATGCTTAATTCAACCTGTCAAAATAAATGATATCATAGGTATTATACATAAAGCGCATACTGAATCTCGTCTCTTCATCAAGCATCTTATAGGTACATCAAGATCAGCAATAACAAACCTTTTCGAAAAACAAACGTGAACAGCTTAGGTAATGTATTGTATATGTCACTGTCACACTATTGACTAAGAAGATTATGATACGACTATATACGACGACGAGTTTCGAAATAAGATAACGTGCTTTCATTTATACGAAAACTCATACGGAAACCCCATCAGTATTCTCAAGCAATTTAACATTACAAACCTTCTTCTTCTTTTTGAAAATACGACTTTTTCTTATGAACATACTTACAAAATAAATATTTCTGTATGTCGTATGTATGTACCTGACTATACAAAAGCTTTTGTCCAACAAAAACAAAAAAGCAAATAGAAAGGAGGAAATAACAGCAATTTATTGATATACCTCCTAAAGGAGAGGTATATAAAGAAAAGACAGGTAGCGGAGATAAAAAAGAAAACCCTTGCTTAACGTGTGCTGAGTTCTTTGACAGATTGCTTGTGTGACTAATGAAAAAATGTGATGATGTTGTTTGCTTCTTCTTTATAGGCCTGAGAAAAGGCAATTTGGACTTAAGTTAGTATAATGATTGTTATCTCAGTACTTTGGGATATAAATCCTCTTTCTTCCTGTTGAAATGTCATGTCTGACGGATTACACTACGGTTGTCAGGTTAGATGCATAGAATTTAACTTAAATTCCTTCATGTCAGAAGTAGAATTCGTCTTTCGTTCTATTAAAACACCTTATAGTTCGTTCATTTTGGGAACTTTTGATATCAGACACAACGAGTATTTTGGAGTGTTACAAATCAAGACAATCGAAATGTAAAGGGTAACATTTTTAAGTTGAAATCACAAAATGCCCTCACGACCTGGTTTTTCATTTTGTGTTGCCATTTTAGAGAGAATCAAACACAGAAGTCATCAATTTGTTTATTACGGCACATTGCCTTTGATTTGCTTTATTGTGACACACGACTTGCTGAAATGATGATGTGACACATTTCTACTAAAATGCATTCCATAAAAAAAATAAAACGAAGCTTTTTGGTACTTTATAAATGAAGACACAAAACATCAAAAATGTCAAAAACATACATATATCCTTATTATATACTCGTATAGCGTCGTGCGTCATTTGTCGTATTCGTGTAGGCTCGAAGGCTCCGAGGCATAACAATGAAAATTGAAAGCACAAAACTGTATACAATGAGCCTAATGAAGTGTGGAATATGCAAGCAATTTAAATTTCCCTTTTTTGAAGAATGCATTTCGTTCAGAACATGTACATTTCATAAACCTATGTACATATATATGTATAAATGAAGCTTGAAGAAGATGACATATTGTTGTGTCAATACAAAGTGTTTTTGAATCAGCTATACCCGTAATAGCATTTTGTATAATATTTTACGAGTAGAAGGAGAATATAAAAGCGTTTTATGTGTTTTATGTGTTGCAGAAAATTATATCCTCTCTTGATTGTCATACATTGTGTTCGTTTTTGAGTGTCAAAAGTTTGAAACAAGGATTAAGTTTACATCAGAATGGAAGGATGGATAGCTTATACCTACTTAAAGTTTTGGAAAGATATCACTTTAATACTTTCTCAACTGGTAGTTTCTGATGTGTTTCTATGCAGGATAAGTGTTTGGTAATAAAAATATAAAGCCCCAATAGTATCATAATTTTAAGTTTTTTAAGTTGCGTTTTTTGACGTAAAATATGTTTTTATTTTTTAAAATAGTGCAAGCAATATAGCCTTACTTTCTAATGACTCATTAGGAAGTCGATTTGAAAACGGTACATGATGTTTCCTTAGATTAAGTTGTTAGGAAAATTCTGATTTTCAAAATGATGCCTTTAAAAATTCTGTGTTACACAATTCTGCAAAAAAATATGTATACAAAAGTAGCTTCATCAAAAAGACTTACAACATTTGTTGCTTCTCTATAAACATTAAAATTTTGTTCTTGCTGTGGCCAGGGGTCCTTTAAACGAGAGAACCTGCTACATTCCATAACTTTAATATATTTTTGTTTTATTAGGGTCCGCCATTTTAGGTTTTTTTTCAACTAGTGCTTATTTCGTGAATAGTAACACTTAGCTCATATCTGATTTGACAGATAATTAGTTTTATCCTTCCGCTGAACGAATATGGTTGTGTTTACGCTTGGACAACGCTGGGACAATGCTTAGAGAAGATACCGATTTTGCCAAAAAAAAAACATCTTTTCAGATGAAGTTCATTTTGATCTTGGCGGGTATGTAAACAAACAAAATTGTCGCATTTGGGGCACAGAAAACCCGCATGCATACATTGAAAAGCCGATACAGCCGAGTCACTGTTTGATGGGGATTTTGGTCCAGAGGCATAATTGAGCCATTTTTCTGCGAAAATGAGCAGGGAGTGGCCGTTACAGTCAATGGCGATCGTTATCGGACCATGTTTAACGAATGTTTGTTTGCAAAAGGAGGAGGAGGATATTGGCAACATTTGGTTTCAACAGGACGGCGGCGGCGCTGCGCTACATGCCACACAGCCGAAGCTACACTCGATGTTTTTATAGCATTTTCAAAAAAAAAGTTATTCGGCGGACCCTTTATTATTCATTACTTGTATAAGTTACTAGATTCTCGTGAATATAAGTCTTCAATTCTGTAAGATCTATAAATGATGGCTGTGTAGGCAAGGGAGCTCCAAAGGCAGACTCCTGGAATAGTGCACATTTCAAAAAGGGTTAAATATCAAAACACCGAAAAGTTGTTCGGTTCATTTATGTTAGTTTTAACTGTAAATTAAAAAAAAATCTTTTAGCTTAACTTTTTTCACTCCTTGAATTGTGACACAAGAATAGTTTAAAACAAAAACAGCAACCCTGTTTGCCTTTGTCGCATTTTTCCTTATTTTTCAAGAACAAGAATGAAATTAATAATGAAAGTTACGTGGTGTCTCCTAAATTCAACATTTTTAAACATTTGGATGCGTTTCTTCATTTAAACATACCTTAATGTAAGACACATATTCATAGTCATATTTTAAACCCGAGTCTATTTGAATTGGGTAGTACCCATGGCTTGATGGTTAGTGCGTTGGACTGTCATGCCAGAGGTCCTGGGTTCGATCTCCGCCTATGCCATCTAAAGTTTTTTCACGGGTACTGCTACTGCCTCTTGCGAGGAATTGACAAATTCTCCAAGAGTAATTCTTGTCATGAAAAGTGCTTTCTCGAATTAGCTGTTCGGAATCGGCTTAAAACTGTAGGTCCCCTCCATCCCTGGTAACAGTACTCGCACACAGGAATGGTTGAGAGTTGTAAGTCACTAGGCCCTAGTTCTCAACGGACTGTTGCGCCACCTAATTTATTTATTATTATTTGAACTGGAGTCTAAATTTAACATATAGGTTAGACACAGCTGCTATTCATAAAGAATTTTCCAGCTCTGTTTAGTTAGAAACATGTTTAAGGCATATTCAATTCTGAAAAATTTCACTTAAACCTATACAAAATGACTTGTAGAGAGCCAAAATCTTTGAAACCCTTTAAACTATTTTGTTTGCTGTTAGTTGAGAAATTTTATGAAGTCGGGCTGTTGGTTTTAAAACTAGGAAGCACGCAGATATTAGTAAACATTTCATTGAAATTCAATCTATAATATTTAGAAGGTCAATCATAAACTTGACAGTTTTTTTCTCGAATCGATACCTTTCATACAAATCGTCTTCATCTATATTTCAAAGGGGTCCAATCGGGTTAAGCAGAGCTTTCGTTTTCTGTTAGTTGGTAGCATTCCAACATCCAGCAAAATATCAAAATATTGATATGTATATGCTTAAGTCTTTTGACATTTTAATTTTTGTTTTTAAATTTTGAAATAAAATGTCTCGTAAGTTAATTTTCTCTATCAGTTTGCTTATTTTTGACGTTTAATAGATTTAGAAACAGCTTAAACATAGGTTCCGTCGTGTTTATTTTTAGACTCCAGATTATCGTTTTAAAATGGGTTTAAGTTGTCTATGGATAACATAAACTGAAGTTTAGCTTAGCAAAGACAAAATAAGAACTTATGAAGGAACTATGAATATGTCTTCGGCCTAAAAGTTCGCAACGCATTCAAAATCATTACTTCTGTATTTTCATGGTGAGTTTAAGAAAAACGTGTTTGACAATTTCAAAATTCAATCTAGCAATCTACGGTAAATTTGAATGTGCGAAAACAAACAAAAGAGAACTGTGAAAAAAGAAAAATCTCACCTCATCTCTTTGTTTCTGTAACTCACATTTTTGTTCATGTGTGAGTTCAGCCTAAGAATGATGGGATCGTCAACGGCAATTAGGAAATAAGGCGTACAAACTTATACATGCATGTCAAAGTCAAACTGTTTTGTCAATCGTGAAAGCAAGTCATATGTGTACCTATATATATGTACTTTTTACATACATGTTTCTTAGTACCTATGTGTATAAAATAGTGCCAAAAAAGAAAAAAAAAAAACACTTGACATCTAAAATAAAAAAAAATAATATAATATACATATATTTTTTTTGATTGATTGATTGATTGATTTGGAGAGTGAAAGTGAAGGTGAAGAAGTGTCCTGTGCTAAAATCAAAAGAAGATATGAGATAAAAGCAACCCATTCGAATTGAGTGAAAATGAGTAAATATTATACAAAAAGAAAAGAAAGGTTATGTATAACATTTGTAAAACAATTTTTTTTTTAGCTTTGTGTAGCAGTTTAGAGTCAACAAGGAATGTTTTCACACGATACTCAGCTCGTTAGATCTTCCAGAAGACAGAAGAGAACATCTGTTCCACCAGTTCTACAGCATATAATATTTAACATCAACCTACTTTTTTCTTTAAGATCTTTTTGTGTAGGACCCTCTGTGTTTAGGGATTCAATCAGTTTTCCCCACAGCATATTGCTATTTTTCCTCCCTTGGGCAGTTTTAAAAATTCCCCTCTCTAAATCAACGTGAGAACTCATAAAATTGGTCAAAAATCTCAGTCTGTTTTTTTATTTATTGACATATTATTTTGTTTTTCCATTTTTCTCATACAAAAATCGATGCCGACGATAACTAATTTCTGTCGAGTGAAAACTTTTGTTTCAAACGTCAATTTGAAGTTTGTGTGCTGCCGAATCTGGCGAAACAATCGAGGACACTCGATTGAACCAAAATGTGTGCTGCCAATGCTCGATTGTATCGACTAATACTAAACTCGGTTGTATCAAGTTTCGTGCTGGCACCCCTGATATTAACATTGTCAACAGACACAAAAATTATTTTCCGAAACCCAAAGAGTGACAGTAATGGAAGTACCACCAAAAGTTAACGCCATTAGCTACGTATACCTTTGGCACCACACACGGCCATTTTAGTTGAGCAAACTAAAACAACGGTCGACTCGCTCTAAGTCGAATTTCTCTCTAACTCGAACTTTTTCACCATATTTTTGCATTCCCCTCAATTATCGATACGAACACAATCCTCTAAAGTAGAACTTCCTCTAAGTTGAAATTCCCTCTGACTTGAACAAATTCTTTAGATTCTTGGACTATGTTCAATCCCTCTAAGAATTTTTCTTATGAGCAAACGTTAACAGAAAATTATAAAATTTTAATTTTACAAAAATTAACTTTAAAAGAACTTCATTATTATTCATTGGTTGTTAATACATTATTCATGTGAGGGAAATTCTTATTTTTTTAAAAATTTAATGCTTTAAGATAAATTATGGCCAGAAGAAAATTGAATACATTAGATCTTGCCACGAAGATTCGTTTAATTGAAGAAAATGAAAATGGAGTTGAAAGGAACAAGAAAATTGGGAAGATTTTGGCGTTCCCAGGTGTACTCTTTCTTCGATATGGGCTGAAAGAGAATAATTAAGCACTCGGGAAGATTATGTTAATATCAGTGGCCACCTTGTGAGTATGAAAGAGTTGACAAAGCTGTTTTCAAATGGTTTGAAAGTATGCCTGGCAATAGTTTACCTGTAAGCGGCTCAAAAGAAAGCGCTGGAATTTGCACACAGATTACTTACTTACTTACTTAAGGTGGCGCTACAGTCCTGTGTGAACTAGGGCCTCACCCAACAAACTTCTCCATCTAGCTCGGTCCCTAGCTAGATGTCTCCAGTTTCGCGCTCCGAGTTGGGTGAGGTCACCTTCCACTTCTGCACGCCACCTGATTCGCGGTCTTCCTCTACTGCGCTGTCCTGTGGGTGTGGATTCGAAGACTTTCCGGGCCGGAGCATTGGTTTCCATGCGCTCTACGTGACCTAGCCATCTTAGTCGTTGGACTTTTACCCTTCTTGCTAAATCTACGTCGCTGTATAGCCCGTACAGCTCGTCGTTCCATCTTCTCCTCCACTCCCCTTCGATGCATACGGGACCGTAGATCACACGAAGAATCTTTCTCTCGAAACGACCCAAGGTGCTTTCATCCGCTTTTGTCAAAGTCCATGCTTCTGCACCGTATAGCAGGACGGGGATGATAAGGGTCTTATATAGCGACACTTTGGTCCTTCGAGAGAGAATTTTTCCACTCAATTGCTTTCTTAACCCAAAGAAAGAGCGGTTAGCAAGAGTTATTCTTCGTTTGATCTCAGCGCTGGTGTTGTTTTCTGCGTTTACAGCGGAGCCTAGGTAGACGAAGTCCTTGACTACCTCAAAGTTACGTCTGTCGATGGTGACGTTTTGACCAAGACGTCGGTGTTGTAGGTCCTTTCTTGATGACAGCATGTACTTTGTTTTGCCCTCATTAACCGTTAAACCCATTTTTGCCGCCTCTGCCTCAATACTCACAAAAGCCCCATTGACATCACGCTGAGTTCTTCCGATTATGTCAATGTCATCAGCATATGCTAGTAATTGGACAGACTTTTGAAAGATAGTGCCTCTGGTGTTGACGTGTGAGCTTTGCACTATTCTTTCAAGTACGATGTTAAAAAAATCACATGACAGCGCATCACCTTGTCTAAAACCTTTTTTGACATCGAAAGGTTCAGTTAAATTGTTTCCAACCTTTATGGAGCAGCGTGAATTCTCCATGGTCATCCTGCACAAACGGAAGAGTTTGGCAGGGATGCCAAAACTAGACATGGCTCTATACAGTTCGTCCCTGTAGATACTGTCATATGTGGCCTTGAAATCGATGAAAAGATGGTGAGTGTCGATTTGGTGTTCTTGGGTTTTTTCCAGGATCTGCCGTAATGTGAATATTTGATCGACTGTGGACTTTCCTGGTCTAAAACCACACTGATAAGGACCTATCAGGTTGTTGACGATGGGCTTTAGACGTTCACATATTACGGCAGAGAAGATTTTATAAGCGATGTTAAGTAGACTGATTCCTCTATAATTGGTGCAGTTTAGAGGGTCTCCTTTTTTCAGGATCGGGCAAACAATACTGAGGTTCCATTCATCGGGCATGCTTTCTTCCGACCATATCTTACAGATAAGTTGGTGCATGCTCCTAACCAACTTATCTCCAGCTGCTTTAAAGAGCTCGGCATTCAAGCCATCCGCTCCAGCGGCTTTGTTAGACTTCAGCTTAGATATGGCAATCTTTATTACGTCTAAGTCGGGAGGACGGGATTGTTGGCTTTCGTCGTCTATGTTGAATGGATCATCTTGCCTGACAGCGGAATTCGGTTCGTCGTCGCCGTTATATAGTCTGCAGAAGTGGTCCTTCCATATCCTCAGCATTGACTGCGGTTCCACTATGATGTTTCCACTTTCGTCTTTGCAGCCTTCGGTTCTAGGTTTATGTACTTGTGAATTTCGTTTCACCTGTTCATAAAACTTTCGAACTTCATTTCTGCTTTTAAACCTCTCAACATCTTCGACCGCACGCTTCTCATGCTCTCTCTTTTTCCTTCTGAGAAGTCGGTGTTCCTCTCGCCTCTTCTGCTCATAGAGCTCATGAGCAGCTCTCGTCCTTTTATGCAGCGCCGCCTTGCGTGCCTGTTGTTTGGCTGCATTTGCCTGCCGGCATTCCTCATCAAACCAGGGGTTCCTTGTTGGTGGTCGCTTGAAACCCAGCACGTCAGAGGCGGCTTCTCTGATTGCGTCTTGGCAATGTTGCCACTGGTTTTCTATACATTGTGTTGGTGGCACAGAACTTTGAGAGAGGTTACTTGTAACTCGGTCGGAGAAGGATTTGGCGATCTCTTGCGATTGTAGCCGTTCGACGTTGTACCTTCTCCCAACATCTCCCTGTTTTGCCTTGGGCCTGGAAACCCGAAGTGCTACCTTGGCTACAATAAGGTAGTGGTCCGAGTCGATGTTAGCTCCTCGGAAAGTTCGGACATCCATGATGCTGGAAGCGTGTCTGGCGTCGATCGCAATATGGTCAATCTGGTTGACGGTAGATTTATCTGGAGATCTCCAAGTTCCTTTGTAGATGTTGAGGTGTGGAAAACGCGTACTGGCTACCATGAAGTTTCGCCCCGCAGCAAAATCTATGAGCCTGAATCCGTTGTCGGAAGTGTTGTCATGCAGGCTATTTTTCCCGATTATTCCACCAAAGATGTCTTCCCTTCCTAGCTTGGCATTAAAATCGCCCAGGACAATTTTAATATCGTAGCTAGGACACTGCTCGTATGTTTTGTCTAAGAGCTCGAAGAACATATCTTTGGTGTTGTCATCCTTCTCATCTGTGGGGGCGTGCGCGCATATCAGGCTAATGTTGCCGAATTTAGCCTTGATGCGGATGGTCATGAGGCGCTCGTTGATGCACCTATAGCTTAAGACTTGTTGCCTAAGTGTGGCTCCAATGACGAAGCCGCATCCAAATAAGCGCTGTTGGTTTTCTCGGTAGCAGTCACCATAGTAGATATCGCAGTTTTTCATCCTCTTTTTGCCCGGCCCATCCCATCGTATTTCCTGGATGGCGGTGATGTCTGCTTTATAGCAGTCGAGGGCCTCCGCTAATTCTTCGGCTGCACGTGGTCTGTTAAGGGACCTAACATTCCACGTGCATATCCGAAGTTCGTTGTCCTTAATTCGTTTGCGTTGGTTGTCAGCAGTAAATCCGTCCGTACACAGATTAGGATTTCTTAATTTCAAGGCAAGTGATGGGTGATTAACCAGATTTAAAACCAAAGATTTGTTTGGTGAAAGTGCTGTTGATAATAATGAATGGAAACAACAGATTTTAGAAGTTGTCTGAGGATTTAAACCGGAAGACATTTTTAGTATCGATGATACGGGATTTTTTTTAACAAATGTTTGCGACACGTACCTTGGCTTTGAATGGGGAAAAATGTTTTGGAGGGAAGCACAGTAAAAAAAGAGGAACATGTTGGACATGGGGTCCAACATGACAGGCCCAGAAAAGCTTAAGCTCTTATTCATCGGGTAGAGCCAACCAACGTTTTTGGTTGATAGCAGATCATTTTACTAGTTGGCTTTTCAAGCTATGATAATCCATTTAATCAAGTGATAAGTGAAGCCAAAATAATAAACATCGAAATGCCAGAAAAGAATGTAATCGAAAATATAATTAAAATATTGCGAACAGCTATTGAATTAACAGACGATGTATCAGATAAGGTTCAAAACAGCCATTTTTAAATAGAGTCATTTTTAAACGAGTGAATAATCCAGCCAATGAAAATTTTGCCATTTCTCGACGTTTCAAGGTCCCTAGAGTCAAAATAAAAGATTTTTAAAAAGATGTCTGTGCGTTCGTACGTCCGTACGTCCATAGCTCAAGAACCAGAAGAGATATCGACTTCAAATAAATTTTGTTATACAGATAATAAGGCAGAAAGATGTAGAAAGGGCTTTCAAGAAAATTGCGTGGGTGTTTTTTTACTATAGCAGTTTAAAAAAAGGTGAACATTTTGGTTAAACCTAAATATCTCATGAACCAATGACGCTAGAGACTTGAATTAAATTTTATATTATTATTATTGTAACGTGATACAAAACAATTATATTTTTGGAAAAAAATCCAATTAACGGTTTTTTTATAAATCAAAAAAAAACTGAAAAAAAATTTGTCACCTCGAAAATTTTACGACTTAAATGGGATTTCATCTCCAAAACAATTTTGTGCAACGGAGAATAATGTGTTTGACATCTGATAAAATTTTGAGAAAAATCTAATTGACAGTTTTTTTTATAAAAAATAAAAACTTAAAAAAACACATTACTCAAAGTTGGTAAAAATTGAATTTCGACTCAAATATCTTTTCAAAAACTTGAGATTATGGCTTCAAACTTATTTTATCTTATAAGAAATATTGTTTTCAACATTGTGAAAAATATTGAGAAAAATCGAATTGACAGTTTTTATACAAAAAAATAAAAACCTAAAAAAAAAATTAACAAAAGTTGGTAAAAATTGATTTTCGACACAAATATCTTTTCAAAACTTTGAGATATTGGCTTTAAACTACTTTTATCTTTCAAAAAATATTGTTGTCAACATTCAGTAAAATTTAAAAAAAAATTGAATTGACAGTTTTTTTACAAAAAATTAAAAACCTAAAAAAAAATGTAACAAAAGTTGGTAAAAATTGATTTTCGACTTAAATATCTTTTTAAAAATTTGAGATTATGGCTTCCATCTAATTTTATCTTAAAAGAAATATTGTTTTCAACATTAGGAAACATTTTAAGAAAAATCAAAGGGACAGTTTTTTTTACAAAAAATAAAAACCTAAAAAAAAATGTATTAAAGTTGGTAACAATTGATTTTCGACTCAAATATCTTTTCAAAAGTTTGAGATATTGGCTTTAAACTACTTTTATCTTTCAAAATATATTGTTTTCAACAGGCAGTCAAATTTTGAAAAAATCTAATTGATAGTTTTTTTACAAAAAATTAAAAACCTAAAAATAATTTAACAAAAATTGGAAAACATTGTTTTTTGAGGTGAAGTATAATTGTAAAGTAACTGCCCTTTTTGTGGTATATATAAGCCATGCTCGCAACATTCGCTGAGTTGAGTTCGCTTCGTCAATGAGATTACTTGTTATGTGAATTATCTATTTAGCCTTAGAGTTTCTTTTAAAATAAATTGTAACATTATAAGTACAAGAAAAGAACGGGTTTTATTGAACAGCAAAATATCACAGTGGCGACGAGGTAAAAACGAAAAAAAAAAAAAAAAAATCGAATAAAGATCTAAAACACGTGCGCAACAAAAAAAATGTCTTTCGGTACTATTCCAACCTTCGATTGTGCTACTAATTGTTGGGATATATTCTTAATAAGAATAGAACAATTTTTTTTAGCAAATGACATCGATGACACAAAGGGCAAGCAAAAAGCCATTCTCCTTAACGCGTTGCATGAGAACTCCTACAAATTGCTTAAGAACCTGCTACATCCTACTAAGCCAGATGAGTCCACCACAGGAAGTATAAAGGCTGCATTTAATCAGTTCTTTAAATCATCAACTTCTGGATTCGCAGAGAGGCACAAATTTTATGAAGCCTCAAAATCAAAGCAAGAGACTATTCAACAGTGGGCAGCGCGTGTTCGAGAGCTTGCCATTAATTGTGATTTCGACAACTTTCTCACAATTGCTGTGCGAGATAAATTCATTATGGGTCTCGAAAAAGGTCCCGAGAAGGACAAGCTTTTCCTTGAAAATGTAAAAACCTTGACTTTGGAAAAGGCGATCGAAATTACGCAGACAGTGGAGTGCATACGAAACCAATACTTAGTGCCAGCGGTAAAATCTGAACCAGCAGACTCTGAACTGTACCGTATGGGATCCCGTAAACCTATAAAAAATCATGTGGTCAGCAAAGCTGACAAACCGGTGCAGTGTACAGTTTGTGGATATACAAATCACGTGGAGAGCCAATGTAAATTTCGAAACTATCGATGTAAAAAATGCAAACAACGTGGTCACCTTCAGAAGATGTGCAAGAAAGCTGATTCCAGTTCCAAGTCGCTGCATTATAATTTAAGTTCTTTTAAGAATAGTAGTTGTAGTGATAATGATATTGAATCTTTACCTTTATTTCATTTTAAAACATCTTCTAATTTAGAGCCTTTGACCGTGGATGTGGAAGTGAATGGTATTTTGTTAGCTATGGAAATCGATAGCGGTGCATCAAAGTCGGTGATATCACAAAAGTGTTACGATTTGCGGTTCTCCTCCTGTCCATTGCTTCCTACGAGTTTGGTTTTGAACAGTTACAACGGTGGAAGTATTAAACCAGCAGGATATTGCCGAATGAAGGTCAGGTATGAGAATCAAATCCGATTGCTAGATATATATGTTATTTCGAATGGTGGCCCGCCACTTTTAGGTAGAGATTGGATGAATGAATTCAACATAGGTTTTGGTAAAATAAATTTTTTAGAAAACTTAGATTGTGAATTAAAAAAGGTTCTTAATAAGCATATTTCGTTATTCGATGGAAAATTAGGCACTTTTAATAAAATGATAGTTTCGCTACAATTAAAAGAAAACGCGGAACCCAAGTTTTTTAAGCCACGACAAGTGCCTTTGCCAATCAAAGGCAAAGTAGAAGATGAGCTTTCTAAGTTAATTAAGTTAGGAGTGTTAGAGCATGTTGATTACTCGGAGTGGGGTACACCAATTGTTCCCATTCTTAAAAAGAATGGTGAAGTCAGGATCTGCGGTGACTATAAAGTTACACTCAACCCTCAACTTAAGGTAGTTCAACACCCATTTCCTAAAGTTGAAGAGCTATTTGCGGAATTACATGGTGGTCAAATGTTCACGAAGCTCGATCTGTCAATGGCTTATCAGCAGCTTTTGTTAGATGAAAAATCTAAGGATTTGACAACCATTTCCACCCATCTAGGTCTGTTGAGGTATACTCGTCTCGTGTATGGTGTAGCGTCTGCACCGGCAATTTTCCAGTCAACAATGGAAAAACTTTTACTTGGCATAGAAGGTGTTGTTATCTTTATGGACGATCTCTTAGTTACTGGTAGAAATAAGATGGAGCATCTTAAAAGATTAGAATCAGTTTTGAGTGTCTTGGAAGGTTCCGGTTTAAAGGTAGCTAAAGACAAATGTGAGTTTTTTTTCAAAGTCAGTAACCTATTTAGGCCATGTGATTGATAGCAAAGGATTACACCCAAGCCCAGAAAAGATTGATGCGATTGTTGGCATTGGAAAACCTTCGAATGTAGCCGAACTTCAATCGTTTCTAGGAATATTTAACTATTACAGGAAGTTTTGTCCAAACGTAGCAACAGTATGTGCGCCTTTGTACGATCTCTTAAAAAAAGACAGTCAATTTGTGTGGGGATCGAAAGAAGATGAAGCATTTGCAGAGGTAAAAAGTCTTTTAACATCGAATAAAATGCTAGCGCATTATGATCCTTCCGTTCCAATAAAAATTACTGTGGACGCAAGTCCGGTTGGCCTCGGAGGAGTTCTTGCTCACGTTTATCAAAATGGTGTTGAGCGCCCAATTTGTTATATCTCTAGGAAATTGTCTAGTTCTGAACAAAGTTACTCGCAAATTGAGCGCGAAGCGCTCGGCATAGTGTTTGCTGTAAAAAAATTTCACCATTATATTTTTGGCAGAAAATTTGTTTTGGTTTCCGACAATAAACCACTTATTTCCATATTTGGTCCGAAAAAAGGGATACCTACAATGACTGCCAACAGACTTCAACGATATGCCTTATTTTTGTCAGGCTACGATTTTGATATAGAGTATATCAATTCAAAGAAAAATATAGCTGATTACTTTTCTCGTAATCCAGTAGGTAATTCCAATGATAAGGTAATTGAATGTGAAAATAACATTAACATGAATTACATTAATGAATCAGGTGCTTTACCTATAACTTTTGATGTGGTTAAAAAAGAGACGAAACAAGATATTATCTTAAAAAAGGTCTCCGACTATACGTTGAGAGGATGGCCATCAAAAGTTACGGACAAAGAACTTAAACCATATTTCATGAGGAAGTCCGAGTTATCACTGGAAAATGACTGTCTATTTTGGGGATTTCGTGTAATTATACCCTCTTCTTTACGAGCAGCTGTTTTGAGTGAGATTCATAAATCTCACGCCGGAATTGTGAAAATGAAGCTAATGGCTCGCTCATATTTGTGGTGGCCAAGCTTAAATTCAGATATAGAGACCGTTTCCAAATCATGCGAACAATGTTTACCTTATAAGGCTACACAGCCGAAAACTAGTTTAATTAATTGGGATTGGCCGAAACAGCCTTGGTCAAGAATCCACTTAGACTTCATGGGTCCTGTATTTAATCAACAGTTTTTAGTTATAGTAGACGCGCATTCTAAATGGTTAGAGTGTATTGCCATGGGAAACAGTATAACTAGTAGTCGGACGATAGATGCTCTCCGCACGGTATTTGCTAGGTTTGGGTTACCAACACATGTTGTAACTGATAATGGAACTTCTTTTGTTTCAAAAGAATTTGAATTTTTTTTACAGAGTAATGGTATCAAACATTTAACATCACCGGTTGGTCACCCTGCAAGCAATGGACAGGCGGAGAACGCCGTAAAGACGATTAAACTCGCTCTTAAACGAGCCTTGCACAACACTAGTAATGGGAACTTAATTAAATCAATGTCGAACTTTTTGTTGGATTATCGAAATACCATTCACTGCTCCACTGGTTACTCTCCTGCTCAGCTGATGCTCAATAGAAATTTGAGAGGGAGATTAGATTTGATTAATCCGATGCATGCACATAAAGATTTGCCTGATATCGAGCTTGCTAAAAACAATGTTAAAAAAAGTCAAGAGAAGCAAAGAAAATATTATCGCGGGAAGGCAAAATATATGCGTGTTGACGATTATGTACTTGCCAAAGATTACAGCGTGGCGGGTAAAGTAAGTTGGTTAAAAGCTAAAGTTATCAGAGTTCTAGGAAAAAAATATTATTTAGTTAAATGTTGTAAGAATAATATTGTATGGAAAAGACATATTAATCAATTGCATATCTATGTAAAAGATAAAAGTTTAAATGAAAATTATGTATCGAAGCACTTGGAAGATTCAAGTGAACGAGTAGTTTGTTCAACTCAAAAAAATGAAGCACCTCCAAATAATACAAGTACGATTGAAAGTTCACCTTCTGTGAATTCAGTACAGAAAGCTTCTTCTCCTTATAGAGATAAATTAAGAGAAAGAAATTTGAAAATCAGTTACAAGTGTTAATGAATTATTATAAGTATTTTTGCCTGGATTTATTTATTAATTGAATTATTTAAGTAATCGTTTACAAGCGAACTAAGGGGGATATTGAAGTATAATTGTAAAGTAACTGCCCTTTTTGTGGTATATATAAGCCATGCTCGCAACATTCGCTGAGTTGAGTTCGCTTCGTCAATGAGATTACTTGTTATGTGAATTATCTATTTAGCCTTAGAGTTTCTTTTAAAATAAATTGTAACATTATAAGTACAAGAAAAGAACGGGTTTTATTGAACAGCAAAATATCACATGAGGTAAATATCTTTTTAAAACTTTTAGACATTGGCTTCAAACTAATTTTATCTTATAAGAAATATTGTTTTCAACATTCGATAAAATTTTGAGAAAAATCGAATTGTAAGTTATTTTTACAAAAAAATAAAAACCTAAAAAAAAACAATACTAAAACTTGGTAAAAATTTACTTTTACTCAAATAGCTTTTTAAAAATTAAAAATATTGGCTTCAAACTTATTTTATTTCACAGAAAATATTATTTTCGATAGTCAATTAAATAAAATCTACAAAAAATAGTACGCAAATTTGGTAAAAATTGATACATATAGACAAACTTTTAAGCAAGACAAATCGACAGACGGGATGGGAAGTTATCAGTGTGGGTCGCATCCCAGCCTCTTTTTATTGATTGTAATCTTTCTTATTTTCAATAAAGAAAATAATAATTTTTCTACCTCGAATTTAAAAAAAAACGAACATATTATGACATCTCGTGAAAGTTCGACGATGTTCAAATGGTAGACGTGTGCATTCAAGAGGACACAAGCGTCCACAGGTTCTCAAAACCAACCTTTGTCTATCAACTCCTACTCTCACCTCACCTAGTACCTCAACTGGAGATTAGGTTCCAACCCCAGTGGAAAGTTGTTGGAGGCAGAAAACGAGAGAGGGGGGAAAGGTGTTTCCACTAAGGCACCTCTCCTTATCCAGACGGCAGTGGAGGAATTCCCGAGATGGAATCAACGGTGGCGTCTACAGTTACAGTAAGGTTGAACTACTTAGTGAACACCTTATAGGGCTTCTACGACATATTCGGAGCCCAGGCCTGTAAGGAGCGGTTTATATGGCTCCCCGTTCTTGGAGTTATACTAAGGATCTGGCCCTCCAGGTTTTTTGTGCCGTCGGGGTGACTTCCTGGCCACGTAAAAATATAATAGTTGCGAAGCACCAACAAGCCTCGGATACGGACGGATTTACTGTTGACAACCTACGCAAACGAATTAAGGACAACGAACTTCGGATATGCACGTGGAATGTTAGGTCCCTTAAAAGACCGGCCGAAGAATTAGCGGAGGCCCTCGACTGCTATAAAGCAGACATCACCGCCATCCAGGAAATACGATGGGATGGGCCGGGCAAAAAGAGGATGAAAAACTGCGACATTTACTAAAGTGACTGCTACCTAGAAAACCAAGAGCGCTTATTGAGATGCGGCTTCGTTATTGGAGCCAGACTTAGGCAAGAAGTCTTGAGCTATAGGTGCATCAAGAAGTGCCTCATGACCATCCGCATCATGGCTAAATTCGTCAACATTAGCCTGGTATGCGCGCACGCCCCACAGAAGAGAATGAACACCAAGGATATGTTCTTCGAGCTCTTAGACAAAACATATGAGCAATGTCCTAGCTACGATATTAAAATTGTCCTGGGTGATTTTAATGCCAAGCTAGAAAGGGAAGACATCTTTGGTGGAATAATAGGGAAAAACAGCCATGACAACACTTCCGACAACGGATTCAGGCTCATAGATTTTGCTGCGGAACGAAACTTCATGGTAGCCAGTACGCGTTTTCCACACCTCAACATCCACAAAGGAACTTGGAGTTCTCCACATCAATCTACCGTCAACCAGATTGACCATATTGCGATCGACGCCAGACACGCTTCCAGCATCATGGATGTCCGAACTTTCCGAGGAGCTAACATCGACTCGGACCACTACCTCGTTGTAGCCAAGGTAGCACTTCGGGTTTCCAGACCCAACGCAAAACAGGGAGATGCTGGGAGAAGGTACAACGTCGAACGGCTACAATCGCAGGAGATCGCCAAATCCTTTTCCGACCGAGTTACAAGTAACCTCTCTCGAAGTTCTCTGCCGCCAACACAATGTATCGAAAACCAGTGGCAAGAATACCATGCAGCCATCAGAGAAGCCGCCTCTGACGTGCTGGGTTTCAAGCGACCACCAACAATTAATCCTTGGTTTGATGAGGAATGTAGGCAGGCAAATGCAGCGAAACAACAGGCACGCAAAGCGGAGCGGCGCGGCGGCGCTGCATAAAAGGACGAGAGCTGATCATGAGTTCTACGAGCATAAGAGGCGAAAGAAACACTGACTTCTCGGAAGGAAAAAGAGAGGGCATGAGAAGCGTGCGGTCGAAAATGTTGAGAGGTTTTAAAGCAGGAATGAAGTTCGAAAGTTTTATGAACAGGTGAAACGAAATTCACAGGTACATAACCCTAGAACCTAAGGCTGCAAAGACGAAAGTGGAAACATCATAGTGGAACCGCAGTCAATGCTGAGGTTATGGAAGGACCACTTCTGCAGACGGCGACGACGAACCGAATTCCGCTGTCAGGCAGGATGATCCATTCAACATAGACGAAGAAAGCCAACAATCCCGTCCTCCCGACTTAGACGAAGTAAAGATTGCCATATCTAAGCTGAAGTCTAATAAAGCCCCTATAGCAGCATCTATAGGGACGAGCTGTAGCTGTCGACAGACGTTACTTTGAGGTAGTCAAGGACTTCGTCTACCTAGGCTCCGCTGTAAATGCAGAAAACAACACCAGTGCTGAGATCAAACGAAGAATAACTCTTGCTAACCGCTGTTTCTTTGGACTAAGAAAGCAATTGAGTGGAAAAGACCTCTCTCGAAGGACCAAAGTGTCGCTATATAAGACCCTTATCATCCCCGTCCTGCTATACGGTGCAGAAGCATGGACTATGACAAAAGCGGATGAAATCACCTTGGGTCGTTTCGAGAGAAAAGTTCTTCGTGTGATCTACGGTCCCGTATGCATCGAAGGGGAGTGGAGGAGAAGATGGAACGACGAGCTGTACGGGCTGTACAGCGACGTAGATTTAGCCAGAAGGGTAAAAGTCCAACGACTAAGATGGCTGGGTCACGTAGAGCGCATGGAAACCAATGCTCCGGCCCGGAAAGTCTTCGAATCCACAACCACAGGACAACGCAGTAGAGGAAGGCCGCGGATCAGGTGGCGCGCACAAGTGGAAAGTGATCTCACCCAACTTGGCGCGAAGACATCTAGCTAGGGACCGAGCTAGATGGAGAAGTTTGTTGGGTGAGGCCCTAGTTCACACAGGACTGTAGCGCCACCTTTAGTAAAGTAAGTGAAAGTTCGAAAGTGTTTTTATGCCCAATTCAAATTGTATTATTGTTTCCTCCACAATTTTGTTCCTCGAAACTACAGAGTTCTGCAATTCCAGGAAATCAAAGCCACCCAACTTGGTGCTGGAATACCGACTCATGGTATTATTCAACTTTGCTTCTACCCACTGCAACCAGAGTAACTTATATAAAGGTTTTCACTTAGTATGGAACTATTTCCATATGTATGGAACTATGTATAGAGATAGACAACATTGTTAGTTTTTTCTGGTAGAATCTTACTTACTTCTTGATTCCTGGAAATGTGTACACACATCAGTAATAATTTAAAAACCATCTTCCATTGAAATGAAAACCAAAGCTGATGTATTTTTTTCTAAGCATTCGACTATACTTGTCTTCCTCTTAACTTTTGGAAAGCGGTAATTTGTGCAAAAAAAAAAAAAAAAAAAACAAAAATTCACATTTTCGAAAAAAACACGCAATAAGATAAGTGTAGTATACTGTATAAGTGCCAACGTTAGACACCTTCGGGCTATAAAGAGACAGAGTTAGACTTTAAGTTTCCTTTTAAGAAGTCTATAAAATGTTCCATTTTTAATAGGTCACTATTTGGGCAGCTATCACTTTTGTAGCTGTCATTTTTTGACATTTGAAAACTACTCAATTGCTAAAACTGGACTGGTAGGCGCACGCTTCAACAATATATTTAAATAAATAAAATTCACTGCAATAATATTTAAAATGTGAATAATCAAAAATTCAAGAATATTTGGTGAAAATCCTCTCCATCCTCAACATGTCACTGGTTTTGTTGTCCTTGGGTTAAAAAAAATGTAAAATGTGGTTTCTGGAACTGTTACCTACAATGAATGGATTGATCTACAGAGCTATGATTAATATTAATGTGGATGACGTTTATTTCCAACAAAACTTTCTGTAGTCACATCCCTGTGCTACAGAGTACGGTCCTTAATCTTTTATCCGTGTTGAATGATGACTGCTCAGCCGGTCCTGATGGTATTCCCCCGATAGTATTAAAAAAGTGTATAGTAATGCTTTAGTTGAACCCCTTGCATTCATATTCATCTTATTGCTCTAAAAACAGGCACATTTCCCAGTATATGGAAGATGTCATTTCTAACACCAATTTTCAAGAAAGGGAACTGCACGCCCATTGCAAAGCTCTCTTGCATTCCTAAATTGTTTGAACAAGTTGTTTGTGAAAATATAGCATTTTTTCGTAAGAATCTCATTTGCGAACATGATTTTGTGAAAAAAAGATCAAGCGTTACAAATCTTCTCAAATTCTCAATAATATGTTCAAACGCTTTAGAACAAGGGTATGACGTTGACTATATATACGCAGGGCCGTCGAGAGAAAATCCGGGCCCGGGACGGAAAAATCTCGGGCCCCCCTTATTTACCATTTTTTTTTTCAAAGTTCATGCCTACTGATATGGTACGTTCTAATTTCAATTACGAATAGCATCAGCATGACATTGGTTGGAATCAACGGAAATAATAATTTTTTGTTCGCAAAGTGAACCGAAAAAAAGTGTTAATCATCAAATCAATCTCACGGGTATCGTCCAGTTTAGTTGAAATGGAAGATGGATAGAAAATAATTCTACATGCGAGTAGAACAGACAACGACAGTTAGTAACTGATAATACGGTCGATTAACTATTTAAAAAAAAAATTAGCATGAAGATCTATTACCTACTATGAAAATAAAATAGAGCGAAGTAAAAGTATTTGAAATTTGTCCCTAAAAAAAACTATGTATTTTAAAAGGTTTACATTAAATATTCTTTATTGTTTTTCTTTATATTAAAATATTATCACAATGTTTTCATAAGAGTTAGTTTGCATTCAATGAAATATTTCTTTTTGCAAACGAGCTTTCCTAGCTTTCTGAGCGGCAAAACAACTTATAATTGAATCGAAATTCAATTTCCTTGCCAAAGGTGCTTCGATGCATAGTGTAGCAAGTCCAGAAACACGATCTTGTGATGAGCACGAACGATGAAAATTCTTTGTTCTGGCTAGGACGCTAAATGAACGTTCGGCACTAGCTACGGTTACAGGAATTGTGGAAAACACACGGAGAGCAACACAAATGTTGGGGAAAATCGTCTCCAAGTTCTGGGAATAAATAGCATTGAGCAAGCTCAATGGCGGAAGTTCTGCTTCAAAATTGGCTTCATAAATGTGTTTCAGATGAATTATTTCTTCTTTCAACTCTTGAGACACATGCGAGTTATACTTTTGGATGAATCTTGTAGCGGAGTTTTTAATCTCAATTTCGTCCATTGTTGAAAACTGCCATAAAAATGAAAATGTAGCATTCAAATTCTTCATCGTATCGAACCGACGAGAAATTCCAGATAAAATTGAATCAACTATGACATAAAAGGTGTTTCTCTTGAAATTTATTTCTTCGTCTGTTTCAATTTGCTCTCCGCCTCCTCGATTTTCTCCAAAATGTCTCTTTAATTGCCTTTTTCGGTTCGATGGGAACGATTCTGGAACATCCCCCAATCCAGTAGCAACTGCTTTGCATTCAGATAAAATTTGATCCCATCCGTTTCGAATAATCTTCAAATCCGAGATCAAGTTGTCAAGATTTCGAATTTCAACGTCAATAGTCATGTTTCTGGATTGAAGAATGATACTTCTTTCATTTATAGCGCTAAGAACCTTGCACCAAATCGAAGACATCAGGACGCATTCAAATTTATGCATATATTTTAAAACGCCATTTACATCTCTTCGAGCTTCAGCAGTTAAATTAATATCACTTAAGGCTTCTAATGATGTTCTAAGGTTTTTTAGATGATTTGCAAATGGTTTCACTGCCTCAATTCTAGCTGACCATCTTGTATCGGAAAGTTTGTGAAGGGGATCCGGGCACATGTTCCTTAAGAATTTCCCAACGTTGGGCACTGCTGCTAAACAAGTTGAAACACTTTTGAACAACACCAAAAAATGTGATTGCGGCAGTACAACATTCCGCTGAATCGACTCCACACAAGTTAAGGCTGTGAGCTGCACATGGTGAATACACGGCATTCGGATTTTTCTTTAAAATATGACTTTGTGCACCATTATACTGTCCTTTCATATTGCTTCCATTGTCATAGCCTTGTGCACAACAGTCTTCTAAAGGGATTTCATTCTTTGCCAATGTTTCGCAGATCAAATCAGCTATTGCGGTGCCAGTTTTTTTGTTGCAATCGACAAATTCCAAAAACCGTTCTTGGATGGAGAACACATTTTCTTCCAAGCGCAGATATCGCAAAATAAATGTGTTTTGTTCCACATGACTTGAATCGGGTGTTGCATCGACAATTATAGCGAAGTATTTGGCGTTTTCTCTCTCCTTCAAAATAGCTGAATTCACATGTTGGGCACAAATTTTAATGAACTCATTTTGAATCTCAACGGAAAGGTAGTGGACTTGCAAACGTTTGTGTTCTTGTTGTGAAATTCTTACTTTTTCCAAGTGCTCCTGAAGTAAGGGGTCATAATGACTAATTAATTCCAAAATGCTCAAAAAATTTCCATTATTTGGCTCTCCAATAAGATTACTATCGCCTCGTAGTGCTAGTCCCCTTTCGCCAAGGAAGAGAATGGTGTCCAATATTCTATATAGAATTCCTTGCCATTTTTTGGTTTCCCTAGTGATTTCGTCATTGAGAAGAGAATCAATCGAAAAGTTTTTCTTTATTCGCAGTTGTAATGAGCGCCATCGAACGTAACACTGGACATGATCGGTATTGTTTTCATGGGCAGGCAATTTGTCGTAAAGCTTTTTTCACACTTGAAGGCAAGAATATCCTTCTGGACGACACAGATTTGAACGATGTGTATTGATTTTATTTGTTGTAAACAAACGACAAGGTAGGCAATAGAATGCATTTTTAAGGTTACTCCACACTAACCAATCGCGCTTTATCAATTCGCCGTTGGGTAAGATTTTCGAAAGCAGCGAGGTCGGAAATTTCTCGTTGTTTCGATCACGTGGAAAAGAAGCAGGTAACTTCTCATGGCCTCGACGAACTACGGCATCTGCTAAGTCAGGCTGCACGAACTCGGTATGTATTGTTCCAACATCGTAATCTTTAAGAAGGTCAGTTCTAACCATTCCCTTAGTGGAGTGTAATGTGCAATCTTTTTCTTTTTCCAATCCAGAAATTGGATTCGAATCGGAAATAACTGCACTTTCGGTCACTTGATTAAGTCCTGATGAGCAACTTGGCAGACTATCATTTACATCGCTTGAGTTCAATTCCAGTATTTCATTTGATTTTATTTCTTCTTCTGGCGTTTTTGAAACGAAATCCAACAGAGTTCTTTGGGTTTTCATGCTTTCTCTTTCAAGTCTCTCGCGCTTTAAGCGTTCTTTGCGCTTTTGAGCTCCCGACTGGTGTGTGTACATGATCTGTAATTGAAACGTTCAGTTAAAAAAGTAATGAAAATATCTATTTTTAAATGTTTTTAACTAATGGAAATGTACATACCTGTATTATATTTTAATTCACCAACACTAGTCTAATATTTTTTTTCAGTTTGGTAGGTATTTTACGCAGTAGTCACTAATTATGGTTCCAAAGTGTAAACTCACAAAAAACTTGTTTTTCTTTATATTTAAAAATTTGTAGCCGAAATAATTACACTTTTCTTCAATGTATGGTCTTTTGGATTTCCAAAAACGTTATGATGGAAAACTGTAAGCCAGCGATATTTATATAGATATTTGCAAATATCGGTATCCCCGCTAAAACCCTATCTGTGTCCCAATGTTTCTGAGAAACGCGATATATATATGTACATATCTCAATGACCATAGTTAGGAAGGCGGAAGAATTCTTTAAAAAACATTTAAAACAGTGCAGAAAATCTAAAACATAGAACAAAATTACGGGGAACCGAACGGGAAATTCCGGTGGACTACCTACATTATAAAAATCAAATGTTGGTAATTTTTTAATTTGACAATCTTTAAATTGTTTACTTAAACCTTTTTTTATGATACATACTCCCAATTAACAAACAATTTGACCATATGCATTTAAAGTCCAGTATCTAATAAGCTGCATCGTCGTACAAAAATTGTATACGAGTAGGTACATAATGCATCTAGCTCTATTCAGGTACACACAGACACAGTATCTTAGAACTAACCCAATCATCCCTAAATTTTAATTACCTGCTGTTATAAAATACGAAAACGTATTTACCAAGAGTCATTCATTCATTTACCCTTTGGTATTCATTCATAAAAAATCTTTCCTTAAATGCACAAAAAAGCATTATCCAAACTACCTGCATATGGCTGGTTTAATATACACACTTTGAAGTGATTTGATATCCATCAAATCTTCAGTAAACAACTTATTCAAAGTATTAATTAATAAATATTAGGGAAACCACAATTGAAAAACGTTTGCGTGGGATTTTCCGGTCCCCCGAAACCGAATCAAAAATTTCGTTTACAGCAGAAACAGAAATAGAAGAAAAGAAACTTTATAAAAACAGAAACCGAAATAAATATTTGTGTTTTGTTTTAATTTGCCGGGCCCCTTAAATTGACTTTAAACATTTTTAAAATAAAATAAATTTGATAAAATAAATAAGAAAAGCCAAACAATTTATTATAACTTTCTTTGAATAGTTCAGAGTTGCCCAATTTTCCATTAAATATTAAACAAAATGTACGCCAATAATAATCAGGGGCCCAGATCGGCAAGCTTGTGACTGATAGATTGGTAGATAACATACAAACTGGGGCCCGATTGCGAAAGCATGAATGGTTTTTAAATTTTCGGGCCCCTAAAAATAAGTGGGAATAGGTATGTTGATGATGAGAGTATATTGAAAAAAAAAACACTCTTCTCATTGCTTTCAATTTTACGGGCCCCTAAAAAATCCCGGGCCCGGGGGGTTTCCCCCCTTCCCCCCCCCCTCTTGACGGGCCTGTATACGCTGACTTTTCTAAAGCTTTTGACCAACTTAGCCACGGAATTATTTTATTTAAACTTAAAGCTTGGATCAAATCATACCTTGAAAACAGATCCTATGATCAATCTGGTGTTCCTCAATTCTATTGACTCAATTCAACAAAATTTCATTTTGTGCGTGTTTAAGGCTTTAATTGTATTATTTTCTTACTAACAACTAACAAATGCATGATGAGCCTCTGATCGTAGTTTGACGCTTGATATAAGCTAACTACTTTCTAAAAATTCTGAAGTGTAAAAAAAAACGGTGACGGTACCAGCCAAAAAAGCAACGAAACCATCTCAATTTTGCAAGTAAGATTTCCTGATTTAGACTTTTTTATTTGAATCCACGTAAATAAGAATATCCATGCCAATGCTATAAAATAAATTCAAAATCTTAGGGATGGAATTTGTGAACTTATTTAGTAGCAAATGCGTGAATCGGTCATTGGAAATTTCATAAAAAGTATATGATGCTCCAACCAATAGCTGATATCGTGTTCATAAAAATACCTGTTTATTTAATAAACAAATGAAACCCCTTATTGGAAAGCCCTGTAAAACACTCTAAGACTTCAAATACCTAAATGATGCTACCAGTATTGTATTGCCAAACTTTACATTTCCCATGTTAAATTTTAGATCTAAGAACATTTTACACTGAATTTCATTGTAAACATTAAACATTTTGAAGATGATAAGAGCTACATAAATATTTTCATTGACTTTAAACCAATTCAATTAAGAAATTAAACAAAAAAACTTTTAACACATCAAAATTAAACAATAAAGCAACCTGTAAAAATAAGCTTCAACTTAAAAATTGCCATCGACTTTTTCCATAGACTTAGTATAGTGAAGTACGAGCAAGAACAAAAAAAAAAATAAAATTGTGAAGAAAAATTCAACACGAACGCACAATAAGTAAGTAAGTTGAAGTTCTATCTTCTATCAACCTTTCCCTTTATTGATTTTCAATTTCCTTCCACAAGAACGATAGAAGCATCATCTTCATCAGGCTTCAGTTTTCATTCTTCAGTTAGTCTTAGTCTCAATAGTATAACAAACCTTGCTCTTGGTGCTTCAACTTCCCCTGAAAGCAAAAGAAAGCATATAGAAATCGCATCGGCGCGGCGCGCGGCCGGCGACACGATAGCAGTAGCGGCGTTAAAAACGAAGACGTCGTCATCTTCGTCGTTGGCGGCAACAGCAAAACTTTTATCGATGCTTACTAAAAGGGAAACTTTTATACCCTTTCATCAAAATCATTTTTTCATCTTCTTATTCGATGATCAATAGAGCACGGAATCATTGCCTCATCATCGTTGTCGTTGTTTCTGTCGCCATCAGCTTATCTCCTTCATCCCCCGCCAAGCCAGCACCAACCTCCGCCCACCCATCCATCTCCTACAGTCATCAAAATAATAGTGCAAGCATTTAAGCAGAAGAAAGAGCACATTTTTTACTTAAATGGAACATCGTCCTTTGAATACAAGAGCGAATAAAAAGAGAAGAAAACACGAGGTAGCAATTCAAATAAAAAGAAAAGCATCCTCAAGGACATTACCTCGAAGCTTTTATTACTTCTCCCCTGATGAAATATTTACACATTCACACACTCATGGCACACCATCATGGGCACACAAAAAAAGGAAAACGAATAATAATCCTCTCCCCACAAAAGTTCCAAACACAACAATAGTAGCACTATCTTTTCATTAGAAATGCTATGGCAGGTATATACAGTTAGACTCGACTATAATACCAAATCCTTGCATTCTAAGCAAACCTATATCATATATGTACATATGTTTAGGTCTGTTTGGTTGAAGAAGGATGTATTTATGTGATGCTATTGAAAGTTATGTATATACAAGTTTTATAATCGAGAAATGTTGTTTTTATTTTGGACTTGGTTGGGTCTTTCCTGGAATTAATATAAAGGTATGTTATAGTTCTCAACTTTCAACAACAAAGTTCATATACACACAGTTCACAGTTGGTTGTCCTTGTTGTGTATCTTAAGGATTTCACTTTCTTTTTATTTGTATAGTTCATAGTCTTAAAGTTCTTTTTGAAACTATACTGACTGATGGACAGTTTCCTTCAACAAAATCTCAGAAGAAAATCAGTGAAGAAATTTATCGATCAGTCTTAGATCTTATTATTTTGCCACACATACACTAGAAGACAAGGAAACATATAAATATTTGTTTTTCTTGCACAGTTTTAAAACGTTTTAATCTTCACTGAAGTTTTAAAACTCTTTATGAAGTTCTGGGAATTTAAATACATGACCAAAGAAGCTTACGGAGTGCTAGTAGGTTGTTTTGAAGTAATTAAAGTTATTTATTAGGTAATTTTTCAAGGTGCCTAAAATCATTATAAATATGAGCGAACAAAAAATGATAACATCTCCAAAATTATTGTATGCATCGGAAAATTGTGTTTTGACATCTAAAGGGTTTTTCAATAAGGGTGGGTAGATGTTGAAATGGAATAAAACAAGCTGTGTGTGAGGCATTAACAAAATTATTTTTTATTTGAAAGGCGAATGTAAGCCATAAAGTGTGGAATATGACATCATTCAAATGCCCACCTCGGTTTCTTACGGTGGCACGGATCCGAGTGGTCCAATTTTTTTGAGCAATGGCCTGTGTTATGTTCACCTTTAGGGCATCGGTCGATTGCGGTTTATTTGCATAGACATGTGACTTCAATAAAACTCTAAGGAAAAAGTCTAGCGGGGTCAAATCTCATGACCTTGGTGGCCAATTCACATCACTCCTGCGAGAGATAACATTACCCTCAAATCTTTCATGCAAAATGTAAATCGTGGGGTTTGCTGTGTGGCACGTAGCGCCGCGGCCGTCCTGCTCGAACCACATGTCATCTAGGTCCATATGGTTCACTTTGGGCCATAAGAAGTTAGTTATCATTGTTATTCAGCGCTCGCTGTTGACGGTGACCGCCTCCCTAACGGTAACTTTTTGAGTATGCATTATCACCTGGTGAACCTCGCGTGGGTTGGCGTCCTCCCATATACGGCAATTTCGCTTGTTAACACAGCCATTCATCCAAAAATGCGCCTCGTCACTAAAGATGATTTTTCGGCCAGAATTGGGGTCCTCTTCCAAACGATTCGATTAGAAGCCCAGTCAGCGAACAAACGGCGCGGCGCGGCGTTGTCTCCTGGACCAGAAAGGCATAAACAAAACTCTAAGATTTTTGAAATGTTTTCATACTGTATCATTTTTTCATTGAAAAACTTGAAAATTTCAACCCACCTATATCCAGCACTCATTTGGCTCTCCTTCCATTCAAACATTTTTTCTGAAGAAACATAATTTTGTACACATGAAAACTCGTCGAAAACATCAGTGTCATTAACTGAAATATTGCTTCTCTTTTTCATAATATGCATTAAACTCGACTCCACTTTGTCCCAGGAAGGAGTGTAATTCTTTCTCTTCATTTATTTTTGGAGTGAAGGTTTTTTCAACAATGCAATAACTCCAACAGTCGGAGTGCACTCTCAAAATTACTTATGGAAAACGCCATAACTAGTGCATATGGAAAAAAGATGAGTTTCATTCACATTCACTGAAAGTTATTTTTACCATTGGCATGGTCAGTAAAACTCAATGGTAAAATTAATTTCCAGTGATGAAAGTCATCCTGTGCGCAAGTGTAAGCGTATTAGTTTAACTTCCCCTGTATGTTAGAATGTATAATATGATTGATTCTTGTAATTGTGAGATTAGGAAGTGTTCCGAAAAAGAAAAACAACGAATTATGATGTAAGGGTACGTTTTCATTAAACATTTAATGGTTTTTATGCTTAGGCTTTCCTCAAAGAAAAAAATCATAAAATAATGAACAAATAATAAGCAATTTCTGAAATAATGAACATATTTATGTTTCCCGACACACAATAATGAATAATGAACATTTTCTTCAAATAATGAACTGTTCATTATAATAATGAACGTATGTTCACCGTATTTATAGGTGATGAGTTAATTGAATCAATTGAGTTGTTGACAATTGATTCAATAATATTATTGTTCATGTTGTTATTGGCCATATGGGTTGCAGAAAAAGTTTCTGCTAAAACATTTGATTTTTTATTTTTACTGCAACAAGTAAGTTAGGTTCTCGGTTTCTTATCCATTTTCTTTTGACGAAATTTTGATGTTTTATCAGATTATTTATATAATTTGGTAGTAACATGATCTGAACCTGGCTGGTCAAAAATATTGGTCATATTAGTAAGAAATAGGTCTAATGTTGACGTATTTGATCTGCGATTAGGTGGGTTAGGTGGGTAGTAAGTAGGATTTGAAGGAAACAGAATGTTGGATGGGTGTCTACAGTGAGAAGATTATCAAGAATATTTCCCAATGCATTTGCGCACAAGCAACCCCAATTCCTATGTCTGCAATAAAAGGGTACCGCTTTACTAATTAATTTTCTTAAATTATTATTTAAATTATAAGGTTTGGCGGGGTTAATAGGACCACCAGGAAAATACACGGACAAAATGTTTAATGATGTGCCATTTTCTAAAGGTATTTTAATTCCTATGTTTTCTATTAATCTGAGTCCACATCGATCAGCCCAAAGTATTAGTTTGTCTAAAAGGCATTTCGTAAGAATTCTTTTAGGGTGTTAAGATGCTTTCCTGAAACGGCTACAGCAAAGCAACGTCGCGTCATCCGCATAGGCAATCACTCTGAAACCCTCCGCATCCAGACCAGTTAGAATTTCATTAACCACCAGGTTTAAAAAGAACCATCCACCTTGCGGTGTCCCTCTACTAACGAATCACAAGCAGAAGAGTTGCCCAGTTTTGAATTAATTATTCTGCTAGTCAGCATTAAATGAAACAACTTCCCAAACGAACCCTCTGGAGGGAGTATCCGATGGTGTTTACAGTAGGCATGTTGAGACATAGAAAAAAGTCTTGTATCAATACTTGACCTTAAATGAATATCAATCAGTATTTATATAAGGTCTTAAGAATATGATGATGATGATGATGATGATAGACTTATAGGTTGCAGATCTTTAGGGTTGACTTTCCGAGCATTGAGCTTTCCCAGAGATTCTATAAAATATCCAAGATACTGTATCCACGTCATTACTCTGCAAAAGTGTTCTTCTACGTTGGTAAAACCAATGCGTATAAGCTTTCTATCTGTCCTACTATTCTGGGAAATTTTCGAGTAGTTATAAATCAGCATTTGTTCATAGAATCAAGGAACAAATAAGGGTTAATCTTCTTCTCCCTCCAATTATCGCCCTATTGCGCTTGCATTCTTTTCTCCCAAGTTGTACGGTATATCATTGGAAAACATACTATGCTTCCTGAACTTTTCCAAACATGTACAGTACAGTGTTTGGAAACTATATATTTTAGTTTTCCAATAAAGATACTGCTTAGGTATCTCACTTTTGATAGCAATAACTTCGAAGTAGTTAAGAAGTTTATCTACCTACGAGTAAATATCACACCTACGAATGACATCTAAGTGAAGATTATGCTTCTACTTTGAATTGACTGAGTTCATAAATCCTGTCCCGTAAAGCAAAGCATACACTCCCTATAAAATCTTCAAACTGAAAGTCTTGCTAAACGGTGCGGATGTGCGGATGATCCAGAAAAGAAAATCTTCGAATAATAGCCCTATTTATATTTTAAGGTACGGGTTTAAAACCAAGGCATCGTACACGCCAGTTTACGTGGTCTTGATCAGGATCGTAGAGGACGAAAGTCTATAACTGAAAATAAATAAATTTAAAGTACTTAATACACAGTGAACATACACCAATTTACTTCAATCGGTGTGGGATCATTAATGTTTGTGGATGAAAAACTGTATTAAAATTTAATTTAATTGAAGATTTTCAGGCAGGTTAACAAAAAAATACCAGACAAAGTATTTCTTAAAAATGCGGCCATCTAAGATACTTTTATTTCCTGCGGAAACCCTTCCTCCTTCCCGATTGTTTTTATAATACTTCCTCGGAAATGTTATGTTTGTATAGGCGACACTTTTGTGTTGTAATTTATTCATTTCAAAAGAATTTATGTAAGTAATTGATTTTTGTTTAAAGTTGCCTCATCCTTTGCTCCTGCTCTTCGTCACTCTGAATGCGTGAATTAATTGTTGCGGGTTGATTTGATTGGCAAAATGGAATGAAACTGAAATAAAATTAAATTGCAAAATAAAGTTCCGGAAATTCAACACCATCACTCACAAAAAAAAATAACATAGATACAAAATACCGAATCTGAATACCAAAAGAGTATTAATTTGATGTAGTCCGACAAACGACAAAAGGGATGCAACTAAAAAACGGAAAAAACATCCCTGCCACTCAGTCTCAAAAGTGGCTGCTGTGGGGTTGCAAATGTAAAAGTAAATTTCCACAACGAAATAATTGGCCCGGCTTAAATTGAAAAGGAAATCCTATTTCATACCCCCCTCCCCCTTTAACAGCCCACTTCAGCGTGACGTTGAAAAAACAGCGGAAACTTGGATCTCTAAGCCCATCATAATTCATAGTTGATCGTTTGGCTGAGCCAGGAGGAATTGCAAATCAATTTTTAAATCAAGAGGGAAGCCTTTTCAATTCTTCCCGGTGCTCTAGGACTTTTGAAAAAAATATTTTCTATTAAAAAAGTTCGGTTTTTGTTATTGATTGTTTGAGCATATTTTTCTATTTTGTTTTTCCTGGTTTGTTATTTGAGGATATCTCATAAGTTCGAAATGTAAATCCCTTGGTTTAAAAAAAAAAAAATAAAGACTGGGTAGGATTTGAATTTAAAAATAGAAAATTGAAATCAGACCCTTCTTTTTTCAGATTCATTGAAATGATAGCTAGAATGTGTAAAGTGTATACCCTACAAGCCCTATGCTTGTAGAAATCTAACAATATTTTAAATTCGTAGAGTTGCATATTTCAAGCTGCTATATAGCTGAATATCATTTGGTTACATCCTCACGTAAAGCCCAGCTAATTGGATTAAACAAATGGATCAGAATTTCAAGTCGTGAACGTTTATTTTGACCTCAAATCGCATCGACCATCAACTAACTAAGACCTGATTTGATTCTGATTCCACACGTAGAGCGGTGCGGAGGAAAAATAAGGGAAAATGAAAGGACACAAAGGCAGCGGGCTATTTGTTGCACAAAAAAAAAAAAAAAAAAAAAACGGAAGTTGATGCCATTGATGGTGCTGATGCAATAACAAAAGACACAGGTGGTGTAATTATTGCGTGTTCGTTGAATTCGAGTTCGATGCATTTACCTACATTGACGTTGACGCTGACTTTGGATGATAAGCTGCGAGAATAATAATTAAAACAGCATCAGTCGCGCTGCTTTGTAATCAGCACTTTAACAGAATGAAATTGAAGCTGATGTTCGCAACTTTGCAAAACATGGAAAATTAAAAGTCAACTGGTGGCAGTTTCGAGGGGCAGGATGTTGTGATGACGATATTGCTTATAGTGCTTCATCCTATTCTTTAAAAATTGTGTTTGATGATTTTTAAAGGAATCAAGGAAATATGGAATTCATTATCACATAAATTCAAAATATATGAGATATATGAAAATATTAAAAAAAATTATGTGGCGCAACAGATCTAGGGCCTAGAAACTTACTACCCTCAACCATTCCAATATTCCATTAGATGGCACAGGCGGGGATTTAACCGAAGACCTCTGGCATGACAGTCCCACGCACTTTTCATTCATTCAAAAAATCAGAAAACTAGCCTAATTAACCACAACTTCCAACTAACTTACTGCCCCATTCTTAAACTAAACCCTAAAACTATAAAACAGGTATGTAAGCCGTCCAAGGCTTAAAACCTCATTCCGACTACCCACTATTAAGTACCGATTGAAGCCATCAAAACTAGTTCTGCTGCTTCAACCTATCAATTCGGTCCCGTTCGGACACAGCCCTACATTGTGCATTGTGCATTGCCAGACATCCCGATTGTAAAGGAGTCACCTATCCACGGTTTTTTGTCTGACGTGGTAAATTAACGGAAGTGCCAATCTACCCTGTATCAGACCGCATCTATCTAATAAGAGGAATGCTTCTGGTGGATAAAGCCACTCAAGCGTGCACTTTCAAAATACTCGTTGGTCGGATAGAACGCCCGAAATTAAATTGTCGGTCAAAGAGATAGCTCTCGCAATGTGACCTCGTACAAATTTTATCACGTCTGTTGATTTGAGCCCGTTAATAGGACCTTGTTTGAATAGTAATAAACGTAACAAGATTTGGCTGTTCGGGTACAGCGTCGTAAACACTGCCGCTCGAACAGCCAAAACTTCTCCATCTGAGAAGGGGCAACGTTGAACGACACAGAACAACAATAAGCGATCATCGGCCGTATGAGGGCCATGTAGCAAATTACCTTTACTCTTCGTCAGACCGAAGGCTCCTCTTGTCCTGATCAAAATAGCATTATCTGTCAAAATATAAACACTGATCTAAACAGATACCGAGTTACTTCACTAAATTTTTGGTCGTTAATCGCTGCCCGAGAAGATCAACGAATCCCATCTTGCGCGCTAATTCTTGAACGTATTCCTTGTGGCCCTAGCAGCGTTGCCAAAATGTGCCCGATCGGGCCATTTGGCACTAAGTTTTTTATTTTGGCCCGTGGCCCGGGGCCAACATGAAATGGCCCGCATATCATATATTTTCTTTTTTCTAAAACAACAAATCCAATCTTTTTATTCCATCAACAAAATTGTCAATGTGTTTCCTCCATATACAACTTCCCATATTGAAAATGAGACTGAACTCATTCATTCAGACTGACATGACGTTTGCTTTTTATTTGTTTTCGCCAATCGCCACTTTATTTTTATTCACCTACCTAGTACGTATCTCGTCTGTTTGTTTTGTCATATCTACAATTTCTTAAAACACAGCCCAAAAAGGCAAGAAGAACTTAAAGTTTTTCAAGAGTATCTTGATTTGAAGAACACCAAAATAAAGAAAGTTGTTGCAACGCAAACAAAAAATTTAATGTTATTTTAAAAAAATTTGTTAAAGCTGAGTACTTAGAAAGCCAAGACAATATATTTGAAGTTGAATTCGAACAGTTTTCTTTGAAACCCTTAAATGGAATATATTTTGGCTACGGATTTGATGACTTATTCGAAAATTTAATTTAATTAATATAATTCGAAGTATAATAAGTTTATTTAGAAAAGATAAATAGTTATTATTTTCTTAAACAAATTTTTTCTAGTGTAGTGGGCTAGTGGCCCGCACATTTTGGAAATGGGACTCAAAATGGCCCTTAAAATTTTTGTCTTCGCGGCAACGCTGGGCCCTAGCCAACGGATTCCAGAACAGAATTGTTTTTGACTTTTGGACGTTTATTTTCAGATTTCAGTCGTCTTAATATCGCTGCAAGAGCATTTTAATAACCTCAACCTTCCGGGTCGTTCTGTACGCAATTAGATCTCGGTTAGACTACCTATCAGACCGCTGTTGAAGACCATTTTTAATTTCGAATGTAGTAGTAGAAGTGACATTGCCACATTTGACAACAAACTTTCTACCATTAAGCATATCATAAAGTATATGTGTACAATAATGGTTTGCTTATGCCAAGCCTGCTCAGTTTTGGTTAAACACCCTCTAACCATACGGTGTCGAAAGCCTTTTCCAAATCAACCAGAACAGCAAATGTGCGTTGTTTTTTTTTGATTTATTCCATTGGATATCAGAAACAAGTTTAGACGCAGCATGAATTGTGTCTTGACCCGCCTTGAACCCGAACTGTTTATCCGGAATTATTGTGTTGTCCGCAGCCCACTAAGTCAGAGCTCTATTGATGATCTTCTCAAAAACTTTGCTTTTTTCGCAAGAAGACTTATCGACCGAAGATTTGACGAGTTGAGTTTTTCGGGAGAGGATGAACCACAGCACTGGATAATATGCATTATTTAGTGCATTATTGAAGAGTGTAATCTGCGGACGCCGCCACCACTGATATGGCACACTGCCTATACTACTACCACTGTACAAGTGTACAAATGCACTAGTAAAAATAACACTTTTAGAATTAGGTCTTTACACGCTATAAGTCAAAGATCGACTGACAGTCCTATGCGCTAACCATCACGCCACGGAAACTAATCATCATATCCAGCTTAGATTTAGAAAACATGGATCATTCCACCAAAGAACTTGCAATGATAAACACGATATACACAAAACTAATCACCAAAGTTTTGTAACTCGCAATCAAACTAAATTTATCCAAAAGATCCATAGAAAAAAAAACTGGCAGAATTGATTTTTGAATCGAATATCTTGAAGGCAAATAAAGGTTTTGATTCAAATTTGTTTTTTTTTTTTTGTATCTTCTTAGAAAATGTATTTATTTATTTAAATAAGCTAAGTAGGTACTGGCTTGAAAGAGTTCGTTTACATTTTATAAACACTAGTAATTGTCAAAAAAAGTTGATTTAAATTTACAGTATAAATTTACTCTATGGTCAAACAAGTCAAGGGTGGATCAGTCTTTTAGTCAGGGGGGAAGGTCACTTAACTAAAAGAGTTTTTGAGCACCGTTTAAAAATGTTTGGTAAAGGAGGCTGACAAAATTACACTATCATAATGTGAATAAATCTTAACTTTATATTTACTAAAGTGAAATTTTGTGTTATTAGGCATGGTCTAAGCATTTAATGTCGATGACTACCTATAAAAGCATTCCAAGATTGCAACAGTTTTCTAAATATATCCTATTTAAGAGGTAACAAACATTAGTTTAGAGGGGTTTTAGGTGCGTTGCATGCAGAAATGTTATAAGTTGCGCATCAAATTTGTCTCGTAACAAGTATACACCAGATTTTTTATAACAGTATTTTATACAATTATTTTTGTTAACTAATAAAGAAACGCTTACTCCTTCTCTAAACAAAGAATTTAGATACAAAAAGCCAGAAAATGAAAGTTTTCCAAACAAATTTGGAAAATAAAACAAAATTCAATTGAAGAATTTTCTGCTTTTTTTGCGTATTTTCTTCTGACACAATATTGCTACCTTTTTCAGGCTACTCCCTCGTAGATTGGAGAAGACAAATTCTAAAAAATTACTGTTTTCCGTGAACATTTTGAAAATATTTTGATCAAAAAGGAGTTAAAAAGACTTAAAAATTGGAGAGACAAAAAATGTTTGGTTCTTCGATTTAAAGAAATAAATGCATTTAGGAACATTATTTCTCTAAAAATTACAAACAAACAAATTAAGGTAAATAAAACTATTGTGTGGACCTTACAAATTACAAGTTGTAAAATCTCTTCAATTTTCACAATTTTCTAGAGATTCTAATATTAATAGATACATATGAAGCTAACACTATGTATTTTAAATAGCCATTAGTTTGACGAGAATGTCACTTTTGCTGTTTTTGAGACATTTATATTCTTGAATTTCACGTTTAAATCTCAATTCTAGTGCATCATCAAGCAAATTCACCTAGAAAGGTAAATTTCTTATTATTACATATTAATAATTATAATTATTAAAACCTTAAAAGTTTTTGTATTTAATAGATATTTAATTTAAAAAAAAAAAAAACATTTTAGGAAAGCCTTACACCCTTAATGTGCATCAAATAAAATAAGATAGAATTGAGCACGAGTTTCAGGAATTTAAAAGTAATCCAATATCTAATACAAACGAATGCTGGCCAGGTGGAATTCCACTTATTCTACTTAAAATGTGTTCAACCACACTCTCTAGAGTCTTGTGTGTTACTTTCAATAGTTCACTAACATAATATATGGTGAATTTCTCTCACAGTGGAAAAAGACTTTTGTATTTTGTATTTTATTCACAAAAGTGGCTCAAAACAGGATACATCGAACATCATCATTAAATTCATCATCAATACCCAAATCATTAAAAAAAATAGTTTTTGAAAAACTACATTTTTATTAAAAGAAACCTTGTCCCTTTTCCAGCATGGTTGTGTATCAGGTAGATCAACTATACATCTAATCTGATGACTTCAGATTTTCTTTAAGTATTAAAAGTTCAAGCGACTGCACGCTTCTTCAAAATGATATCACCAACCTGAATGAATAATGCAAAACAAATCAGTCTTAATATTTCCAAATGTGAATGTTTTTCTTTTACCCGTCGTTTATTTATTACCTATTGTTTTTAATTAAACATTCAAAATAATTTAATCAATAGAATTTCGGTGAAAAAGGATCTTGGAGTAATATTTTGTATAAGCTTAACTTTGTAAGTCATATAGAATATATGCACTGAGAAAAATATCAAGTAGATTCATATTCGAATCAAACTCAAACACATATGATTTGGCATGGATTCGTTTTGAGTTCAATTTGAATATGAATCTATTAAGTTTCAGTTTAGTTAATTTGAACTTAATTCTTTTTATATTAACTTCGTTTTCTATTTAAAAGTAACATTTATCTATTTATTTTAATTGACTTCTTACTTACTTACTTACTTAAGGTGGCGCTACAGTCCGGGGCGGACCTGGGCCTCAACCAACATGCGTCTCCAGCCAGCTCGGTCCCTAGCTAGCGGCCTCCAGTTTCGCACGCCAAGTTGGTTGAGGTCCTCACCCACCTGAGTGCGCCACCTGAGTCGCGGCCTTCCTCTACTGCGCCGTCCCTCGGGATTGGATTCGAAGACTTTCCGGGCTGGAGCGTTGATGTCCATTCGCTCTACATGACCCAGCCATCTAAGCCGTTGGACTTTTATTCTGCTAACTAGGTCAGTGTCGCTGTACAGCCCGTACAGTTCGTCGTTATATCTTCTCCTCCATTCTCCATCTATACGTACGGGACCAAAAATCACCCGAAGAATTTTTCTCTCGAAGCATCCTAAGACGTTCTCATCTTTCTTTGACAGGGTCCAGGCCTCAGCGCCGTAAATGAGAACCGGGATGATGAGTGTCTTATAGATGGTGATTTTAGATGCTCGAGAGAGGACTTTACTTCTCAATTGCCTTCTAAGTCCAAAGAAGCAGCGATTTGCAAGAGTTATTCTTCGTTTGATTTCAGCGCTGGTGTCGTTGCCTGTGTTTATAGCGGTGCCTAGGTAGACAAAGTCCTTAACTTCCTCGAAGTTAGAGCTGTCCATGGTGACGTTTTGTCCAAGACGTCGTTGTTCAATGTCCTTTTTTGATGACAGCATATACTTGGTCTTGCCCTCATTGACCACTAAACCCATCTTCTTCGCTTCCGTCGCAATGCTCAAAAACGCTCCACTGACATCACGCTTTGATCTTCCAATTATGTCAATATCATCTGCGTATCCGAGTAATTGGATGGACCTTTGGAAGATAGTGCCTCTAGTGTTGACGGTTGAGTTTTGCACAATTCTTTCCAGAACGATATTGAAGAAGTCGCATGACAGTGCATCGCCTTGTCTAAAACCTTTTTTGACATTAAATGCATCGGTGAGATCTTTTCCGACCTTGATGGAGCAGCGTGCTCCATCTCCATCGTCATTCTGCACAAACGGATAAGTTTGACAGGGATGCCAAAGCTAGACATTGCTCTGTAGAGCTCTTCCCTATGGATGCTGTCATACGCGGCTTTAAAATCGATAAAGAGATGGTGGGTATCGATTTGAAGCTCCTGGGTTTTTTCCAAGATCTGCCGTAATGTGAATATTTGGTCGATAGTGGACTTTCCTGGTCTGAAGCCACACTGATAAGGACCTATCAGGTTGTTGACGAACGGCTTCAGACGTTCACATAGTACGGCAGAAAGGATCTTATATGCAATGTTAAGGAGACTGATCCCTCTGTAGTTGGCGCAATTTAAAGGGTCTCCTTTTTTATGTATCGGACAAACTATGCTGAGATTCCACTCATCGGGCATGCTTTCTTCCGATCATATTTTGCAGATGAGTTGGTGCATGCTCCCTACCAAGTCATCGCCGTCAGCTCCAGCAGCTTTGTTTGACTTCAGTTTAGATATAGCTATCTTCACTTCGTCTAGGTCGGGTAGGCGGAATTGTTGATCTGCGTCGCCTAAGTTGAGTGGTTCTACCTCCCTTACAGCGGGATTCGGTTCGTCATCGCCGTTATATAATTTGGAGAAGTGGTCTTTCCATATTCTCAACATAGACTGCGGTTCTACTACGATGTTCCCCTGATCGTCTTTACAGGCTTCGGTTCGTGGCTGGTACCCTTGGGAGTTCTTTTTTACCTTTTGGTAAAATTTACGAACCTCATTCCTGTTGTAACATCCCTCTATCTCCTCGATCGCGCGCTTCTCGTGCTCTCTTTTTTTCCATCTAAGAAGCCGGTGTTCCTCTCTCCTCCTCTGCTCGTAGAGCTCGCGAGCAGCTCTGGTCCTTCTGTGCAGGGCCGTTTTGTATGCCTCTTGCTTCGCTGCGTGCGCTTGCCGGCATTCGTCGTCAAACCAGGGGTTTCGCTGTTGTGGACGTGTGAAACCTAGCACTTCAGAGGCGGCATCTCTGATGGCTGCAAGGCAATGTTGCCACTGGTTTTCAATGCTTAATGCATGCAGCATAGGACTCCTTAAGAGGTTACTAGAGACTCGATCGGAAAAGGACATGGCAGTCTCTTGCGATTGTAGCCGTCTAACGTCGAAACTTCTCACAGTACTTCCTTGTTTTGGCTTGGACCGGGATATCCGTAGCCGTACCTTGGCTACAACGAGGTAGTGGTCCGAGTCAATGTTGGCCCCTCGGAATGTTCGGATATCCTGTAATTGAGAAGTGTCGTGCGTCGATCGCAATGTGGTCAATCTGGTTGACGGTTGATTGATCAGGAGATTTCCATGTCCCCTTGGGGATATTGAGATGTGTGAACTGCGTACTAGCTACCAGAACGTCTCGCCCCGCAGCGAAATCGATCAGCCTGAATCCGTTGTCGGAGGTGGTGTCGTGCAGGCTGTATCTTCCGATTGTGCCACCAAAGATGTCTTCTCTTTTTTTAATGTCATAGCCAGGGCACTGCTCATATGTCTTGTCCAAGAGCTCGAAGAATATGTCTTTGGTGTCTTCATCTTTCTCCTCTGTTGGGGCATGCGCGCATATTAGGCTTATGTTGGCGAATTTAGCCTTGATGCGGATTGTCGTGATGCGCTCGCTCACACTGTTGAAACTCAAGACTTTTTGCCTGAGTCTAGTTCCAACAACAAATCCACACCCAAATAGACGCTGCCTTTGTTCTCGGTAGCAGTCGCCGTAGTATATATCGCAGTCTTTTAGTTTGCGTTTGCCCGGTCCATCCCATCGCACTTCTTGGATGGCGGTAATATCTGCCTTGCAGCAGTTTAGGGCTTCCGCTAATTGTTCGGCTGCACGTGGTCTGTTAAGGGACCTAACATTCCACGTACAGATCCGAAGTTCGTTGTCCTTATTTCGTTTGCTTGGGTTGTCAACATTGAATCCGTCCGTATCCGAGGCTTGTTGGTGCTTCGCAACTAGAAAATTTTTCCGTGGTCAGGAAGTCACCCTGACGGCACAACCCCCAACCTGGAGGGCCAGATCCTTAGTATATTTCCAAGGACGGGGAGCCGGATAAACCGCTCCTTATAGGCCTGGGCTCCGAATAAGTCGTAGAAGCCCTATAAGGTGTTCACTAAGTAGTTCAGCCTTACTGGAACTGTAGACGTCACCGTTGATTCCATCTCGAGAATTCGTCCGCTGCCGTCTGGATAAGGAGAGGTGCCTTAGTGGAAACACCTCTCCTCCCCTCTCTCGTTTGCTGCCCCCAACAACTTTCCACTGGGGTTAGAACCCAATCTCCAGTTGAGGTACTAGGCACCCGATGTTCACCACGGGGAGGTGAGAGTAGGAGTTGATAGACAGATGTGGGTTTTGAGAAAAAACCTGTGGACGCTTGTGTCCTCTTGAATGTACATGTCTACCATTTGACTTCATTCAACGTTAATTTAAACAAAATTGTATTTATTTTTTGCTTACTATTTCCATGTTAAAATCAAAGATGTTTCGGTTTAAACTAAGCAATCTCATGGTCAGTTTTATTAACCACAAATCTGGTTTTTTCTACCATTTATTACTTTGATTTTATTAAACTCTTCGATTTAAATTAAAAATTTTTTGTTAAATGCTCACCGTTTTTTTAAATATTGAACAAAATCTATTTCCTTAGGATTTTAATAAATGTCGACGGATTTTTAAAATCCGTTAACACTTATATGAGTTTGTCATGTCTGTTAATACTAACATCAATAACAATAATTCTTTAGGAAAAAGTTTTTGTTCAATATTTTAAGAAAGCGGAACAAGTTAATTTTTTTATATCAAAAGAACGTTATTATAGATGTGTGAAAAAAAAAATTAACTAAAGTTTTTTTTAATATCTATACACATTTTTTTTTTCTCCGAGTAGATACTTACCCATACAGCAAACTTTCGCTGAAAATAAACTATATAAACAGAAGAAAAACAAGAACAGTTATTTTTTACAAAAATTTATTTCTTAAGTAGCATTTTCCGTTGTTTATAGTTTGAACATTTAGCGGAGGACTAGTAAAATAAGTTATTTTTTTTATATACAAACACTTATCCAGCTTTTTACCAATCCCATAAGATTGTAAGTGTGAATCAAATTTTTGTATTTCAATTGAATAGCAATACACATGTACGTCTATATCATTCGTTAAAAATAAAATTGCTTTGTATAAATTGAGAACATTTTCTGAAAATGAAAAAGAAGTTAAGTAACAGTTTTTTTTATAAGTCGTTCCCTTGAATTCAATTTCATATAATGACTTATAAGTTGTATTCATTAAGTCAGATTCCAAAATATGCTCTGGTTTTGGAAGTGACATTTGTGTAGCTATTTCAAAATTAGTGTAACTTATGATGTTTTTATCTGGTCCTTAACAAATTATTAACAAATTATAGGTACCTTGTTTTCGCTGGGAAATATCGATATTATTTTTGCAGAAATTTCTTCGAAATCAGAGGGATGGAGGGCTTTCTCGGGCCGAAACACCTTTCCGATAATACTGTTGATAATATCTTTCCGGTGTTTTTCTAGAATGAACCCATTTTTTTCGAAGAAAGAAATTGTCGCCCTTCCTTTCTCACTTTCTCTTAAGACCTGTATAAAGGACTAACAATAAAAGAATATATTATAAATAAATTATGTATGTAATTATTTTTACTAAACTCACATCTGAGAAGTTCGAGCAGATATCCGATTCCGATGTTTGTGAAGATATAGTTCTATCGCCAATGTTAAACTAAAAACAAATTAATTGATAGCAACAAATTTAAAAAAATTAAAAACCCTTTTTCGAGGTTTCTCCATTTACTTACTTTTTGTTTTTTCCAAATTAATAATTTTTCCCGGAACTCAGCTCTCGGGCCAACTTTGGGAATCAGGTCTTTTATGTCCTCTGGACAAAGATATTGCAGTCTTGTAATTGTAATTTCAGCTTCTGGATAATTTTAATGGGTACATACATTAATATAAAAACAATATTTTTGGATCTAAGAATCAGAACAACAAACTTTCTTCTAGCTGGTTGCCGTCGTCGTCCATTATTTTAAAATTACACAATTTTTGGAGAAAAACCACTCCGACTTACTTAAATTAATATTTTTGGCTCTCAAACTACAATTAACTTTCACAATTTTAACTCTTCGAGTTCAATACAGCCGATCCGCACAACGAAATAACTTGAAATAACTTTCGAAAACAGTGACGAAAGGATTAAAAAAATGTACCGTTTTGAAATTGTGAGCCAACTTCGTTTGAGTTCATTTCATATCTGTTCGAGTTTGAGTCTAACATGATCTCTTCATTTCAACATTATTCATATTCAGGCTAAACTACTGCAAGTTCATTTCATGTTAAATGAACGGCACTGCATACACAAGCATTTAAATTATTCATGGTTCACTTTTCTCAGTGTGGTAAATAAGGCCAACTCCATGCTGTGCTGCGTCTTACGAAATTCTTTCGGTTTAAAGGATCCTTAGACACTTAAATCCCTTTACGTTGCATATGTTAGGTCCATCATGGAAAATTGATGCATAATAATGGAACCCACATTATAATAACCTCATAAGTTGAATCGAAAAAGTTTAAAAAGAAATGTACAAGATTTGTAGTAAACAAACTAGGATGGAACATTGAAATGCCTTCGTACAATGTTAGGTGTCAGCTTATTGCACAGACATTAGAAAACATCCTACAATATTGATTGTCCTTTTCTTTTATCTCTTATAGATCTACCGAGAGTTAAGAAATCGTACTTTGTTCCCTGAAAGTTATCATAGGGTAAATTATGCTCTCAATAGAACTATTTCTCGCAGTGTTAGGGAAATTAATAATTTATCAAATAACTTTGAATTTAATTTTCAAAGCTACAAAATAAATTAGAAAATTCAATAAATTCAGTCTTTGGGAACAAAGTACAACTAACAGCTGGAAATTAGTTTCTCTATATCCTAAGATGTCAATGCAACCATGTATTTCCACGTGTCATGGTTTTAATCATTCCACATTTAGTTAGAAAACTTGTTTTAACTTGCGTTAAAAATGTTTCATCTTAAAATTAGATACTTAAACCCTTCATATTTCTTTTAAGATCCGACGTTACATATAGTTTTACATCTTCATTTAATCTATCTTCTTTATAATAACCAATGAACTTTTCCTTATACCTACTTAACTATTCTAAATAAGGAAGGTTTTAAAGATCACCTCTCTTTCTTTAACACGAAGGAAGGAACAAAAACTTGCTAAAGGTTACTCATTACGACCACCCCCATTTACCTTTGTACTTAAGTCGTTTTTCTCATCTTCTAAATCTATACAAGTTTCGGATTGCTCAGGCACCTTGAAAGCCACACAAGCACATATATCAACTCCTTTTTTACCTAACCCTGTCCCTAACCCAGCTAGTAGCTAAGCTTTGCAGGGCAGGAGCAAAAAGATAACTACCTTAAATGGTACAACTACGAGTAGGTATAGAATAGATATTTTCCTTTTTTTATCCAATCAACCCTCAGATTATTTTAGTTGTCCTTGGTCATGTGCTCCACTGTTCAGCTCTGTTCTTATCCTTTTTTTTCTGTCCCGATATATTAAACCATGATGATATACTAGAGTACATGCGAGACATACTCGCATTACAACACTGCCCCATCATTTTATCGTATGGATGCCGTAGGGTGCGACAAGCTCGTGTATTCCTGTATCCTGTGTGTTGTGCTAGTTCACCCTTGCAGCTGGTCGAAGCTATGCGGAGGAATGTACGAACACGCCACTTAAGGTGACAGTATTATAAGAGCAGTGCTGTCAATGACATCGGCCAACCCATGTTTTTCTTCGTTACCATCAGAGCACCAGAGGATAGAGCTGGAGCAGGAATATGAAGTATGGGGCAGAACTCACCCTCTCTATAGACGTTCCAACTCAATCCTCTGCGAGCATCGCCATCACCAACCAGTTCACCACCATCAGCAGCAGGTTTCAGCAGCACTGAGAACTTGTAACGATATCCTTTGGCCGATCGATTTTCTGCCATAACTAGGTACCTACTCGTATGTATGTATATTGTATATATGTAGAACTGGTGTTGCTTCTTTTTATTGCGTTTTAGTCATCTTTTTGTTGCTTTTTGTGCTTCAGACTCGTATTAAGGGGTTTTGCTTTGCTTTTTTGTTTCTTTCTTTTCTCCTGCATGTTTATTCTATTTTTTCCATTCTTCTTTCTTGGAATAGCCAATGACCAACCCATGCATATCTAATATTGCTTTGCCCGATAGTTGTTGCATGGGCAAGTAATTCCCTATTAGAGTTGATTCTAGTGTTATCAGGGACAGGTCCTTTTCAACAAGAAAAAATTGATGAAGAACGAGAATTTATTTATACCTGGAGCTTAGCTGTGTAGAAAGAATAAGGTAATGTCCCCATCAGCATCTGGATAACTGGGGATAGGTTAAGGTTTAGAGATCATTGTGAGCTATAGGTAAAAGAGTCATGATATACAGGTTTCCAAAAACAGTGGCATTTTATTCCTGGAGCGATTTGAATTCGTTGGAAAATGGTTCAATACGTTTTTATTTTGTAAAGAATCTAACAATTTTCGAAAGAGTTAAATTGTATTCATATTACAAAATTAATAAACCAGCAATTTTTTGTTTTTGGTTCCTGTTTTTCTCTGTTAGCTCGAAGGCCTTGACGAGGAGCTTAATAAGCTAATTAACGAATCAAAATTTTTTTATCAAGCATTTTTTTTTAATACATATAAGTAATTAAGATTGATGAAATCAAAAATCCCAGCATCACCAACCCAACCCCGTTGTTGAAGTTCTTGGTGAGATTAAAGAACAAAATGTATTTTTGTACATAACTACTCGTTTAGTTCTGCTTTTCATGTTTTTTCAAAGTATCACCAATCTTAAACTTGTATTATGTATATGGATTAAGATGATGTCGTAATTAGTAGCTTAAGTTTTATCTTTCTAAAGAAAGACTATATCTTTTAAGCTTTAAAAATGAAATATAGTTATATTTTTTTAGGTGGGCGCAACAGTCCGTTTAGAACTAGGGCCTAGTGACTTACAATTCTCAACCATTCCATATTGTCAGGAATGGAGGGGACCTACAGTTTTAAGCCGAATCCGAACGGCTAATTTAAGAAAACACTTTTCGTGACAAGAGTTACTCTTGGAGAATTATCGACCTCTGGCATGACAGTCCAACGCACTAACCTTCACGCCACGGGGTTAATTGGTAGTTATCTCTACCAATAAAGTTGTTTAATTATTGTGTATAGTAAAAGGGTTTTCAATAAGGTCGGGTAGATGTTGAAATAGAATAAAACAAGCTGTGTGTGAGGTATATTAAAAAAAAATATTTGTTTTTATTAAAAAGGTACATGTATGCCATTAAGTGTAGAATATGAGATCATTCAAATGCCCGCCTCGGCTTCTTACGGTGGCACGGACCCGAATGGTCCAATTTTCAATGACTCTTCCGCATAGATCCGGCTGAATTTGAGCGATGTCCTGTGTTATGTTCACTTTAGGGCATCGGTCGATTGTGGTTTATTAGCAAAGATCTGCGACTTCAAGAAACCCCACAGAAAAAAGTCTAGAGGGGTCAAATCGCATGACCTTGGTGACCAATTCAAATCAACCCTGTGAGAACGGTAACTTTTTGAGAATTGATTATCACCTGGTGAACCTCGCGTGGGTTGGTGACATCCCATATACGGCAATTTTGCTTGTTAACACAGCCATTTATCCAAAAATGCGCCTAGTCACTAAAGATGATTTTGCGTCTTAAATTGGGGCCCTCTTCCAAACGATTCGATTAGAAGCCCAGTCAGCGAACAAACGGCGTTGTCTAGTTTATGGTCATGAGCTTTAAGCTCCTGGGTCAGATGGATCTTGTACGGGTTTAGGCCTAAGTCCCGATGCAAAATTCGCCAAGTTGAAGTCTGCGAATGGCCGAGTTCTTGTGCACGGCGAGGAATAGACTGCCTCGGGTTCTGCTGTACACTTTCACAGACCGCGGCGATGTTCTCGGCCGATCTTAAGTTCCCTGAACGTACGGGTATTGGCTGATTATTTACTGAACCGGCCGTCTCAAATTTGGCCACCAAACGTTGAAGAATCGACTGTGAAGGGCCACCACGTTTACCGTAAAATGGGCGCAATGCGCGCAACGTTTGTGTTAACGAAAACTCATTTTGATAATAAAGTTTTTATCATTTGAACGTGCTGTTCAATCGTGTAACTTGCCATGATGATTTGGCACAAATAACTGAATAATAAACAAACATTTGTTGACCATCGGCATCGCCCACTGTCTTATTTTTGATCAATTTTTCTGCTAATATTTTTAAATTAAAAAAATCCCATATTTCATTTCAACAGCTTCATAACTTATTTTGGACCCTAACCTTTGCAGCCCTGAATACATAGGTTTATGTTTGCCTATTACATCCAGGGTAAGAAAATATTTGTTTGTAGGTAGGTAGGTAGAAATGGCGATCTCAGGGCAGACCTAGCCTGAGATCCAATTAGCGCTGTAGTGCGCCGTTTTGATACCAAAACTCGTTTGACCTGTGAAATAAAGGAGAAGATTTATAGCGATTAAGTTAGAGCCATTTTGTCGCATTGAGAAAAGAGATTAGGTCTCTAATCTTTGTCTCAGATAGCTCATTCAGTTCGTGAAAGAATGCTTTCCCAAAGCATTTCATTCTAGTGCTTGCCAAGGCAGGACATTTGCAGAGGAAATGGATTATCGTTTCACTTTCTCTTTGGTCGCAGCAACTACGGCAAAAAGTGTTGTAAGAAATACCCAACTTCTCTGCATGGACTCCAATGGGCCAGTGTCCGGTACAAACCGCAACAATCCTGGCTATGTCTTGCCTTGGCCTGCGTAGAAGATCGTTTGTACGGGTTTTATTATAGGTGGGCCATATCTTCCTAGATATAATGCAGTTGGGTAAATTGCTCCACCTTCGGTTTGATTCAGTTTGGTATATGGAAAAGATTTTACCCTTCATAGCACCAAGAGGAATGTTAACCATTTCCGCAAGAGAGCTATGAAGGGCCGATCCTTGCCTGGCTAACTCGTCAGCCCGTTCATTTCCCACGATACCACTATGGCCCGGAACCAAGATCAGGGTGACACCGAGGTTAATGTTCAGGCTCGCAAGCTCATCGCGACATTGCTGGACCAATTTAGATGAGGATGTAGCCGAGTTAATGGCTTTGATAGCTGCCTGACTGTCTGTGAAGATAGCCGCATTTCGGTTTTGGTTTGGGCTTTGTTTAAGTATTTTACATGCCTCCCTAATTGCCAGCATTTCAGCCTGAAAAACGCTAGCAAAGTCAGGAAGCCTAAAGGATTTAGCTACATTTAGGGACTCAGAAAAGATCCCAGAACCAACTCCGCACTCCATCTTTGAGCCATCAGTAAAGATGGTTGTATCGAAACCTATCGACACGATGTCATCCTCCCAATCTTCTCTGGATGGGAAAAATACCTTAAGACCCCTACTAAGGCTCAAAGTAGGAGTGCAGTAGTCAGTGTCTACCGAGATAATATCTGAGGGAATCAATTTCGCTGTGTTGCTGTGACCATAAGGTTTTGACAACCAGCTATTTGATTCCTGCAGCCTAATAGCGCTGCAGGAAACTATGTATTTAATAAAAAGGTCGATTGGTAGAAGATCCATAATAACGTTTAAGGCGTCCGTTGGGCAAGTACGCATGGCCCCTGTGGTGCCCACGCAAGCTGTTCTCTGAACCTTCTTTAGCTTATCGATATTATAGGCTTTGCTAAGAGCAGGCCACCACACAATCGAACCATAAGTTAAGATTGGATCTTCGACTGAAGTCCCCACTTTTTGCCGAAAGTTTTGCTGCAGGCGTAGAAGGCAACACAGGCCTTCTTAACCCGCACTTCAATATTTCGTTTCCAGTTTAATTTAGGGTCGAGTATAACTCCCAAATATTTTGCACTGGAAGACAATGAAAGGATTTGACCTTTGAGTCGAGGTAGCGTGAAAGGCGGTACTTTAGTTTTGGTGGTAAAGAGCATCAGTTCAGTTTTACTTTGGTTAACTCCTAGACCACAACTAGTGGCCCAGCTGCTAACTTTCTTCAAAGCTGACTCCGTGATTTCACTAATCACAGAGGTGTACTTTCCTGACACCAATAGCACCAAATCATCCGCATAGGCTACCGCCTTCACTCCACATCTCTCTAAATTAACGAGAATTGTATCCATGACCAGAAGCCACAGAAGAGGCGAAAGGACACCACCCTGGGGTGTTCCCCTACTTACGTGTTTTGTTGCGGTTGTATTGCCTAGAGTGGCTTGAATCTTCCTACCACTGAGCATGGAGATAATCCATTCTCGAATGAAGTATTCTACACCGAACTTCACGAGCGATTCTTCTATGGATTCGGTAAGGACGTTGTTAAAAGCACCTTCTATGTCTAAGAAGGTGGCAAGAGTAAATTCTTTATAATGGATTGTTTTTTCTACAGTACGCACTACCTCATGGAGGGCAGTCTCCGTAGATTTGCCCTTAAGATAAGCATGCTGAGAGCTTTCGAGAGGTCTTCCATCTAGGATTTCTCTAATATGGTAATCAAGAATGCGCTCCAAGGTTTTAAGCACAAAAGATGTTAAGCTTATTGGTCTGAAATCCTTCGCGGATTCGTGACCACGCCTACCCACTTTCGGGATAAAAACTACCTTGACCTGTCTCCACGACATGGGCACATGTTTGAGAAGGAGGCATCCTTTGAAAATTAGTTTCAGCCATGGAGCTGCCACATCATGCAACTTTTGAAGCATAACTGGCAGTATGCCATCCATGCCTGGGGATTTATATGGAGAGAAAGTATTGATGGCCCACACAATATTTTCTCTGGTTATAACGGAATTGATTTGCTCCACATGAGCTACGTTTAGCTCTGAGGTTTCACGCGGTTCGGGGTTAACGCTCTCGCAACCCGGAAAGTGCGTCTTCATCAGTAGCTCAAGAGATTCGGCTGGAGAGGTTGTCCAGGTTCCATCAGGCTTTCTTAGAAATCAAGGATTACAATGTTCCTTCGATAAAACTTTGCTGAGCCTTGCGGAGTCCTTTATGTCTTCGATTGATTGACAGTAATCTCTCCAGCCTTGTCTTTTGGCTGATGACAGGGCTTTCTTATAAATTTTAAGAGAGTCTTTATACGGTTGGTAAAACTTATGTTTGTGGCAGATGTTGAAGATTGTCCTCGTCATTTTCCTAAGACTGGACAGTTCTTCATTCCACCAAGAAGGAAGGGTTTTACGGCTGTATTTAACTGGGCAAGAGACTCTAAAAGCTTTACTTAAAGAAGTTTCAAAGGTTTTCACCTTTGATTCAAGGTCTACTATCGATTCTGCGAGATTCGGTAAGTTGCTCAGTTTGGAATTAGCAATTTGACTGAATTTCTTCCAGTCAGTTCTTTTGGGATTTCTGTAAGGCGGAGGGTTTTTCGACTCGAAATTAATTTGAAAAAGAATCCATTTGTGATCCGAAAACGAATTCAAAGGGGAAACTCTCCAATTCTCCACTAATAAATTACGGTTGTTTACTAAAGTAACATCAAGCACATCCTCCCAACCATCATAATTTTCCGAGCTCGGAAAGACGAAAGTGGGAGTATTGCCTCTGTTACAAATGGTCATATTATGTGCAATAATAAAATCAAAAAGTGACTCACCTCGTTCGTTGATTTCAGAGCTTCCCAAAAGGGTATGCCGAGCCAGTGTTACCGCTGGGATTTTTGAAAAGGTCGCAAAAAAAAGGGTCAAATGAAAAAAAAAGTCGCATTTAGATTTTTTTTTAATTCACACCTGAATCAAACGGAATCTGTACAAATTGCAAAAAAAAAATGAGTTGTTTTTTAGTTTTTTTATTAGGCTTACCGTCTAAAGAAAAATAAATTCTTATACTAGTATTCAATTCGATTTAATTCACACACGTTCCTTTTTTTAATAAATACGTTAAAGTGTATATGTATACCTATAACATTAAATAACATTAACAGTCAATTCAGTCGATTTAAGTTATATTAACTCAAGTTTTAAAGTTAAACTGAAAAATAAATAAATTCATATTCTATTCAGTTCTTTTGAAATACAAAAATTAAGGTACATTTTAGGAATTTATATTATTTATAAATATTTGACTTTTACATTTACATTATTTTTAAAATAGGAGTCATTATTTTTTTGTGATTAATTTACGGTAGCTTTTTATAAGTTCCTCTGAAGGTTTCCATTCATCAAGAGTTTACTTTTCTAAAATATTTACTGCAGAGAACATTGCATTACATGTTTCCACACACAGGCGGTTCGTTAATCTATTTTTTAGAATTGTTAACTTAGAAAAAACCCTTTCAGCACACACACTGCTGTGTGGAAGTGTGAAAATATTTTTTACAAAGGAGTATAAGTTGGAATAAACATATTCTCCGAGAGGGTTTTTAATTGCCCCGATCTTATGCCAAAACTCCTCCAAATTTGGCAGTTCCAAAAAACTTTCATAATTCTTTTCATGAATTTTGAATTCTAAAAGCTTGTATTCTTCAATTACTTTTTCAGGTTGAATTTAAGGTGTTGATAATCTGATACTAGATCATTATAATTAAACTCTTCGCCTAGTTTGATTACTTGAGGATCCAAGTGCCTCAAAACCGAAAACTTCCTATCATTAGTATCAAAAATAAATAAAAATAAATTGGGTGGCGCAACAGTCCGTTGAGAACTAGGGCCTAGTGACTTACAACTCTCAACCATATCTGTGTGCGAGTACTGTTGTCAGGGATGGAAGGGACCTACAAGTTTTAAGCCGAATCCGAACGGCAATTTGAGAAAGCACTTTTCATGACAAGAATTACTCTTGGAGGAATTGTCAATTCCTCGCAAGAGGCAGTACCCGTGAAAAAAACTTTAGATGGCATAGGCAGGGATCGAACCCAAGACCTCTGGCATGACAGTCCAACGCACTAACCATCATGCCACGGGTACTACATTAGTATCAAACCTTGGAATAATTTGCCTGCAAATTAGTTGGTAATAAATAAGAATTTTACTTCTTTTATTTTCAATATCCGAACTGGAAATACTTTCTTGTTTTATACATACATATATGTTTCCGCTTCATTCCCTATGTAAATTTCACTTACAATTTTTATATTTTTTGGGTCTATAAAATTAATCTCTTCAATTTTAGTGCGTAGTATACATTCTTTTGTTAAAAAATGTTTGTACATCATAATCAAAATGCCTTTAAATGAAATAGTTAAGTGAATTTGAATTTTGGAAATGAATTTTTATGCTAGAATAGCAAGATTTCGATTCTGAGCGAACGTGATCGAGTCGACCCAAACAATTTCAACTTGATACCATTTTATAGATTGAAATTATGTGTGACAGTGTTAGTTATGTTCTTATTTCAATGGAAGTTTGGAAATTTTGTATGAATTAAGAAAATAACTTATTTTTTCAATGTATTTTTCTAGAGATGGGGTCAAAAAAGTCGCATAATTTTTTAAAAAGGGTCAAAGTAGACAATTTTTTAAAAAGTCGTATCATGGTCGCATGAGGCACAAAAAAGGGTCAAAATGCGACTAATGTCGCATAGCGGTAACACTGTGCCGAGCATTCGCGTCGCCTCCGATCAGAAGGTGTTCTGTGTTAAATTTGAAAGGGTGAGTTTAATTTTGAAATAAATTCTAAATGAAATAAATGAATCCAGAAACAAAGAAACAATCTTTTCAACGTTATAAATGGAAGTAAGTAATTCTTTTATTAGAGACCTTTAAGTCACCTTCAGTTTTCTTTATACATTATTTACAAAACGAAACATATAATTCAATCACATCAAATATTTAACGAAGACGACATGACCTCGGGTAGCGTTCTAAGCTTTTGCTAGCGGCAGCATCCAACATTCTCCCCCCCCAGTGCACAAAGTAAACGAAATCAGCTTCTATTATTTAATTTACATGAAAATAAAACAAATTTTTATTAATACAAATTTTAAATAATATAAATAATTGTAATAAATAGATGTTGCATGACATGCGATATAGGCCGAGGTTGTGGTTCATGATTATTCTATTTCATTTCGATACTCGAAATATTTTTGTCGTCTCGTATTACTAATAAGTATTAAATGTCATTTATTTTTATTTGTTGTGTTAATTTTCTATTGTTGTTTTTATCCGCGGTAAATTCTAAATGTGTGTTTTTTGTTATTTAAATGTTAATTTTAATTATAATTATTAATTATTCATGGAGTTAAAACCAACTGGATTAATTTAAAAGGGTGAATATTGTGAATTGTGTTCAACGTTGTGATATAAATACCGAATTGTTCCTCTTTGAATATTAATTTTATATGTACATACATATGTACCTACATAATATGTATATTGGTTGCATATATTTTCCTTACTTATAGCAACGTTATCAAAATGTAGTTTCATTGACCATTTTCAAAGGGGTAACAATTTGTTACTCTACAACCATATAACATAACCTTTTTTCTTTAAAATAATTTGTAGATCGCTTGACCTTGATTTTGGTGGCTTACAGGTTGAAGCTTGCACACAACCATGGCTGTGGATTGTTTTGGTTAGTTGTTGTTTTTGTATAGTGGTTGGTGCATTGATTTTTTTTTGTTCTCTTTTCAGGCCAACTTATGTTATATATATGTTAAATGTTATCCTTTTAAATTCTAAAGGTCCGTTATTGGTTTCGGTGTTTTTTTGTATTTTTTTTTTGTTTTAATATTTTATAATTTGTTTTAACAATAATTTATTTTATTAATGTGTGTAAGTAGTTTAATTTATCAATACGGGTATTATTGATGTTACGTTTGACTAAATATGAATGCAGGAGAGGTAGTAGTTTAACTTTTAGAATATTTTGTGTGTTCTTATTATGTTGTTATGTTTTGTTATTATGATGTCTTATTAATTTGCACCGAAAATGCTGCTGGGTGAGTTGGTAAAATATATGTATTGTATTTTGTATTAATCATTTTTTTCTTTCAGGTTTTGTTCATATGTTTGGAGTGCGGGTATAAATACTTTTGGACTCTTTTGGATATGATCTGATATGATCTGGTATGTTTTCGTTTTGGTATTTCCTTTATATTTTATAGTTTTATTTATGTTTTGATTTTGATTCTAATTATTTTTTTTTGAATTTGCCTTTATTTGAATTTGAATTTTATTTTTGAATGTGATGAATGTTTTATTTGAGTGTGTGTGAGTTCTTTTAATTTATTGAAATTATATTGCTTAAAATTATTTATTTTATAATTTTATATTTTATTTTTTATTTTAAATTTCTTAATTAATTTCAGGTTTTGGCTTTTTGTTTGTATTTATTTTATGTTTTGTGTTGATTTTCAATTTTCTTTTTTGTATATGAGTTTAGGTTTTAGTATGTATGTAAGTTAATTTAGGTTTCATATGATTGTTTTAGTATAAATGTGTTGAGTTGTAGTATAAATGTGTTGAGTTTTAGTATGAATGTGTTGAGTTTTAGTATAAATGTGTTGAGTTTCAGTGGACTGTATGAATGGTTAGTTTTGAGATTTATGAGTGTGATTTCAATTTTCGATGAGTGAGTATGTGAATTCGTTTTATTGAATTGTTTTTAATTCAGTTTTATTTATATTTGAGTGGGTTTTAATTCAGAATGGTTTTTAATTCAATTTTAATTATATTTGAGTGGGTTAGGGTTAGTTTTTGTTCATATTTGGATGTGTTAGTTTTTCATATTTGAGTGGGTTGACTTTCCATTTTTCATATTATGTTTAGAGTTTTATTGGTTTTTATTTTTTCGCTTTAAGACTTCATTTTAGTTTTGATGAATTGTTTTCATATTTTCTTTGGGTATTAGAATTCATTTTCTTAATTTCAATTTTCCTTTTCATTTTGTGTATGAGTTTCAATACGATTCCTTTTGTTTTAAATTATTTCGTTTTCTTGGTTAGCTTTGTTGGATGGAAGTGGACATATCTTTGTGATAGGCCTTTTAAATTCATTGTTTTGTGTTCGCACTTTTACTACACGGATAAGATCATCTTGTCCTGGGTAGGTTTCCACTATTCTTGCCATGGGCCATTTTGCTGGTGGAAGTCTTTCGTCTCGTAGCAGAACTAAATCTCCAACCAAACCTGGTTTTTTGGGCTATTGGAGCGACTTGTTCATCATTTCGTATTACTTCATCTAATAAAATTTCGCAATATATGTCATTCCCTAATAAAATATCAATATTGCCAGGACGATTGAATGAAGGATCTGCTAATTTCAGTCCTTGTAAATGATTCCATCTGCTAGCGAAGATTTCTTCATTCGGTAAAAGTCCTGTAAGGGTCTTGTATATGTAACCTCTTGTCGACGTAACAAAATCTGAATAATTAGAACTCAGATTCAAATTTATAAAATGTTTACAAGGGCTGGCTTTTGTTTGTCCTAAAACAGAAACGTCAAAGGAAGTTGGAATCTTTTTAAGACCCAATAATTGAGCTGCCGATTCGGTTATAAAAGTAGCTTGAGATCCAGGATCGATCAAAGCTCTTAATTGAACAAATTCTCCTTGGGCTGATTTGACTTTTATAATCGCTGTTGCTAATACAATTTGGGTTCTTTTAGATTCGTTTAGATGAAAACAGTTTGAAGATGTTGAAGGCGGTATATCGTAGGGTTGAAAATTTTGAGCATTTGGATTAAATTCCGTTGCTACATGATGTGTTTGTGAGCGATTTTGATTCTGGGTGTTTGGATTTGTGTGAGCGAATGTGTTTCTATTATTATTCTGTTGAGTGGGTGTGTATGAGTTTGTTTGTAATTGAGAGCGAGGATTATTTGAAAATGTGTTATTATTATTTGTGTTGTGTTGAAATTGGTTATGTTTACCTTGAGAGCTTGATTGTTGATTGTATGTATTTGGAAAAGTGTTTGACTGCGAGTATGGTTGCTGATTTGTGTTGCTAAAATTCGAATTTTTGCTAAAATGTAGGAGTGAGTTGTGTTTTTTATGACAAAAATGACACGACTTATTGCTTGGGCATACATTTGTTCGGTGACTGTAGGCTAAACAATTGAAACAATTGCCAAATTGTCTAACAACTCGTTGTCTAGCACCTACGTCCATTTTTAAAAATTTCGAACATGTTCGTAAGGAATGTACACCTTTTTGACACACCTTACACGTAAAATTCTCTGACGCCTCAGTATTGAGATGAAAAACATTTTTTGGTTGCTTTTTCTGTGTTGATGTTGTATTTGTTTGGTGGTCCATCATCTCTAAGGTTCGGAACCTCGTTTCCAAAAAGTCAGAGAATTCTTTAAATGTAGGGATCTCTTTTTTGGTTCCGAGAGTTGTTTCCCATTTCGATTGCACCGTAGCCGGTAGCTTTTTCAAAAGCAAAAATATTATTATTGCATCCCAGTGTTGGACAGGCAATTGCAGGTTCTTTAAGGCGTGCAAAATTTTTGTTGAATTATCTAATAATTCCCTTATGCCCTTAGAATTTTCTTCTTTAACAACACTTAATTCGTAAAACAAATTAAGTTCGTTGTTAACGAGAATTCTTTTAAAATCATATCTCGTTGTCAAGAGTTCCCAAGCTTTATCATAGCTTGCATCATCTACACTTATGTGTTCTAGTAAAATACCAGCACCTTCTTTACAACTTGACTTCAAATAATGTAACTTTTCTATGTTCGTAAGTGAAGTGTTGTTATGCACCAGTGAAACAAACTGGTCATGGAAAGAACGCCAATTTTGATATTCTCCCGTGAATGTCGGTGGGTGAATTTTTGGCAAACGAACATCGTGCGGCTTGTCATTGGTCGACTTTTGCACCAAAGTTGGAGCAGACGAATCTTTTGCTTTAGCTGCTGCCTCTGCTGCTGCAAACTTGTCTAGCTCATCTAGCAACAAAGATTTATAAATTGTATAAATCTCACCAGCTTCATTAAAAAACTCTTCGGTTGAAGTTATGTCTTCATCGCTGCAAACAGCGATTTGGTGCTGTTGAACAATGGTTTGCCAATTGTTGCTAAGCGTTTCAAGCCGCGTAGAGACATAGTTTTTTGTCCTACGAGTTGCAGAAACTGTCTTCTTAAAATTCTCATAATCTTTTGAGATCTGAGCACATATATTTTTTAAAATTTTGACACCATTCATTTTGATTTATTTAAATTTTTATTTATATTATATATATCTATATGTATATGTATATATGTAGTGTGTATATAAATTACAAAAGTAAGTCAATTTTACTCACTGCGATTACTTTCAGGAATGGGTAGCTGGGCAATTGAACTCTTGGACTGATGACTACGATGGCGATTGTGATGGCGATGACGACGGCGGCGGCGTTGGCGATGACGGTGGCGATGACGATGATGATGATGAAGCTGATGGTGATGATGATGACGATGACGATGAAGATGACTATGATGATGATGGTGATGATGAAGATGATGATGATTATGATGATGATGAATATTAAAATGTTTTTATTTAAATTAATGTTAATTAATTAATTTCAAATAAACTTTGAAAAAGAACGACAAAATGTCGGCACAATGTCTTTTTATTTAATTGATTTAACTTATCAAAACAATCAATATAGGCACAATTAATCTAGGCGATTCAATTTTAAAAGGCTCGCGAAGGACCAAAATGTTCTGTATTAAATTTGAAAGGGTGAGTTTAATTTTGAAATAAATTCTAAATGAAATAAATGAATCCAGAAACAAAGAAACAATCTTTTCAACGTTATAAATGGAAGTAAGTAATTCTTTTATTAGAGACCTTTAAGTCACCTTCAGTTTTCTTTATACATTATTTACAAAACGAAACATATAATTCAATCACATCAAATATTTAACGAAGACGACATGACCTCGGGTAGCGTTCTAAGCTTTTGCTAGCGGCAGCATCCAACAGAAGGTTTGCCTTATCAATCATAGCTTTGTTTATAATTTTGCGCACCTCCTCCGGAGGTGATGGTGCATTGTGGGCTGAGTAGAAAGAGGCCAGCAGCAAACCCCGTGTATTTTTATCTTCGAATCTGACAACTGTCAGATCAGGAGTGCTAAAATTTGGACATAAAAAACCTTTTAAATGTTTCTTAGCTAAAATACAAGTTCTGGGATTACCTTGGTCTTGGTCTGCGGTTTTATAAAAGAGGTCGTATTGGTTGTCTTGGAGACCCCGCACCTTGAGGCCGTTTACCCACGGTTCTTGGATAACGCCAATGTCGAAGTTTTCCTCCCTAAGGAAAACTCTCAGATTATCTGAAGCACACTTAGAGTGCTTCAGATTAATCTGGACGACCTTCAGCGCGTTTTTTAATTTTTATTTTTGGCTGCAGAGCTAGGGCCCGGCAACTCGCTGGGGACCTCGCCTCCGCTAACAACATCGTCAGCCTCGACGTTGTCATCAGCTTTGTCGGTGTCTGCTCCCTGACTCTGCAGAATTTTAATTTTGGCATTCCTTATGCCAAAACTAAGCTTATAATCGGCCTTTTCGAGAGCCCCTAGGCTTTCCTCGCTAATCCTCAGAAGGTAAGAGGCGCTGGTCTTCTGTGGTTCTTCTGCTTTAATCACAGCCCAGTCGTGCATGGGGACCAGCGGATTTTGCCTCTGAAGACCGCGGATCAAATCCTGTCCGCTTGGCTTTATGCTCATGAGCGGCAACCAAATGCGAGCCTTCGGTTGTCTAGGGATGTCCTTAGCCGGGATAAGCTTGAGCTTCAAGCCCTCCCAGGCATTGCTAACCTTAGCAATGCTTTCACTAAGGAAATCCCTAGAAAACCTGTCTGCACACTTAATTACCCTATACCCTCTGAGCATCTCGCCAGAGTCGAAACTAGGGTAGGGGCCCTCACTGTTTTTTATTGTGTATGAAAACACCATCTCAGAGAGCTTGCCCTCGATAGAGTTCCACACGTTCAGCAGACCTTTGCTGTTTGTGGAGAGCTCATCCACAACTGCTACTTGGAGGTCATCCCTGACAACCTCACTAAGAGTACGCAGTTGCGCTGCTCCAGAAGATGGTGCTTTCCCTGGCTTTGTCCGGCCGTCGAGCTTGCTCTTTTTCTGAGCCGGACAGATCTCTTCCTGAGATCTGTTTCGCTTAACGGCCATTTCTCGGCTGGCCAGAAGGTTGTTGTATTCATCAACAACCTTCTGGTACTTTATTTTATCTTGGGCGTCCTTCTCATGAATCACTCCGGCCTCTTCATTCTTGGCAATCTTGGCAAGAATAAAAGAGGCCGTTTTGAAGCGGTTCTTGAGGAGAGCGCCTTCCGATGGCTTTTTTGTTCCTCGAGTTGCACTGCTACTAGAGGGTTTCGGATTGGTATGCGGTTTAGGAAGTGCAGGAGTGCTATGAATAGCACCGCCTATACTTCCTGTAGTTTTGGGTTGCTCACAAGCGCTGGAACTACCAGCGCTAAATGAGCTCCCCTTTACGGTCTTCTGGCTGGAGGCCAAGAGTTCATCCTCCAAGTCTGCGGATGGTTCTGTGTCAGTCAAGTCTAGTTCGTCCATTTTGTATGAGTTATTTGAATGTTGGTCGAACGAGTAGGTCGGAAAAAAAAGAGGTCAGCCCCGGCAGAGCCGATATACCGGGGTAAGGCAGAAAAATAAGACGGACCCTGCCAAGGCATCCGAATGAGCTCGTCAGCGACTGGTTTGCCCCCCAGCCTTTCATTCTTCGGCACGGATTATGTAAAACGCTCACACCACCACTGAAATTAGGGACCTCGTATCTATGGTCAAATTGCATTGCTAAAGCTTGCTACTATTAAGGAGTAGGAAACTTCAGCAATTCAACCTGACCTTAGCTGACCCCCATCTTGACAACGTACAAGACAACTGTGGTGATCATTACCGCCCGGCACCCACTAGGAGGGTTTGAAACGAGGATTTTTGCCGAGCTAGTTTGTCGAAGATTTCCATTTTCATTTTTAGGTCTTCGATGTTTTGTAGGATTGTTTTCGACATTTTTAAGAATACAATTTTTTTGCACTATGTAATTTAAAAACTAAAAATTTAAACAAAATTTTATTTCAAAGATTTCTTTAATGTTCGAAATTGCACTGTAGTTTATCAATATTTTTGGAAGTCTTAAATTACCTTTGCAATCTTCAGTTGCTTTTTTAAGTTACGCTTCCAATTTGTAGGACACGATTTTTTCCTTTTACACAAGTTTATTATTATTTGCGATATTCGTTACGGGCTCTTCTTCGATGCTGGTGCCAGGCAAGCTTTCGTTTTCATAATAATGCGTAGCATATTTAATGCTATCGTTCCTTGAATATTCTGACAATTCTGCTCCTATACCTGCAGGAAAAATGAAGTTGAACTTATTCCTTCACTTAAGACAATAATCGAAAACCATTTTCAGTGCACTTTATAAATGTTGTTACTTAAAATAACCAACCAGTATTTATATTACTTTCTCAAGCGTCATCCAAAGCCATTTCCGGTAATGCGCCCCCAGAAGCTTTTTGTTCTGCGACTGTATAATTATTTTATAACGTAGGTATCCATTTCTAATCAAAATATTTACATATGTACATACAAGGTTAAACAACAAAGGTACTTTACCTAATCTTAGATATCCGAAGCATTTTCCAAGTACGAGAATTTTGGTTCATATTTAATTATTAGTCGAAACAATTTACAAAAATTCCACAGTTCATCAAATATTCACATTACGATAGATCCTGGAAAAAACATCAAATTGATACCCACCATCTTTTCATTGATTTCAAGGCCGCATAATGTAATGAACCATCTCCAGTTTTAGGATCCCTGTCTAACTTGTCCATTTGTACAGGATGACTATTGAGAATTCGCGCTGTTCATGAAGTTTGGAATCAACTTAACTAAACCTTTTGAAGTCAAAAAGGGCTTTAGACAAGATGATGCGCTGTGATGCGTTGTGATGCGATTTCTTTTACATCGTCCTTGAGAAAATAGTGCAGAGCTCCCACGTCAATACTAGAGGCACTATCTTTCAAAAGTCTGTCCAATTACATGCGTATGCTGATGACATTGACATAATCGGAAGAACGCAGCGTGATCTCAATTAGGGTTTTGTGAGTTTTGAGGCAGATGCAGCAAAAAGAAAAGTGCTTCCTCCAGTTCTTTGTTCGGATTCGGCATATAAGCTGTAGGTCCATTCCTGACATTACTCGGACACCGGAATGGTAAAGAGTTGAAAAGTCACTGGGCCTGTGTGGCTTGTAATATTACTAAAAGCTTGCAACCTCTTAAAATAACATCCGAACAAAAAATTATATTCGTTTGTTTTTATGTCTGCACTCATATTATTCATATTAAAAATTTTGAGGGAAAACTTCGGAGAACAATTCATCTCAAGGAATGGACCGGTAAGTTGGCCACCAAGATCATGCGATTTGACGCCTTTAGACTATTTTTTGTGGGGCTACGTCAAGTCTAAAGTCTACACAAATAAGCCAGCAACTATTCCAGCTTTGGAAGACAACATTTCCGAAGAAATTCGGGCTATTCCGGCCGAAATGCTCGAAAAAGTTACCCAAAATTGGACTTTCCGAATGGACCCCCTAAGACGCAGCCGCGGTCAACATTTAAATGAAATTATCTTCAAAAAGTAAATGTCATGGACCAATCTAACGTTTCAAATAAAGAATCGATGAGATTTTGCAAATTTTATGCGTTTTTTTTTTTAAAAAGCAATTGACAACTTCATTCGATTGTCGAAAATATCACACACATTATTTAACAATTCAATCCTAAATCATCCAATTTGAATCACACAATGAATTCAGAAGAAGAGAATCATTATTGCCTTATCTAAAACCATCGCACCCATAAATACAGCGCCAATCGACTTTATCAAGGTTTAGTTGGCCACAGTCATTTTAACAATGTTCACTTTGACCACAGCTCCAAATTCTCCTATGCATCCTTATACTGTACTGTACTGCACGCCCAGAGGCAACAAAATAGACAAGAGTGACTATTAAACCGATACAGTGAGTGCACCAGCACCGTATCATCACTTCCTCCGTCACATACAAAACTGTATTCGTTATTCCCTTCAGAATACAAAGTAGTAGGTAAGGTACCTAACCTACCTATACCTCGATTTGAATGTTTGTCGGTTGATATTTATAGAATCAACTTTTAAGCCCGGGGCAAACAGACTAAACCGGTAAAGTAACAATCCTTACGTAAATGTATGTAAAAGGACATTGAAAACTATGTTGGCAGGGCATCTATTTCCACTTTGATACGTTAAGGGAAGATATGTACGTATATACTTTACATACCTATGATGCAAGTTAGAAAACCAATTGCTATGTGATTCTTCTGCGGTCTTAAAAGATAAGGTATAGGTTTACGTAATACTTCGACGACCTTTATAGAGTACGCCTATCGTTGCCGTTGTTGGTTGTCGTTATTGCCGCATGAAAGAAATTTCCATTTCTATACAATTCCCAAATAGGTTGTTGGGGAATTCAGTGCAATTTTTTACACTCACGTAAGATAAATCCAACAATACCCTTGTAGTACATAAATAAGTCGGAATCCTTTTAGTGCTTTTCCAGGAAAACAAAGTTCTCCCAGCTGATGGGCATATAAACCAGAGTTTCCAATGCCTTACTATCTGAAAGACGGTTTTTTTATGATTTATTGCTTGATAATTGGAATTGGTTTAATATAACTTCGATATAACTTTAAAATAGAAAATATAGAACAATCATAAAGTAAAAAAAGGTATTTTTTAAAAAATACACAATCTTATCATGCCCAGCTAAATTCTCACACCACTCCGTTTTTAGAATAAGGAAAATGGCATTTCCTTCAATAATCGCAAGAATTTATTGACTGCCTGATCAATAATAATCAAAATTATGAAGCAGTTCCCAACATCCTAGAACCTTGAAATTGGTGGCCAACAAAATCTTATTCCGCACCTGCTGAAACGAGCTAGAATCCTCAGGGCGCATGAAGATAAAAGATGTTCAACGAGCGTAAGAAGTGAAAAATGCAATTACACCAACACTCTTTGGCTGAAGAAGCCGCAAATAGATGATACTGTATAATATCCTGTAGGATAATAAATGAGCTCGTTGGTTTTTAATGCTCAAAACAATAATTAAAAACTAAATTAGGTGGCACAACAGTCCGTTGAGAACTAGGGTCTGGTGACTTACAACTCTCAACCATTCCTGTGTGCGAGTAATGTTGTCAGAGATGCAGGGGACCAACATACGAGTACCAAGAGGATTAAAAATGGTGTGGTGGAAAAATGTCAGTTTAATGATTCAGTAAATAATCAAACAACGCCGCGCCCGTGGAAGAAACAAAACACAATATATGCCGAACACATCGCAGACCTCAACTTGACAAATTTTTCATCGTGACTTGTTCGCATCCGTACAAAATTCAACTGATCCAGGAGTTGGGGATAAATGATTATAGACGATGACGTGTGATTGCTGATTGGGTCCGGAACAGTTGGAAACTGACGCTAAGTTTCATCAGGTTCTACTTCAAATTTATTTCTATATTTGTTTTTTGTGTTGACAAGAGTTGCAAAAGCTTTTTCACATAAATATGACGTAGAAAATGGATTTAGGTCTTTAATAGCTCCTTCGGATATTGAATTTTAGAAATTAACCAGAATTGAAAAAGATTGATTGTTTTTAAACGCTAGTTGTAGAGCTAAATCGCAAGAAATATAGCTGGTTTTTATCTCAGGCAGATAAAGTGCTTATTTCACTCAAGTCGTTTGATAATGGATTTGTTATCCATAATTTGCTTTTATCAGTAATTGGAAAGTATTCTCGAAAACTTTTTTCCAGGTCCGTGAAATGTTTGAGAACACTTAGAAAAAATGACTCTGGTAAAATATCATTAGCACTCGTTAAAAATTAATTTAGTGTTGAAAATGGTGAATAATCCATTTTTTCAAATATTTTTCAACACATATCAATTTTTTAAAAGTCGATTAAATTTTTTTTAAGCTGGATTTTGTAAATCTATGTTTAGCTCATTTTAATAACCGTAAACGCCACATAGGTAAAGAAACTTGTGCAAACACATTTAATTATGAGATTTCCCATTAAAAAAAAAATAGAAAATCGCTTATAGCATGTTTCGGATTCGAACTTAGATACCATTTTCAAGAAAAGCTAGTATCACTACAAAACTCTTCGTAATCTGGTGAAAAGTAACAAAAACAAGTAAACACCTTTGTAACTGAGAAAGGAATAAGAAAATGGTATAAAATAGTATAAGGAAATTTGTAAAACATAAGGTCCGTTCGCGTACTTTCTGCACTAAAATTCGTAAAAAGAAATATTTTAAAGAGTGGGGGTAAAATTCTCTCACCAAAAAAAAACTACAAAAAAGTAAGCGAACGGGAAAACAACAAATTTTTCACACAATATTACTGTGTTGTTGCTGTTCTTTGAAAACTTGTTTTTAAATTTTATAACTGACAGCAAAAGCGAGCAATTTATTTATTTTATATGAATTTGTATCAAAACTGAAATTTTCACAAATCAGCCCAAAGAAATTTCTTGGGCTAAAATTCGTAGGTTGGGGAAATATTATACTCTCTCGTGACTTCGAATGATACCAATCCACATTTAATTCAAAAAGCGAACACTTTATCTCGAAAAAGTCACTGTTTGGCATGGCTTTTGGGCTGCTGGCGCTATAGAGCGTTGTAGAATGTTGATTAGCAACGAATTTTGTCCTAAATTTGATGATACATCAATGACATGTGTGTTTAATGGAAATTATATTCGGACAATTCGAGGGCATGTGGTCATCTAACATAATGGCGATTTTAACTAGCCGTATGTATTCTGGAATTTTACCACCTTTTGTAAATTCGCAGCCAGTTTTCCTGTTCGCGAGGAATTTTGCCGAAAAATGATAGCCGAAGAAGACAACACAATGATTAATTGTTTGTTTATGTCTGATGAGCCCCATTTTGACCTAAACTGCAATGTAAACAAGCAAAATTTGCCGTATTTGGAGAGACTCAAATCCAGAAATGCTTCATGAGGCGGAAATGCACCCAGAACATGTAACTGTGTGGTGCGCAGTTTCAGTAAGGTGTATTGTCGGGCCATACTTCTTTGAAGAAATCGGTGTAGCAGTAACTGTAAATGGGAATGTTGAATTAGTTTTGTTTCCCAAAACTGCGTCGAAGACGTATCCTATTGAACAACATTTGGTTCTAGCAAGATTGAGCAACTGAACATAAAGAAAGGCCAGTTATGGCGGAGCTCCAACGAAAATTCCCAAATAAATTTATTTCCAGGAACTCCACTTTTCGCTGGTTACCTGACCTGTCTCCACCAGACTTTTTTGCATGGGGTTATGTCAAGCAGAAGGTGTACAAAACGAACCCCAGGAGTAAGACTGAATTGAAGCAGTCCATAATGACAATAACTGAGGCGATACTAAATTCAACCCTTTAGGCCGCAGTTAACAATTTTTTGATCAGGTGCCGTATATGTATATTTGGGGGAGTGTGGAGGTCATTTGCGGTCTATCATCTTTAAAAACAATTAACTATTTAAAATAAAATTTAATTTTAATTGGTGCGCCACCCTTTATATGGATAAATTCTATGATATTTCACACACGCTTTGATTTATTTATATTTAATGATAAAAATAGTCTAATGAAAGACCTTCTGTGATTTTCCAATCCGTTTTAATAATTTCCTTCTAGGAGATATCCTGTTTCACCAAATTAATTTTTCTGTACAAATAAGAAAATGCCTTTTGCAAAGGAATATTTATAAAAAGAAAAACCTTTATATAGTTAATCCGAGTGTTTGTGCATTATAAATCAATTGCATCCCAACCACAAAAACGATGATGGCATCTTGCTACACCCATTGGTCATATCGGCAAATATGACGATGACGAAGACGACGTAAAGGCCTGTGTACAGTGCATATTACCTATAGTTGGTCCATTGAAAGCGAACCCTAAGAGCAGACATTGAACAAAATCGAAACGTGGTATCCTTAAAGGTATAAAAGCAGAAGTTGCAGAGTTGATTGAGTTTTCTATATTGATTCAGAAGCAGCAGCGCAGAGCCAGCCAGCATGAGGGAGAGATTCAATAGAATAAACCTGGCCAAAAGAAGAGAACCAAAGAAAACGGAAAGAACTGAACTCACAACATCATCATCATCATGTGAAAGCTGGAGTTTAGCCAAGATGACTATCCCGAAGGCAAATTGAATCTGTCCGAAACAATCGTTTTTGGGTTGGTGAGGTCTGAGGTGATGTTGATGATGGTGGCTCCATTTCTATAGGTCTTATACCAGCTATTTGTATATAGGCACTTCTAACTATATATAAATGAAAATTGAAAATTGGAGGAGAGGATGCGGTGGAAAATGTGAAAGCGTTTTAAAGGAAATAATCCTAATGAAGATTATTCGGATTGAACGGATTTAAACAAGAGGGAGCAAAAGTGTTGAAGCATCTATTGTAATGAATGCGAACCGATGAATAAGTAATTGGATTGATTCATTTGAATTTTGATCGGATTAAGTCGATAATGGAGATGAGATTAAAAGGTATTCCTTCCAACAAAAGAATTGTTTCTATTTCTGAAAACTAAACTTACCCGTACTTATAATGTAATTCTATTGATGGAGTGTGCTATTTTGTCTTTCAAAAGATAGATATAAAAAGTATGAAACTACTTAAAACTTAGTTGGGTCATTTGCACGGACTTAATTTAAGATTTTTTAATGCAGTTACGGGTTGTTTTTAGTAAATAAAATTTAGAAATCATTTATTTCAATCAATTCGCAGCACAAATTGAAAATTCTACTTAAGTTTTGGACGAACGAAGGCAGAAAATGGAAACAGTATAGAAGTTAGGTTTCACTTTCGCTGGAGATTTGTTGATTTTTTTTTTATTCGTGAAAACTTTTGTGGCTTTAAAATTTTGAAACAATATTCCTTATATTGAAGTGATAAGTAAGTACACAAACTTTATTTTTTTAAAATCTTTATTGTTAAATAAAACAATAATAAATAAGTACAATTTTGTATTAAATATTATAAAGCATGTCTTTTAAACCGTCTGTCGCTTTCTAAAAAAATAACATTTAGAGATTACAAAGTTAAAAAATAAAAACAAAGTAAAGTTTTAATGATAATAAAAAAAAATATTTAAACAATGGAATTAAGTGAGTAAGTAATTCATTTATAAACATTAACTCGCAAGAATTGTATACAAAATGCCGTCAGTGAGGTTGATAAAAATAAATAAGAATATTTATATTTATGTTTCTAAATTTAATAAAATTTTGTTATTAGTATCAATCTATACTTGCAAATATCTCTCAAAAATATACTTAATGTTTTCCAATCATTTCTCATTTAGGATATTTATAGTCTCTTGTAAGGTAAGAGTATTTTTGCCCGAAAATGGAGCGTCTTTGAATTTTGAATATTGGACATATACCAATGAAGTGTAGGCAATCTTCTTTTGATTTTAATTTGCACAGTGTTCTGTTCATATTGGTTAAAAATACCATTATGAGGACTTTCATTTAATTTGAGAACTTCACAATCTTGCTTTAAAGATAAGGGATATCTCTTCATAACTCAGAGAATCCTGGAAATAGTTTCTGGTACCAAGATTATAGTCGAGTTTACTGTAGATTATTTTACTAAATGATTCTTGAGCTTCTTTTATTAGTGAATGCCTCATTATTTTTATTCTTTTACGTGGTTTATATTGCTCAAATCATTATCTAATCTCACTTCACACTCTTTGCCATCTTGAAAACCACCAGTACTTGTTTCTTAATTCATATAAAAAAGTTTTTTCAAAAGCCTTGTGTTCTAATGATTGCTGCAGACTTTGATGATGTAATCAGTTGAGATTTCAGCGTGCACTTGTCAGAAGTTTTGGAAGTCCTGTTTCAAAACTAGGTGTATTCAGAGGCAAGTTGAAAAGTTTCTTTACCGGATTCGTATACAATTTTTTGATTTCTTCATATTTTTCTGATCCCTAAACCTGAGGAGCTTACAAGAGAATTAATTTCACTACTGAAGAAGATATTTGTCCATGTTAAATTTATCAAGCTTTACGAGCTTTGGGTTTTCTCTGATAAATGAATTTAGAAATTCAATGTTGGATTCAGTTTCAAACCTAGATATTTGATCTCTTTTGTTACCTCCAGATGCGTATCACTATATTTGCAGTTCATAAAAGAGCCCTTAGTGAGCATCCTTGTTTGACTCCTGTGCTGGTGTGTTGCGAGGCAAGAGGACATTAGGAGGTGGGTGAAGTGGAAGGGTAGGATAAGGATGAGGTAGGGAGAAGTTATAGGAAGAGTTTGGAAAGGGTAGGTTGGAATTTCAAGCTCCGGGGGACGCGGCCTGCTTGCGTTGCACGGCGTCAGCTCGTCGGACGGGGGGGATCTTGCCCCCGAAACTCAACCTCGCCTGCAGACAAAAACATATATCAGGCCAAGGAAAAAGGAAAGGGAAAGAAACATAAACGGACGGACTATGGCACATCAGGGCACTGCGGATGTTGTTGCAGTGAGGCCATTACCCACCCTACCTTTAGGTATCCGCGGCCAGTTTTGGATACCCCCAAAATCGATGGTCGATCGTCGGCTTTAGGTCATCTAAACTCCATGTCTGTCCACTCCGCTACCCTTGGCACCCCTGAAAAACAAGTTTAGAAAACCATTGCTTCGCTTAAGCGAAACAACAAAAAAACTTTTTCTTCCTTTCAAAGGCGTTATGGGAAGTTTTATTTTCGCATAATTAAGTTTAATTTACAATTATCGATTACAATCCTTACAAAAAAAATTAAAACAAAATAAAGAAAAATACTTAACAAAAGGGAAAAAAAAAGAAATCGGTACTGAAAAGCCGTATTCAAAGGTTAATTATAACACACTTTGTGGTATTTTTCTTAAACAATTACCGCCGAGGCCCTAGCTCCCTACCCCTATAGAGCTCTGTGGAGGTATCTGCTAAGACGTTAACACTCCCTGTGACGGGACGCGATGCAACCGCTCACCGATTTTCGGTACCTCACAACGATATATTTGTGAAACAAATAACGAGAAACAAAAAAAAATTAAATAAATTGATATAAAAAAAACAACTCTCACGCCGAGACTATTTGTACAAATATGAATATATATGTACACGTACTATTTCTTTAAACATAGCCAAAAAAAACTTAAATATAGGACAATCACAACACATAAAGATCCACAAGGTAAGTAAAGGTATGTATGTATATTGTATATATTATATAAATGATTTTTGCGTATCTATTATCGATGGAATTTTCACTTTCCCTTTTTTTTTGATTTATAAATCTCCTTTTTTTGTTCCGATTGAACATAAGTATTTTTAACCAATTCTCCTTAATATGCGTTTAATTTTCTTCTTTGGATTCAACTTTATTCTTTCTTCTTTGAATTTTCTCCTTATCACTTTAAATCCTTTGTGTTTTTTTTTCGTGCGGCGGCCCAGCTTTCCGTAAATTAGTTCGGCCGCCGAGAATCAAACACCTTTTTTCTTCTTCACTTTCCTTCTTGTTTTTTTTTTCTCCCAGAGTTGTTGGTTCAACCAAAAATTTAACTATATTTTCACTATAGATCTTCGACAATCCACTTTCTTTACAGAAATTGTCAACTGTAATTTATATTTTTATTCTAATATTTGAATTTGAATTTGAATAATCACATTCACTTTTCTTATACGCCTCTGGGTGGTAGTTGGCTAAAATCGGGTGTGCTAAAATTACGCCCCACACCGGCAAAAGTATACTCGTACGATGTATCTCTAACAGGAATGTCATCCGATCCCCCATACCCACCCAGTGTATTCCTCCACTCACACTATCAAACCCAAATAGTGGGAGGCCATACAGGTGTTAGTACACCTTCAACGAAATAGGGGTATTATTATTACCAAGGTGTGTTCGAAGGTAAAAAAATGGGGGAGATCTGTGAACAGCACCACATGAGACCGGAACACTACAAAGATCACGACACATAATTTACAAAATAACAACAAAACATATAACCAGTAACCCATAATAAATAATAACATACATAATCGATCATTGGCGATCACGAACATAAAGCAGATCAAGTATAACCAGAATTTAAAAGCATGCAAATCAAAAACACGGGAATACGAATAAGACCACAAAACCCAGATCGCCAACGGAACGCACTTGTTGACTTCCCTTTATATTTTGTTGTCTTCTCGTCGATGGTTGAGATCTGTCAGCCACCGACCAACAACACCATTTCATTTCAGGCAAAACATGGCGGCGCATTCAACTGGTAGATTGGGTATGTTTTTATTTTGACTGGTTTTTAATTTTATTTGTTTTTATTTCGTTCCAGGTTTTAGGATTACGAAATCTGGACTACGGGCGACCAGGCATCCGCAACAAAATTTGTTACTTATTGAAATATAATTTTCAATAAGTAGCAAAAACAAGAAATTCGGCCGACTGGGAAAATGCTGCAGGTGAAGACGATAACGGGATCGTTTAGGGACGCTGAGGTAAGTCTAGAAACGATTTTGTATTGCATTCTTAATTATTTCATTTGTTTTATTTTTCAGATTGAATTTCTGGTACTTAACAGTGGGGAAAAACCCACAATAGAAGCCGGGCAAAAATAATGCTGCTACCTTTCAGTGAAGGTAAGTGTTTCGCATATAAAGTTAAGAAAGCCTTCAGCTAATTTTTTTTTTTATATAGTTTCAGTCAGCGGTGCCTCTGAAGGTCAATGACCCCTGCCGAGAAACACCATAACTGGCGGAGTAATAGACCTACCTCAACATGGAACATTACATTGGATATATATTCGGTGAAAGTTTACGGAGTGAGTGTTATTATTTATTAGTTACATACATATATTAGAACTATTAATTAGCAACAAACAGAAATAACAGAAAAACGAAGTTAATAAATAGTGCTATTTTAGTAAAATAAAACTAAAGCTAGTATCACAGTAAAGGCCTTAAAATTATATCACAGATTATAAATAAAATTAAATTAAGTAAATGTCACAGGTTGTTTTGAAAGACAGGAGTCTTACCAAGAATAAATAATTGAGTTTAACTAGGTTATCACAGACTTTTGAGAGTTAATACTCTCGTTAAAAGAAGAATAATTATCACAGATGGAAAAAAATAAAATATTAAAGCTATCAGTCATAAAGTTAAAGGAGTTTATAAATATATCACAGATGGATTGGTTATAGACAAAAGTCTTATACAGTAAAATTAATATAATTAATAAGTTAAGTATCACAGATTTAAAAAGGAAAGTTACTTATGCTAAATTAAAAGAAAATATCACAGCTAGTAAAAAGGTTAAACCTAAGTATCACAGATGTTAAAAATGAGTTAAAATATTAATAAATAAATAAGAACATTTAACATTAAGTAACATTTAGAACATAAAGCATGCAATAAATAAAATAAATAACATATTTATAACATCTCCGTGTCTATATAAAACATTTTCAGGTACTTGTGTGTTTTATTTTCAAAAGGGTGTTTCGGTTTTTCTTGTTTTTTTTTTTGTTTGATGAAGCTTTCGCTAACCGTGTAAGTTCGGATGCTTGATTTTTGAATCAGTTGGCCACAAATTGATTATAAATAAATTAATAAATAACAAAAAGGATAACGCTACGAAAAACAAACTATATTTACGCCGAAACAAAAAAAAAATTGAATCAATTGGCTCATTGTTTTAAATCTTTCGCGTGATATATTCCCATTCTTTTTCCATTTAAATTTTCAAGTTCGTACATTTGGTTTCCGATTCGTTTTACGACGCGGCATTTAATGTATTTTGGTGAAAGTTTCGCCGATACGCATTTCGACGAATCACTCAAAACAAAATTTTTCCTATAAACCTCTTGTCCGGGTGAAAATTGAACGTTTTTAGTTCGAAAATTATACGTTTTCGCGGACTTTTCGTTGGATTTAAGTATGTTTTCTCGAATTTGATCACGTATGCACTGCAATCGACTTTGCCGGGGAAGAGTTAGTAACTCGTTGTCGTCCAGCGCGTTCAACTTTTTTGCAAGTTCATAGCTGCTACCGTGCGTCATCATGTTCGTGCCGAATAAAGCATAATACGGTGACACACCAGTAGAGCTATGAGCCGCGCTTCTCAACGCACAGGCGATATCGCTAAGGTGCGTATCCCAGTATCGTTGATCGTCTTTTAGATACGATCGGATAGCAGCCAACAACGAGCGGTTCACTCTCTCCGACGCGTTCGATTGCGGTGCATAGTGGGCAGTTTTAAAATGCCTTATGCCATACTTGGTCATCAGAGATTCGAATTCTTTTGCCACGAATTGCTTTCCATTGTCAGAATGGATGATATTAGGTACTCCAAACATATTGAATACGTCTTCTTTTAAAAATTTAATGACGTTTGAAGTACTTGCTTTTCGTAAAGCCTTTAACATCACAAATTTGGACAAATGATCTAAGACAACAAACACGTATACATTTCCTAATTTAGACCTCGGATAAGGTCATAAAAAGTCGATGTATAGTTTTTCAAATGGACGATTACTACAATAAGACGTGACAATAGGAGGACGAGATACTTGGTTAGACGCTTTACTTTGTTTACACACACTACAGTTAGAGACATATTCACGAACGTGCACAGTCATATTAGGCCAATAAAAATAATTCCTAAGTCTATTAAGGGTTTTTGATATCCCACCGTGTGCGGACTTAGGAGGATCATGAACCCTTTTTATGATCTCCTCGGTTAAACCCGATGGTACCCAAAGGAGCCAAGAATGTTCCCACATCTCTTCTTCGCCTAATTTTTTAAAAACTTTTTTATAAACGTATCCGTCTTCGTGTTTTAAGTCGGGAAGCTCGTCTTTATGATTGTAAACCATTTCGATGAGGTCTAAATATTCATCGGAAAGGAATTCCGCTGACTTCAAGTCAATCAACGGGGCAACGTCTTCAAGAGTCAGAGAATCTACGTGTACCCGAGAAAGAGTATCCGGTACTACGTTTTGACTTCCTTTACGGTGTTGTATGTCGAAGGCATAGGACTGTAACGAAAGACTCCACCTTGCGAGCTTGCCACTAAGGTCCTTCATGCTCATCAGCCATTTAAGGCTGGAATGGTCCGTTATGATCGTAAAGTCCATACCCTCGACATACGGCCTGAATTTCTTCACAGCCATCACCGCGGCCATACACTCCTTCTCGGTGACACTGTAGTTTCTCTGACTTTTATTAAATTTTTGAGAGAAAAACGCGATCGGGACCTCCTTTCCCTCCTCGTCCAACTGAACCAGTACAGCCCCGATCCCCGCGTCAGAAGCGTCACATTGGATATAAAATCTTTTTGTGAACTCCGGGCGCGAAAGAACCGGTGCTGAGATCAACGCTTTCTTCAGACTCTCAAATGCCACCAGCGCTTCATCCGTCATGTAGAACTTCTCGCTGCTCTTTTTCAACGGGTCAGTCAAAGGTGCTGTCAGAGTTGAAAAATCTTTTATAAACTTCCGATACCAGCCTGCCATTCCAAGCAGCCGACGGATCTGCCTAGGGGTTTTAGGAATCTGGAAATCCACGATGGCTTCAACCTTCGCCGGATCCGTTTTAAATTTCCCACCACCAACTATGAAGCCCAAGTATTTCAGCTCTTTGAAGCAAAACCTTGATTTCTTTAAGTTGATGGTGAGATGGGCTTTACGTAAGCATTCGGCTACTTCGCTTAGCAGGCTGATATGGGTATCAAAATCGGATGCCATGATAAGCAAGTCATCGAGGTACACAAAAACGCGCTCCCTAAGTCGTGCAGGAATCACCTTGTCCATCAACTGGCTCAACCGCTGAGCTGCATTGCACAGCCCAAACGGCATCACTGTGAACTGGTACAAGGGTCTTCCCGGTACCGCAAAGGCAGTCTTTTCTCTACTCTGTTTCTCCAGCGGGATCTGCCAAAAGGCCTCTTTTAGATCGATGCTGCTCATGTAGATCGCGTCGGGGAATCTACTGGTGAGACCTTCAATGTGGGGAAGAGGGTTGGCATTCTTCTTCGTCAGTGCGTTCACCTTACGGGAATCCAAACAGAGTCGGTTTTTGCCGGGTTTCCGTAAGAGAACCACTGGCGAACACCACGGGCTTTCGCTTTCCTCGATTACCCCGATCTTCAGCATTCGATCCAACTCGTCGTACAGCAATGTTTGAATCGCTGGAGAGACAGGGTAGTGACGCTGTTTCACAGGGAGAGCATCTCCTGTATCGATGACGTGCTCCATCATGGTCGTCTTTCCAAGACCATCGCGCTCAAAACATAAAAATTTATCCCTGACTGCATCTAGCCTGGCCTGCTGATCAGAGGTTAACTGGTGAGCATTTAGAGAATCCGATTGTTCGTCAACCGAGATACTACTTATGATTCCTGGAGCTAACTGGAACACTCTCCAAAAGTCAACTCCAAGATAGATCTCCTGGTCCAAGCTGGGAACGAGAAAGAAGGTCAGTCTCTCTTCTTTATCTTTATATTTAACGTTAATTGAAATTTTGCCCACAATTGATTGACTTTTTCCGTCAGCGGTCCTAACTCCTGAACTGAAAGGAGTGATAGGGCAGCCAAGTTGGTCAATCAGCTGTTGGCAATTTTTGCCTAGAATGCTCATACTAGCACCACTGTCTAGTAAGCCTAAAAACTCTCTCGAACCTATTTTAATTTTAGCATAAGGCCGAGGATCGGATTCTAAATTTAAAATCGTTGAAGATATCTTCTTCGACGTTTCTTTACGTGCCTTAAATCTGGCCCTAGCCTTTAAAATACTCTTAGATGGTGCGCTTATCGCACTGTTAAAAATTCTTTCGCTTGTCTTCTCGTATTCTTGAAGACGGACATGTAAAGGTTTGATTTCGTATAAGTTTCTCTCTTTTATTTCATCTTTTATAATTCTATCCTTCTCTTCCCGCTTTAAAATTTTAATTTTCATCTCTTTATCTTTGGGAAAACTTTCCAAAATAGCTTCCTTTTTCTCTTCTTCATTTTCTTCTTCTTCTTTTAAATTTATTGGGGTTTCGGTTTCAGGGTTGAACGCGATTCCCCCAGAGCCTTCGCGTCCCTCGCTGGGTTTTCCGGATGGCATCGCGGACAACTTGGTGTCTTAACACCCTCCTGACCACATTTAAAACAAAATAGATTGCGTGTATCGGACTCGCAATCAAAGTATGTATGCCCTTGAACTTTGCAGTTCCAACAAACTAAGTTTGTAGAATCGGCATAGCGGCGTGGAGGATTTTTGGAGCGTGCTCCACCGAACTGGTATGCGGCGAGTTGTTCATCAGTAGGCTGATAATCATCATCACACTCCAACTCGCTCACTCCAAACTTATGTGGAGGCCTACCAGCTGGCCTGGGTAGATCTCGCTCATTTTTTGGAAAAGCTGCTTCCGCTTCCTTACAAACATAGCGAAGCTGATCCAAGGAAAAAATCTGCTGCGGAAATACTAAGCTCCTAAGCTTGTCGTTCAAATTACGCTTTATGCTTTTGATCAAATCGGCCTCCGGAATTGGCCTTCTAAGTTGGTATCTCATTTTATTGATAGCAACGAAATATTCTTCACTACTTTCGTAGGAATACTGTTTGCGGTCTAGGATATCATGCGCTATCTCTAGATTCGTCCTATGGTTTTGGTACCTACTTAATAACGCTTCTTTTAACGTTGGCCAATCAAAGTCTTTGTCCACTTGGAACTGCCAGAACCAATCATATGCTGGACCTGAGAGCAATTGGTGGAAATCTCTTAAGATTTCATTCCACGAGCAACCATATCTTTTCTGCATTTTTTCCAGTCTAAGCACGAAGTCTTCCACAGTAAGCTTATCAGAAATCCCGTCAAAATTCAGACCCCACTTGTCAACTTTGACCGGGGTTCTGAATCCTGACGGCATATACGGATAAACTACCGGAGGTGGAAAAGGAAACGGGGTCTGGTAACCCCCAAAAACTGGTTGGTTAGCCTGTGGCTGAAACGACCTTTCCGTAGCTACTGGTGGTGGATTGGATCCGCGTTGCCCTACCGGAACAAACGCACTTCTACTCTGGTTACCCGAACGATTTGGTAACCTCGAAGGAAGACCTACAGGTACTGGATTGGATATCGGCGGTGGTACCGCAGGTTCTTGAGACGGCGGATTACTCGAGGCAGTGGCTGGAAGAGCTAATGACAGCTTTTCGAGAAAACCACTAAGCTGCCGTTCTATTTGAGCGCTTACATGTGCCGTGACGTCCCTCTCCAACTCCCTTCTACAGGTAGATATACCTTCTGCTATTCCTTTATTTATAAGATACTCTAATTCTTCAGATGTAACCGTTTTTTGTTTCGTTTTAGGAAACGTCCGAGCAATGCTCTCAAGAATTCCCCTGGAACCCTGGTTGGATGGAACACTTTGAGCCCTGATCTCATTTTCCCTACCAATGTTTTGCCTTACGGTGTTGTCAAAGGTTCCGAACATTTCTTGTTCAGGCGGCGCTTCTTCATCTCCGGCACCGCTAAGATCACTGTACGAAGGGGCAGACAAGGAACCTGTATGGACACTAGAGTTCAGAACATTGGGAGGATTAACTCTCGAGGTATCCACTTGTTGAGATGTGGATCGGATGTGCTTGTCAGAGACGAGTGGAGAATGTAACACTTTTTGTCTTACTTTAGAATCTAGATTTTGCGTAGTCGACCTAGTAACTCTGGTTTCTTCCTCTATTTCAGCGTTCCTGATCAACTGCTGGATTCGTTCTTCCTCAAATTTATTGGAATGTGCCATCTTCAACTTCTCTACAAGCAACAGATTACCAAAACAACCGTAGATAAACAAAAAAAATCAACAAAAAAAACGTGGTGGTGAGTTAAAAAAAAATATGTTTTTTCCTAGTTAAGAAAATTTATGTTCCTTACCGAAAAAAATAATCTTATTGTAATAAACACCTATTTGTAACAAAAAAAATTAAATAACGAATATTAACTAGACCTTATGAAAACGAAATTGTCAAAACAAAAGAACGAAATTAAATAAATAAGGTAATGACAAAAAAAATGTAAATTTAACCAAAGTAGAATAAGAAATATGTATAAAACAAATAAGTTGGAAAAACTAAATTAAGATAAATAAATTAATAAACAAAACAAAATGTAAACTTAACGAGAACGGTATACAAAAAAATAAATAAATAAATAAGATAACCAAAAAACTGTAAACTATAAACTTGAACCAAAAAAATGTGTAAATAACCAAAAAGGTAAATAAATAACAAAAAAAGAATAAATAACAAAAAATAATAAATAACCAAAAGAAAGGTTTAATAAATAACGAAAATGTAAATAAATAAAAGAAACGAAAAAAAAATAAAGAAAAATATTGTAATTAACTAACGAATTCCAAAAAAAACTGTACTTAAACTTACAAACCAAACCTGTAACTATATGAATGTAAATTACTAACTACTCAAAAAAACGGAAAGAATTCTTATTTATGAAAAGTTTACGTAACTTACCCTAAAAAAACTGTATAGCTATACGAATATAAATTATTAACTAACTCAAAAAAACTTAAACTTAACGTATGTTCGAAAAAATTCGTAATTATGAAAAAGTATACGTAACTTATCAAAAAAAATATCAAAGAATTATAATTACCAAAAGAAATAAACTACAAGTCTTGTTCTAAATATAATCAACAAAAATGTACCTAACTAAAAAAATATGTAAACGAAAAAATTTTTACTTCTTGCTTGAACTTATATTATAACAAGAAAAAGTTAAATTAAACAAACAACCAAAAATATAACGAATAAAGAAACGATATTTATCAAGAAACTTTTCAGTTCTTTAAAATCTTAAGTATTTTTTTTTTCAAACAAAAAAAAACACTAAGATCTTTTTAACTTAGTTTCTTTTATGTCTTGAAGATCATATTTCACCTTCAGAATTTTACCTAAAAAAACTGAATTGAAAATAATAATAAAAATCAAAGCAAAATATATTTATAAACGTCTAAAACCAAAATAGAAACGAAACCTGTTCTATAAAAAAAAAACAAGATTAACAAAAACTTATAACGAAAAAAAACTATAACTTTAGAAAATTTTCACCGAAAGAAAACTTCCTTTCCTTTAGAAAGTAAAAATTTTGAATAACAAAAAAAAAATTAATTAACTGAAAATCAAACTATACCAACAGAAACACAAGCAAAAAAACACTTAAATTATCAAGCATAAATTCGAAAATTGTAACTTGATAACATAAATTTGAAGATTTTGGTAAATATTTGTTTTGTTCACGTAGTTTGTTTCAAGTACTTTGTATAAACTATATCTGTATTAATGTTATTTAATTACATATAAGAAAAAACGTAGGGATAGAATTAGGGTTTTCAATTTTTTAAGCATTCGGGGTGCTTTAGGTAGGTAATGAGCGACATGGTACGACCCTACTGACGACCTCGCTAAAAAAAAGACATCAGACGGACAGATTAAACTTCCCCTGATGTGACCATAATAGGACAGGAAAACTACTAAGAACACAAACAAATTACGTTACAAAGTTTTTCCATACCGTTCCCGCAATTCTAGACTGTCTCTAGGGACCTTGCTAGAAGACATGAAACGGTAGGATAAAACTCACACACAATTTTGGAACGATGATGTCGGACTACACGTCTCGCACAATCAATCGTCCAAGTAGAAAATGACGAAACTAGGAAAAGAAAATGAAAAATTAGAAAGAAAGAAAAGTAAAAAAAGTTAGGATTGGAATAGGTAAAAGACAAAACGAAAAATGTACTGACTGACATCACTGAAGCTTTCGCAAAGGAACGTCGCGATACACCTAGGTTCGCCTGAGGCCTTCCTGGTGCAGACATACGACCTTCACGAAAACTCCAGTAACCCCTGACAGGAACATTACACTTATTAACCGCGGTCACTGTGAATTTTCAAACACTCGTCGCGATACGACTAGGTACGCCTGTGGCCTTCCTGACGCAGACATACGAGGTTTAAAAATCCACAGCAAGTTTGGTTAAGACAATACAACATAGAAAAAAACTGAAACTAGTACCACATACACTAATTCGCCAAAAAAAAAAAAAAATGTTCCAACTAGGTTGGAACACCCTTTAATGACGTTGGGCGCCATTTTGTTGCGAGGCAAGAGGAGATTAGGAGGTGGGTGAAGTGGAAGGGTAGGATAAGGATGAGGTAGGGAGAAGTTATAGGAAGAGTTTGGAAAGGGTAGGTTGGAATGTCAAGCTCCGGGGGACGCGGCCTGCTTGCGTTGCACGGCGTCAGCTCGTCGGACGGGGGGGGGATCTTGCCCCCGAAACTCAACCTCGCCTGCAGACAAAAACATATATCAGGCCAAGGAAAAAGGAGAGGGAAGGAAACATAAACGGACGGACTATGGCACATCAGGGCACTGCGGATGTTGTTGCAGTGAGGCCATTACCCACCCTACCTTTAGGTATCCGCGGCCAGTTTTGGATACCCCCAAAATCGATGGTCGATCGTCGGCTTTAGGTCATCTAAACTCCATGTCTGTCCACTCCGCTACCCTTGGCACCCCTGAAAAACAAGCTTAGAAAACCATTGCTTTGCTTAAGCGAAACAACAAAAAAAACTTTTTCTTCCTTTCAAAGGCGTTATGGGAAGTTTTATTTTCGCATAATTAAGTTTAATTTACAATTATCGATTACAATCCTTACAAAAAAAATTAAAACAAAATAAAGAAAAATACTTAACAAAAAGGAAAAAAAAAGAAATCGGTACTGAAAAGCCGTATTCAAAGGTTAATTATAACACACTTTGTGGTATTTTTCTTAAACAATTACCGCCGAGGCCCTAGCTCCCTACCCCTATAGAGCTCTGTGGAGGTATCTGCTAAGACGTTAACACTCCCTGTGACGGGACGCGATGCAACCGCTCACCGATTTTCGGTACCTCACAACGATATATTTGTGAAACAAATAACGAGAAACAAAAAAAAATTAAATAAATTGATATAAAAAAAACAACTCTCACGCCGAGACTATTTGTACAAATATGAATATACTAGCCGACCCGTGCTCGCGTTGCTTCGCAAATTGTAACCACGAACATTTTTTGAATATTAGTATTAGCATATGAAAAATGGACTGAGCATATTTTCTACAATAATATTAATTTTAGTTTATAATCAAAAAACACTTCCTTACCGAGAAAAAAAAACTTAAGTAAATTATAACGTAGTAAAGGCCAAGCCGCACGTGAAAACAAACGAAATACAAAACCATTTCAATTTTTTAGTTGAAAACAGAACGAAATTTTTGTCTATTTTCTTCTTTTCTTTCTTTTATTCATACCTAAACGTTTTTTTGCAACCGAAAAATATAGTTTGCTGTAAAAAAAAAAAACAAATTTGTGTTTTTTTTATGTTCTCATACATCTATAGGTATGCGTGTGTAAATATCCATAGACACTTTTTTTTATTCATCTGCTCATGTTCAGTGCAGTGCCACTGACTTAACCTACCTACATTTGTGTGCTCTTTTTATCGACGTCATTAGCCGCGTTTTATTATCACCATGATCTGATCCGGATCAGATCATGATAATAAAACAGCATTGGATCATCATATTTTTTATTATTTAAAGTTTGGTAGCAGTGTCAAATTCGTTCTTTCAAAAGTGACATTTCGAAGCAAAAAAAAAAACAAACACATAACAAAAATGGAAGCTCCATAACTTTTGAAAATGTTTCTGCAAATCACCATTGCACTCTCAAACTCTAAGCATCCAGGAACGCTTTGGTCTTCCATGTAGTCCAGATTCTTTTTGACCTTTTAATAAATGTGACACTTAAATAATTTAATTTAGAGATTACTTACAATTTATTTGAACATCTTTTCTCCCATTTGTGCTGCAGCTTTCTCGATTTTATTTAAATTTTTTGACATTTAAAGCAGGGTTGCCCAAAGAACATTTTGCTCAATGATTTTTTTTTGTTCCTTTTTTTTGGGGAAAATAATACCCATAAATTATGTCAAATATACATTTTTTTGGACTTAATTATTTTAATTTCACCAATTAATATCTAGTTTTGTTAAAATATCTAATTATTTCATGGATTATATACCAAATAAATAAATATAAAGCTTCTCGCTTTCTATTTAAAAAATATTTTATTTCAATCAAATGGAAATGTTTATATGGCAAAAGAGGTTTTATTTAATTTGTTTGCAATGCTACCAACATTTACATGTGAAATTACAATGATAAAGCGCTCCTTGTTGTGAAAAAAAGAATTAAATTTTGGATCTCAAATTGAGAACCAAACACAAAGTAGGATCTTGTGTTGTTGTTGTAATGCATGTAAATCCAAGATCCGGATCAGATCATGGTGATAATGAAACGTGGCTATTGTAAGTACTTTCTTTGAGTTATTTGTAAAGAAAATTTTAACTTAATTTCAGTTTTATTGTTCGAGGAAGTGATACAAAATTGGTAATTCAAGCTATTATAATAGAACTTTTTTTATTTTTAAATTGGAAGAATTATAATCTATTCACTTCCTCGAACCAGAAAAATAAAAAAGATCTAATTTTTCTTTAGATAAATCGGCATTTCATGTGCACGGCACTGTTTATTTATTTTTATTAAATGTCCATAGTAACTTAAAAAAAAAGAGCCCACACTACTCAGCAATGTGACGGCCCTGACGATAGAATTAGAGAAACAAAAAAATAATGTGTGTGTGCAGGTTAGTTGATGAACTATACAATGAAAAATTGAATATGTAGGTAGGTAGGTAAGAGAAAAAACGTAACTATTAAATGGAACACATATTAAGAGCGAAAGAGCATGGGAAGAAAAGAAAATTAAAAATGTTGGAATGATAATGAAATGAAACAAAGCAGCGACCTCGCGATTGTGATGGAATCTAATTTCCTGGATAAAATAAATTCAAAAAGTTTATAATTTTATAATTTGTTTTTATTTATTTTTCAGGTTGTATGTTTAACTTAGAAGTGATTTTAGGCTTAAAATTTGCGCAACAATATTGACTTTATGAAGCAATGTTAATCTTTGTCGATTATTGTATAGGTTTTAAGATATGAGTGGTTGTATAAGTCAACTAATGAAAAAAAAATGGACAAAAAATGTAAAATTAATAATATTTAAGTTTGACAAATAATTAATGAAAAAAAATTAAAGCCATAAACACTCTCATAATAATGTAGAAAATAATACAATATATTTCAAATAAATCGGTTGACTACTTTCTGAGATCATGCGTTACGAACTTTAAAATGGTTTCGCTTTTATATAATAGTATAGATATGTACACGTACTATTTCTTTAAACATAGCCAAAAAAAACTTAAATATAGGACAATCACAACACATAAAGATCCACAAGGTAAGTAAAGGTATGTATGTATATTGTATATATTATATAAATGATTTTTGCGTATCTATTATCGATGGAATTTTCACTTTCCCTTTTTTTTTGATTTATAAATCTCCTTTTTTTGTTCCGATTGAACATAAGTATTTTTAACCAATTCTCCTTAATATGCGTTTAATTTTCTTCTTTGGATTCAACTTTATTCTTTCTTCTTTGAATTTTCTCCTTATCACTTTAAATCCTTTGTGTTTTTTTTTCGTGCGGCGGCCCAGCTTTCCGTAAATTAGTTCGGGCCGCCGAGAATCAAACACCTTTTTTCTTCTTCACTTTCCTTCTTGTTTTTTTTTTCTCCCAGAGTTGTTGGTTAAACCAAAAATTTAACTATATTTTCACTATAGATCTTCGACAATCCACTTTCTTTACAGAAATTGTCAACTGTAATTTATATTTTTATTCTAATATTTGAATTTGAATTTGAATAATCACATTCACTTTTCTTATACGCCTCTGGGTGGTAGTTGGCTAAAATCGGGTGTGCTAAAATTACGCCCCACACCGGCAAAAGTATACTCGTACGATGTATCTCTAACAGGAATGTCATCCGATCCCCCATACCCACCCAGTGTATTCCTCCACTCACACTATCAAACCCAAATAGTGGGAGGCCATACAGGTGTTAGTACACCTTCAACGAAATAGGGGTATTATTATTACCAAGGTGTGTTCGAAGGTAAAAAAATGGGGGAGATCTGTGAACAGCACCACATGAGACCGGAACACTACAAAGATCACGACACATAATTTACAAAATAACAACAAAACATATAACCAGTAACCCATAATAAATAATAACATACATAATCGATCATTGGCGATCACGTACATAAAGCAGATCAAGTATAACCAGAATTTAAAAGCATGCAAATCAAAAACACGGGAATACGAATAAGACCACAAAACCCAGATCGCCAACGGAACGCACTTGTTGACTTCCCTTTATATTTTGTTGTCTTCTCGTCGATGGTTGAGATCTGTCAGCCACCGACCAACAACACCATTTCATTTCAGGCAAAACATGGCGGCGCATTCAACTGGTAGATTGGGTATGTTTTTATTTTGACTGGTTTTTAATTTTATTTGTTTTTATTTCGTTCCAGGTTTTAGGATTACGAAATCTGGACTACGGGCGACCAGGCATCCGCAACAGGTGCTACACCATTCTGATAAGCTCACTCTATCCCAAACAGCAGCCTTCGTAGATCTCTCATTACTTTTAGCAACTTTGTAGATATAGCCAGTTGTGTCAACTTATTAATAAGAGCAATCAGCATTCCTATTGATTAGGTCAAAAGCAGCTTTAAAGTCAACGAAAAAATGCGAAGTACGTTTTGGTACGTGCTTGAACCGCTTTGACATTCGATCGTTGAAAAGATTTTTCTGAAACCGGGCTGTAAATCAGAAATAGAAATAGAAATAGAAATAAAAATAGAAATAAAAATAGAAATAGAAATAGAAATAGAAATAGAAATAGAAATAGAAATAGAAATAGAAATAGAAATAGAAATAGAAATATTGTTCTGTTCAATCCATTTTTTAAGCCCTAACTAGAATTAAATTCCTCTGTAATTTTCAGGAGAGTCTACTGAGCCTTTTTTGTGTATAGGGAAAATGACGGATGACTATGAAGGTACGTACGGCATTCATAAAGATTTGATTGAACAGAATTTTTCAATACAGGGTTTTAAACTTAAACAAAAAATGGGAAAATTAATTTAAATTTTAGGGGCTTTTAGTTTATGTAAAACAAAATTTTATACAGTGTGTATTACTCACGACAAATTCAAGTATGTACATTCTCTAACTATTCGCTTGAGAAATAAATCGAATCAGAAACTTCCATCCGTACTCTCCATTAAGGACACTGACAAATTTCGTCATACGAAAGATATCTTTTATTGAAATAAAATCTGCGAATGTCTTGCAAAATGAAATCGAAATGATAGACGACGGCATTTTGATTTAAGTTACACAAGCCACAAATAGGTAAGGTCTAAAATTAAGTTTAAAAATGTCTGTTCTGACTTGAAGTAATGGGTGATTTTTTTGAGGTTAGGATTTTCATGCATTAGTATTTGACAGATCACGCGGGATTTCAGACATGGTGTCAAAGAGAAAGATGCTCAGTATGCTTTGACATTTCATCATGAATAGACTTACTAACGAGCAACGCTTGCAAATCATTGAATTTTATTACCAAAATCAGTGTTCGGTTCGAAATGTGTTTCGCGCTTTACGTCCGATTTATGGTCTACATAATCGACCAAGTGAGCAAACAATTAATGCGATTGTGACCAAGTTTCGCACTCAGTTTACTTTATTGGACATTAAACCAACCACACGAATGCGTACAGTGCGTACAGAAGAGAAAAGTTGGAAGAAAATCCGCTTTTGTATCGACAAATTTTGTTCAGCGATGAGGCTCATTTCTGGTTGAATGGCTACGTAAATAAGCAAAATTGCCGCATTTGGAGTGAAGAGCAACCAGAAGCCGTTCAAGAACTGCCCATGCATCTCGAAAAATGCACTGTTTGGTGTGGTTTGTACGCTGGTGGAATCATTGGACCGTATTTTTTCAAAGATGCTGTTGGACGCAACGTTACGGTGAATGGCGATCGCTATCGTTCAATGCTAACAAACTTTTTGTTGCCAAAAATGGAAGAACTGAACTTGGTTGACATGTGGTTTCAACAAGATGGCGCTACATGCCACACAGCTCGCGATTCTATGGCCATTTTGAGGGAAAACTTCGGAGAACAATTCATCTCAAGGAATGGACCGGTAAGTTGGCCACCAAGATCATGCGATTTGACGCCTTTAGACTATTTTTTGTGGGGCTACGTCAAGTCTAAAGTCTACACAAATAAGCCAGCAACTATTCCAGCTTTGGAAGACAACATTTCCGAAGAAATTCGGGCTATTCCGGCCGAAATGCTCGAAAAAGTTACCCAAAATTGGACTTTCCGAATGGACCACCTAAGACGCAGCCGCGGTCAACATTTAAATGAAATTATCTTCAAAAAGTAAATGTCATGGACCAATCTAACGTTTCAAATAAAGAATCGATGAGATTTTGCAAATTTTATGCGTTTTTTTTAAAAAAAAAGTTCTCAAGCTCTTAAAAATCACCCGATATAAGGCTCATATCAGAGGCAAAAAGGTACCTTCTAAAATAATTGTTTTCACCTAGATTTAAATTTAAAAATTTTACATAAAAATTAGAGTTAAAGCAGACTCATATTTTGGAGTATTCGAGGGTAATTTGAATATTCTTTTGAAGACATTTTTTTTATTTTTTGAATATCCCCCATACGTACGTTTGTACGTTCGCGACGTTTTTTTCGTCGTTTATAGCTCAAGAACCAGCAGAGATATCGACTTCAAATAAATTTTGTTATACAGATAATAACGCAGAAAGATGCAGAAAGGGCTCTCGGGAAAATTGCGAGGGTGGCAGTTTAAAACAAAGGTGAAAATTTTGGTTAACCCTAAATATCTCATGAACTTAAAGCGCTAGAGACTTGAATTAAATTTTATATAATATATTGTAACGTGATACCAAACAAGTATATTTTTTGAAAAAAAAATCCAATTAACGTTTTTTTTTTTAAATCAAAAAAAAAAAACTGACAAAAAATATTTGTCCCCTCGAAAATTGTACGAATAAAAAAATGATGCAACGAAAAATAACGTTTTTCAATATCTGGTAAAATTTTCAGAAAAATCGAATTGACAGTTTTTTTTAAAATTAAACCTAAAAAAACAATACTCAAAGTTGCTAAAAATTGAATTTATAGACTCAAATATCTTTTCAAAAATTTGAGATTATGGCTTCCAACTAATTTTAGCTTGTAAGAAATATTGTTATCAACATTCGGTAAATATCTTTTCAAAAATTTGAGATATACATAGGCTTCAAATTAATTTTAATTTATAAAAAATATTGTTTTCAAGATTCAGTAATTTTTTAAAAATATCTGACAGGCAGTTTTTTAGCAACAAGGTTGACATTAGTTTTTTCATGTTATTTCAATGTTGAAAATCAATTAGGTGATTTAAGAATTATTTTATGTACTTTATTTTGTATTATTTGCAATTTTTTTATGACAGGTCGCGCAATCGTACCAGACAGGAACACCGTACAATATGATAGGTTGAAAGATTGTTTTATACAAAATAAGTTTGTTTTCTGCACTAAGCTTTGAACTACGACTAATAAATGGGTAAAGTATTCTTATATACATATTGATTTTGTTTATGGTAGATATCTTTTGTATGTTTTTGAAAAGTTAAAGTTTTATCCAATGTGATACCCAAATATTTACATTGACTTTCCCATTGTATATTGGTATTATAAAATTTAAGGCAAGTTGATGGTAAATAACTGCTTTTCCTGCGACGGACGTGTAAAGAAAACGGCTTGAGACTTAGTAGCATTGGCTTTAATTTTCCATTTCTTAAAATAGTTTTTAATCTCTTTAAGTGATGTTTGCAATGAAGACATAATATTTACAGGGTTTACATTGCCCAATGTGTATTGTTACATGTGACCCTAAAATCTGACACAAAAATATTGAAGAGGATATGATCCAAAACTGATCCTTGAACGACACCAAAAGAAATATCCAAATATTCTGAATTACGGTTTCCAATAAATACAGAAAAAAGTCTATCTTTGAAAAAACTTTGGATCATTTTGATCAAGAATAGAGGAAATCTACACATTTTCATTTTGTATAAAAGTGCTTCATGCCAAACAGTGTCAAATGCTTTCTCAATGTCCAACAAAACCAACCCTGTAGACATTTTTGAAGCCAAAACCTTTTTTTATATGATTTTTTAATCTAACAACTTGATGATTTGTACTATGTCCCGATCGAAAGCAGTACTTGATTTTTTGTTATGTGTTTAACTAAATGGTTTTTAACTATTTTTTCTAAAATCTTACCTATATGGCTAAGCAAACTAATACGCCGCTAAATGGATTTGTTTTTGGTTTTCCAGGTTTTGGTATGGCAACTACTTTTGCTTTTTTCAATTGATTTGGAAAATAGTTTAAAGTTAAGCATGCATTTAATATAAAAGTTAAAAGAATCAACCCCTTCCTTGGAAGTTCCTTAAGATATTTGTTTCGTATCTTGTCAATTCCAAGTTCCAACGGCTTTATTAGTTTTAGTTGTTCTTATTATGTCTCGTACTTTAGTAGGTGTTGTAAGGTACCTACTTTCAAGGTGCGATCCTGCTAAATCTTTTTCATTAATATACTCTTTTACTGTAGAAATTGTTTGATCATCACTCAAGTGAGCAGTAATTAAATTATTTTCATGAAAGCAAGGTACAAGTAAATTTAACTTTTCATCTTGGTTGTAAACTTTAACATCACCATTATAAAGCGCTGGAATGTTAGAATGCTTTTTAGAAATAGCTTTACTTACTTTCCAAAATGGTTTTGGACCCCTTTTTAAAAGAAGAAAGCAATACATTCCACCTTCTATTTCTATGGACAAGGATTTCATTTTTAATTTGCTTACAGGGCCGTCTTTACCCTTTTGGGGGCCCTGGGCACTTTTCGAAAATGGGGCCTTGTATGATTATATACAAATATTATGTTGTGTAATAAAGGTATTCAGAAAAAATCACATAACTTTAAATTGATATTTATTCTTTTAATTTTTTAAATAAATACATTTTTTTAATTCATTAAAAAAATAAATAGTTATTGCAGCATTTAAAACATACACATAAACAATGGAAAAATAAAAACAAAAAATAAATATGTCATAAGTTAACACGAGCAGGCATTGACCCAGCATATAAAATGCCAACGAAGCACACGAGCTTCCGTCCAATAAAGTCAATGCGTTCCCACCGGGAAATCCGATTCCAGGTGAATGTTCGAGGTTGCATGGGAACTTCAATTGCAATATTAGAACTTCAATTGCAATATCAGCACTTAATATTATATTGATTAAGCTTGATAGAGAATTATATTCATTTTTGTATTCATTCTTATTGTTAACTTTGTAGAGTGCGGTCGCACCAAATATATTATACTATTATACAAAACTGAATTCGTGTGTTTAATTGGGACAGTGTCGAGTCCCAGAAAATTATATTTTTTGAACTTCAAGGATCAGAAATCCGTTACTGGCGCCCGAGCAGGGACCCGACCGTCCTGTAAAATATTATTATATACTAAAATTATCCTGGAAAAAGTGAATCTTTTCTTACGTAAAATAGGAAAAAATATATATGTACATACATATAAATTGAAGTGAATGTGATCAGAACAAATAATAATCTAGAAAAGGAAAAAATATATATAAATTGAAGTGAATGTGATCAGAACAAATAATAATCTAGAAAAAGTGAATATTTTCTAGCAAAGTTACAAAGAAGCAAAAGTGAAATAAAATCACGAAGAATTAATTAAACAAAAAGTACACAAAACTATAATCGTGGAATAACATTTATGAAACTATTACTCTGTGCTGAAATATCCGAGAGGCAAATACCTAAATATAAGAAGGTGAAGGCTAAAATCAACTGTAAAGATCAACTTTAAAAACCAACTCTAAAAATCAACTTTAAGAATCAACTTTGAAACACAACTTTAAGGAAAAGATGCTTCCATTTGTCATGTAAGAATAAGTAGTAAAAATTATAACATTTTGTGTCATTTACACCTATATTTATTTAACTAAATTTATTTAACGAATTGAATATAAAAGTACATATACTTACTCGTTACATACATATATATATACAAAATACATATATTTAATTAAAATAAAAAAAAAAAAAAAAAAAAAAATAATAAAGATTTTCTGAAATTCAAATTGAATCGAACAAAAGTACATACACATATTATAACAATTAATAGAGGCAATTTCCTATAAAGGAAAAGAAAAAAGCAAATTACAAAATTTCTAAAGAAATATATACTTACATATATAATATAAACCAAAGTTGTACAAGGGGGAGAGAAAAAAAAAAAAAAAGAAAATATATATATATATATATTATTTTGATTACGATAAAAATTTTTTTGCTTTTGGGGGAACTACTCTATTGAATTAGAATAATGGAAGAACTTCAGGTATCCATCACCCATCTTACAGGGGCAATGAACACTGTTCTTGACCAATTAAGAGGGTTCGAAACTAGGATTGTTGTGCTAGAACAGGGGGGCACACAAGAAACAATAAAACAAATACTAGAACAGTTAGGTTCCATTAGGGATAAAATAAAATCGGTTGAGGATAATACACCTAGCGTCGTCGCTAGCGATACCCAACCCGACTTGACCGTCGAGCCACTCCGTGGACCAAGCAATGAGAACGTGCTTAGAGAAATCTCTAAGCTCCCTGACCCAGTCAAGGAGATACAAGTTTTTGACGGTAATCCCGTTCAATATGTATCATGGGTGCATTGCGTGGAAACCGTGCTGAAGGACTACGAGATTGTTCGTAGTAAGCCTCTATACAGGGCCATCCTTCAGCATATACGCCAAAAAATTCGCGGTAAGGCTGACTCGGCCCTTGTGTCGTATAACGTTTTCGACAACAACTGGACGGAAATAAAGAAAATCCTTTCCCTCCATTACGCGGATAAAAGGGATATACGTACCCTTGAGCATCAGTTAAACCAACTGAAGCAAGGAAGTCTGAGAGTTGATGATTTCTACGCGAACGTAAATCATCAATTCTCCCTCATAATTAATAAGATTCGCACTGAGACCTATTCGGTGGAGACTGCCAACGCTCTTATTGGGACGTACCGCGACAGGGCCCTAGATGTGTTCGTCAGGGGTCTTAGCGGAGATTTATCGAGACTTTTGATGATACAGAAGCCGAAATCTCTCCCGGAAGCCTACACTACGTGTCTTGATATGCAAAACATTACTCTAAGAAATAGTTCAGTGCACGTCCAGGCGCCTAACACCGTTTCCGCTCCAGTATCCTATGACTTTGGTGTGGAAAAGAAACCTTCACTGCCAACAAGAAACTTTAACAGGTATCCTAACAGATTCGGTAACGGTAGGGGTGGATCTGCACAATTCAAACAAAATACATTTGGTCCAAGTTATAACTCTAAATATTATCAACACCCAACAGGACCAAAGCCCCCAGTTAAAATGGAACTGGGGTCGGAACAAACAAGAAATGTCGATTACATGAATCGGCCTAGTACCAGCAATCCATTTAAACGAGGAAGCAGTTCCGAAGGCTACCAGCGGAAGCAACAGCGTCTCAACCATATGGTTGCGGGCGCACCTGGAGCTATAGAAGAACCAAGCTGTTCGAATACAACAACCCCCGCTGAGGAAAATTTTATGACAGAAGCCTCGTTTCCAGCGTACCATATATAGAGTATGGTACGCGGGACGGAAAAATTCTACACTTCCTTGTCGATACGGGTGCAAATAAAAATTTTATTAGACCAAACTTAGTACCTGTACCCCATCCTGTCAAAAACCCTTTTCATATCAGTAGTCCTGCGGGAAAGATCTTGGTAAAAAACAAAATCTCCGGTAAATTCTTTGCCTTTGTTGGCTGCGATTTAGAAGTAACCTTCTTTATCCTCCCAACCTTACAATCATTCGATGGAATAATCGGCGACGATACCCTTAAAGACCTTCGAGCGATTATAGATAGAGACAAAAATGAACTAATAATCAATTCAAAGATAAAAATCCCTCTAAAAAACAAAACTTCAGACATGGTCAATAATTTGACCATACTTAACAAAAGCGTGCCCGAATCATTTAAATTAAAACTTGAATCTATATGTACAAAATTTGAAGACCTTTTCGGTCCAGTTAAAAACGAGAAGATAAGAACAAATGTGAGAGCCGAAATTCGTACAAGTGTAGACGAACCAATTTATACTAAAAGTTATCCCTATCCTGCCGGTATGAGAGAAGAGGTGGAAAAGCAAATAAACGAACTCCTGGCCGAAAAAATTATTCGACCCTCCAAAAGTCCCTATAATTCTCCTATTTGGGTTGTGCCGAAGAAGGACAAACCAAACGGAGAAAAACAATACAGAATGGTGATAGATTTCAAACGCCTCAATGCCGTCACTGTTTCAGATACTTATCCTATCCCTGATATAAACAACACACTTGCCAGTCTTGGTGATGCTAAGTTTTTCACCACTTTAGACCTCACCTCGGGATTCCATCAGATTGCTATGCATGAGAAAGATATCCCTAAAACCGCCTTCTCCACGATGAATGGCAAGTTCGAGTTCCTTAGGCTGCCATTCGGACTGAAAAATGCTCCAGCCATTTTTCAACGTATGATAGACGACGTTCTAAAGGAGCTGATTGGGAAGATCTGCTACGTCTACATTGACGATATTATCATTTACAGCAAGACGATAGAAGACCATCTTAAGGATATAGAGACCATCTTCTCAAAACTCCACGAAGCTGGTCTTAAGGTTAACCTCGAAAAGACTCATTTTCTAAACGATAGTGTCGAATTTTTAGGATTCTTGGTGACATCAGACGGCATCCTCCCTAACCCAGATAAAGTAAGGGCTATCAAAGCTATCCTTCCACCAAATACACTGAAGGAACTGAAGAGCTTTCTTGGCCTTACGTCTTACTATAGACGATTTATTCGAGACTACGCCAAAATTGCGAAACCTCTAACGAATATGACTCGTGGGGAATTATCACAAGTAAAAGCCAACCAATCCAAGAAAGTTGCCATTGAACTTAATGACGAAGGATTAAAAGCATTCCAAACTTTAAAAAAACTTCTCACCTCAGCAGAAGTGTTAGCCTTCCCTGACTTCGACAAACCCTTTAATTTGACGACAGACGCCTCCGCTATTGGCGCCGTACTATCCCAAGGTGAACCTGGTAAGGATAGGCCAATTTCATTCATTTCTCGTTCGCTTAGTAGAACAGAAGAGGGCTATGCAACAAACGAGAAAGAGCTTCGTGCCATAGTTTGGGCACTGGACAATTTGAGGAATTACCTATACGGAGCTAAGAAGATCAGGATATACACTGATCACCAGCCCCTGACCTACACCCTTAGTAACAGAAACTATAATGCAAAGCTCAAACGTTGGAAGGCCAGAATCGAGGAATATAACTACGAGTTGATTTACACACCTGGTAAATCAAACTTTGTGGCTGATGCTCTCTCGAGGCTTCCAACGCAAGTCAATAACCTTTCAGGTTCAAGCTACTCTTCTTCTCGAACAGACACAGCTAACACACATACAAGTACAGAAACGGCATACGAGGGACAAAGTGACGTGACAGACAACATACTGACTGCAACTGCTGATGAAGGATTGCGTGAACTATCTCTATCTGAAACCGAAGAATCTTGTACCATGCATAGTGCTAACCAAGATGGTACAGATCTAATACCACATGTTGAAGTTCCACTTAATGTTTTTAGAAACCAACTAGTTTTCAAAATCGCCCGTCTTGACATGTGTTCCCACGAGGAACCACACCCTGGATTCTATCGCTATTATATCTCCTTTAAGAAATTAGATGAAGATAAATTAAGGGAGGCGTTAAGAGAAAATCTCAATCCAAATGTTATCAATGGTATAAAAATTCCCGAGGAATACCTCTGGATGTTACAAAACATATACCTAGAAAATTTTGAAAAATACAAAATAAGAGTAACACAAAGGCTAGTCGAAGACGTCGCTAACGAAGAGCGAAGGTTTTCTATAATTGAATACGAGCACCGTAGGGCTCACCGAGCTCCACGGGAAAATAAGGAACAAATATTAGAAAAATATTATTTTCCCCAAATGATGGCGAGCATAAGGAAGTATGCTGCCTCGTGTGACATTTGCAACCGCAACAAGTACGATAGGCATCCAAATAACCCCGAATTGCAACCAACTCCTGTTCCAAGATATCCATGTGAAATAATTCATATGGATATAATGGAAATTCAGGATAAAAAATTTATTACGGTTGTGGACAAGTTTTCAAAATTTTCAAAATTTTTGTATCTTAAAGATAGGTCCGCAATTACTATTAGGTCAAAGATCATAAAAATGGTACACTTTTTTACAGCTCCTCTCACTCTTGTCGCTGACAATGAGAAAGGGTTCCTTAGCCCTATTGTCCTTAATTTATTAACAAATCTGGGAATAAAACTGTATCTCACCCCATCACACAGAAGCGAAGTTAACGGCCAAATAGAACGGGTACATTCCACGGTTCTAGAAATATACAGGTGCCTCAGAGAGGAATATAAGGATCTGAGTGTCAAAGAACTCGTGTACGTGGCCGTTGATCGTTATAATAACACCATACACTCTGTGACAAATAAGAAACCATCAGATGTATTCTTTAATAGGTCACAGAGGATTAACTATCAAAGCCTTTTAAACATACGTCAAAAGATTAATAACGACCTTAGGGGGATTATTAGGAAAAATATGGATGCTAGGAATGCTAGAAGAAATCTGAAGAGAGTGGTTCCCAAAAAGTATAAAAGAGGTGAAGTCGTTTATGTGGCTACAAAAGGCATTAAAAGTAAAAACAAGCCTTTATATAGAAAAGAAATTGTAGCCAAAGACAACAAGGTTACTGTAACGACAGGAAGTGGAAAAAAAATCCATAAAGCTCACCTCAAAAACATTCGGTAAATAAAAAAAAATTGATCTTCTTTGACCCCTTAAAAAGAAAAAAAAAAGAAAAAAAAAAAAGAAAAAAGAAGAGTGGGCCCAGGCCTTGTATGAAAAATTAACAAAAAAAAAAAAAAAAAAAAAAAAAAAAAAAAAAAATGTTCAAATATGCCTAGGAGTTAGCCTCACGAAACAAGGGGCCGGTTCACTAAAAAATTACTTAAACGTAATAATGGTGGTGTTGGCCCTCGTACCCTAGTAGGCTGTTTGAAAATTTAACCTTACAAGCCAAAGCGGAACAATACGAACCTTCCGATCCAGTGACTACCCCGAAAATTTAATGGAGAGCTAACTCATCAGGCATCATAAAAATGAAAAATCATTTATCAATACAAAAAGAAAGAAACTAATGTAAAGAGAGTACAACATTAATTGAATTACAAAATTGTAATAAGAACAATTGATTTGCATACGTGCAATTGTACATTCGTATACGTACAAAAAATATATACTAAATTTATATTCTATAATTTAGATTTTAAGAAATTTTATAAAACTGTGCTTAATAAATATTGATTACATATACATTACAGATTAGTAGTTCTTTTCACTCCCATGCAGACCTTGCATATATTCGCTTACGAATCACCGGTGGTAACGATTAAAGAGACAAACGCCTGGATAGCAAGCGGAGTTTTTAAACTCATACATGTAATCGACTTGAACAAATACGACACGCTTGTACAGGAAACCGAACGACTTACGTTTAAACATTTAAAGGACGAAGAAATGCGGCCTATTCTGAACTATCACATAACTCAGATCAAACAAAGGATAAATGAATTAAGAGACACGAAAATGAGGCAGGTTAGGTCAGTGAATTGGATAGGAACTGCCTGGAAATGGATAGGTGGTTCTCCAGACGCAACTGACTGGGACAATCTTTTAAAAGAACAGACAAAGATCACAGAAAACAATAACCGACAATACGTTATCAACAGGAAATTGTTTGACAAGACTCAGGAAGTAACGGAGAAACTTAATAAACTAATCGAACGCTATAATAACGCTATTAAAAAAACAGAGACAGACAAACTCAGACATGACTTACTCGATAAGATACTTATTTTAAAGGAAGGAGTTAATGAGATAATAAGAGCCTGCCAAATGGCCAAGAACGGTATCGTCAATAGTAATCTTTTGGACTCAGAAGAAATTAATACCATAGTGAACGAACTCGAAACTCTACCTTACCAAAATGTTGTAGAAGCTGTCGAATACGGACGACCTTCTGTATATTGTAATGGTACATTGCTCCTTTACATACTATCTATACCGAAAATTGACCCTAAGGTTCACCACCTAATCACCGTTCATGCAGCGATTAGAAACAACAAACAAGTTGAGTTAGACTACTCCAGACTATTACTAAGCCATGACGCAACTTACGGGTTAAATGAAGATTGTGATAACATAGGTAACACCTCGGTGTGTAACGAAAACATACTTAAAAAACTCCCCGAAAACTCTTGCATTCCTAGACTTCTTAAGGGTGGAAATGCATTATGCAACTACAAAACGACAAACGAAGAAATCATAGAAATGGTCGGAGAAAATACAGTTTTCCTTACGAATTTCCATGGCTCTATTTTAAATAAAAACTCCTCTATTCCTTTAGAAGGTACCTACCTGATCCAGCTAGACAACGAGATGGTTCGAATAAAGGATAAGACGTATAACAGTAAGTCAGTTTTGAGTCCCCAAGCGCTTCCACCTGTCCTGGCAAACATAACAATCGACAGGATCAAACCAAATTTGGAATACGTGCATGATCTCAGCACCAAAAATATAGAACTAATTAATAACGTTAAAAAGAATCTTAACTCTTTTATGTTTACAGAAATCTGCTTACTCCTAACAGTCGTAGCTTTCATCTTTTTACTTTGGAAAAAAATCTATGGGAAAGCTAACATCCCAGAGCTTCGCTTGTCGTTCCGTGGAAAACCAATGCCAGCACTTCGACCTACCCGAGGGACCAATGACATCAAGGAAGGAAAAGGTTGTTGCACTCAATGTTCAACGAATGATCTGCGGGACGCAGATATTTGAAGGGGCGGCAGTTAACACGAGCAGGCATTGACCCAGCATATAAAATGCCAACGAAGCACACGAGCTTCCGTCCAATAAAGTCAATGCGTTCCCACCGGGAAATCCGATTCCAGGTGAATGTTCGAGGTTGCATGGGAACTTCAATTGCAATATTAGAACTTCAATTGCAATATCAGCACTTAATATTATATTGATTAAGCTTGATAGAGAATTATATTCATTTTTGTATTCATTCTTATTGTTAACTTTGTAGAGTGCGGTCGCACCAAATATATTATACTATTATACAAAACTGAATTCGTGTGTTTAATTGGGACAGTGTCGAGTCCCAGAAAATTATATTTTTTGAACTTCAAGGATCAGAAATCCGTTACTCATATAAAATTCAAAAACAAACAAAATTTAAATAACAGACAATTAAATAAGTTATTGAGAATGTAATTTAAAGAACAATATAGAACACAGACTATACTTTTTCAGGTAAAAGAAAGGAATATTTATTGAAGGGGTCTTTTTCTTGATTTGAGATTAGTAAAATCATTGATCACATCTTCAAAATCGATGCCTCTGAGGATGTCGCTTTCGATTGACATCAGCGACAAACATATCAATCTTTCTTGAATCATTGTAGTTCTGAGTTCGTTTTTGATTCTTTTTAACTTAGAGAAGGAACGTTCCCCACTGCAATTGGTCACCATCATACTTAAGAAAATACTTAGTGCAATTTCAACATTTGGAAATTCATCTTCAATTTTATTAGTTTTTAAAAAGTTATAAAGCTCTAGAATGTTGTCAGCTTTTTTCATTTTCGTGTCGACTAATTTTTAAGTAGTCTTTTAAATTCAGGCATTCAGCATGTAGTTCATCTCCGTTCACATCTTCGGTGTAAAATTTAGCAAAAGATTTGCAGTTCTCTTTTAAGTTTTCTGAATTCAGATTTTTTAATCGAAAAAAAATCAAAACGTTGGCCAATCTTCGTATACGAAACTAGTCGCTGTTTCAAATGAACGCTTAGTGTGTCGACAATGGGAAGAAAGGTTTCAATTTTAAATCTTTCTTTCCCAGTCAGTATTACTGAGGGTCCAGAGCCGTCAAAAAAAGTCTGGCGTGAGCTTCTACATCTCATCCTTTCAAAAAGGTCCTTATATTCGTAATCCGGTTTTTTTTGTCTGGCTGATGAATCAAAGTTATCAAAATTGTCCCTGAGCCCAATTATAAAATCATCTATTGCACTCAGCAAATTTGTTTTACAAAGTACTTGTTTTATTAATTCTTTGCAATACAGAGTTCCAAAGTTCTGTAAGTATGGACAAGCTTGGACATTTTTTTGCAAAGACTAAATGCTTCCTCTCTGGCCTCTCGTGCCTGTCCTAAATCGTTCGCGATAGACATCAAAGCTTCTTCAATTTCTTGAAGTGCATCAGCTCGCGCCGACCATCTTGTTTGAGAAAAACTTTTTAAAACTTTTTTTTGGACCTAAATGAACAGTCAACACACTCTATCGATGAGAAGATACCGAAAAAAAGTTATACAATTTTTGAATAATGTCAAAGAATTTGGTTGCTTCTAAGACACACCCAGCGGCATGCAATCCTACCAAGTTTAATGAGTGCCCTGCACAGTGCACATGGTGCAAAAGTGGCAAATTCACATTTTTCTTTTATTCTTGCCTGCAGACCAGAAAACCTTCCTGACATATTTGCCGCGTTGTCGTAGATTTGGCCTCTGCAATCTGTTATCGAAATGTCATGATCCTCCAAAACCTTCAGTATGGTTTCCGCTAAATAATCAGATCTATGTTTGTTAATTGGAATAAAGTCCAAAAACCTTTCAACAGGCTCGTGATCTTTTACGTAACGAATAATAAATGTTAGTTGATCAACATGAGACAGATCAGGTGTACTATCAACGCTTACTATTGACCTATAGAACAAATAGTGAGAAGTGTAATCTTTCATCTATCTCATTGAATGGCCAAAAACAAAAACTCTTTACCTCTTTACCTTGAAATCTTAAAAAATTGAGTGCCGTTCATCCGACGGAGAGTTACTGCGTTGATGCAAACTTGTATGCGCGTTGCAAATATAGAAACACCATTATCTTAATTTTTTCATACAGATACAGTGATATTCAAAATGTGTGTTTTTTTTTTGTTTCTGTCAGAAAGCAAACTGCATTGCCACTCAGTTAGTTATTCATATTTCTGTTTTTTTTGAATATAATTTCGCAGGGAATGTGATTTAAATTGTTCAGCAAAGGTTGTTGTTCAGCAAGGAAAGTATGAGTTCTGATCATTCTTTATGCATCTAAAATTGTATCGAAATATTTTTTTTTCTTGAAAATAGACCAATAGAGGTTAAGTGATGTTTCAGCAATTTGGGGGCCCTGGTGATTGCGGGGCCCAGTGGGCCCAGTGGTAAAGAGGGGTCTGTTTGCTTATTTAGTTTTGAAACCATATCACTCTAATAGATCTGTCTATATCTTATCCAACATCTTCTAGCTGTGTTTCTTAAACGTATGAGAACTAGAATGTTGTTGGGTAAAGGAATATCTAAGTTGTTCTTATGAGTTCTTTGAGGAACAGATTTATCAACTGCATCATTAATAATGTCGACAAAGTTTTGTAGGTACATATCAATTAGATAAGTTTGATTAATTTCATTTAACGCTAAATTTTGTGTGTCGATATTATTTGAAACATGTGCCCTATAAAGATTCCAATTAGCAGCTGAGAATACATATCTTTTTTGCAAATTAAACATAGAAGTTGTGCCTGTAAACGATGTCTGCACTGGTAAATGATCTGAACTTAAGGCTGTTAGTGTGATAGGTTGTGTAAAATATTCATTTTTGTTTGTAAGAAAGAAATCCAAAACTGATGGATTTTTAGTTTGGTCAGATGGTATATATGTATGTAGGGTTTACAGGGCTTATTAAATAATTATTATTCTGTGTGGTCATAATATCGTTCAAAATATTACCAATGGTAATTTCTCTGAACTCTTTCTGGATTCTTTTCTTCTGATTTTCATAAAGAGCCTTTTCAGTTTTGCTAGTTGGACACTTAACTAAACTTTCTGCATTTATATCCCTTTGCAATGAACTTTCCATATCGTTCATTTCAGAAGGTTTTGCTTTACAAATGTAACAAACTTGTCGTGAAGAGGTACGAGTCAAAGCATTACATACTTTTCTATCCATAATTGTCAACTTAAGGTCATTTTTAACCAATATAGTTAGATCAGGGGCATGAACTATAGTGTTTGACAATGTTGATCTTGGATGTATTTTTGTTCCTCTATAGTTAATTCTTCATTTGGTTTTTAAGCTGGAAACGCACAGGTCTGCAATATCTGGTGGATCCAGGCCTGCGAGGATTCTGCAATAAAACTTATTTGAGTGCATCAAAATTATCTCGCTTAAGAAGTTGAAGATTTTATGAAATGTCACTGTCACTATATTCATACTCGAAGTTCGTTGTTTGTATTCCGTTTGTCCGCTACTCAAGGGCGTATCCAGACTTTTCATCGGGGGGGTAACACACTTAGGCCGCGAGCGGAAAAAAATATAATATAAAATCACATAGAAGCGGCCACGCTATGAGCGAGCGGCGAAACAAAATTCTGAGCGGCTAAGCGGCGGCGCCGCTCAGCAAACAAACCTGTTTTAATTTTTAGAAATGTTCTAAGCGGCAAGAAAGTAAAGATGGCCAAAGTAAACATTGAGTTGTTAATTTCGTGTGTGCAATCTCGACCAGATTCAATAGACATACGTAGATATTGCCAGAATCTATCTGGAAATTTTCGTAGATTCAAAAATAAATAATTAAATTCTCCAAACTCCGATCTTAATTGGTTAATCGGATGAACACCAAATCGTCTTCTTTTTTGTATACGTTTAAGTAATTTGTACACATACAAACGATTTTCCGACAGTAAAATACTGCGAACTGTTCTTGACAATGGCATTTTAACTACTTATCGCTCAAAAGCAGTCGCTCAGTGCCTGGCCATACGTCGCTTAGAGCTGCCATTCAGCCGCTAGCCGCTTACTGCGTGGCCGAGGCCTTAGATGAGTTTTTACTCACCGCTTAAAAATGTTCTTTAATGTTTTGTAAAGGAGGCTAACAAAATTTAATAATTGCTAAAATGACAACTTTAGTTATCAAATTATTTTAGAACACTGTTGTCCAGCAAGGTATGGTCTAACTGTTTAATTTAGATGACTCCCTACATATGAAAGCATGCCAAGATTCCAACAGTTTTCTAAATATGCCATATTTAAGAGCTAAAACACAATAGTTTAAAGGGTTTTTGGTGCATTTCGCGCAGAAATGTAGGCAATTGTTTTGAAACGTTGCTTTTTTCCAAAAATACAATACACTTTTTTTGTTTTCATTTCTATTAATGCGAAGAACGCTGCAAAAATTCAAAAATCCAGAAAATGAGAGAGGATCTGATAAGTAGAAATGTCGGCCTTTTTTTGACGTAGTTTTTTTGAACTCAATTTTCGGGAGTCTCTTATTCCTATGGTTATCAATCTGCTTACTCGTATTTTGATCTTAAAGGCGTCAACAACACTTACAAATTGTAGAGATAAAAAGGTTTGGTTTTTAATTTAAGAAAATAGTTGCATTTAGGTACATAATTTCTCTAAAAAATTAAATTAAAACATAGTAAGGTAGGTAGTACCCGTGGAATGATGGTTAGTGCGTTGGACTGTCATGCGAGAGGACTTGGGTTCGATCCCTGCCTGTGCCACCTAAAGTTTTTTTCACGGGTACTGCCTCTTGCAGGGATTGACAAATTCTCCAAGAGTAATTCTTGTCATGAAAAAGTGCTTTCTCAAATAAGCCGTTTGGATTCGGCATATAAACTGTAGGTCCCCTCCATCCCTGCAATTACTCGCACACAGGAATGGTTGAGAGTTGTAAGTCACTAGGCCCTGGTTCTCTACGGACTGTTACGCCACCTAATTTTTAAGGTAGGTAAACAAATAAGTTGGGAAGAAAAGTTTTTGTAGCACTCAGAAATTACAAGTTTCAAAGCTTTTATATCAATAGATATGAAACGTTTATTATAATTTTCACTTAGCCATTAGGTTAACAAAAGTGTCAGTTGATTTTTTTTGGACATTTTTATTATTGAAATTCGTGTTTAAATCTGAGTTCTAGAGCATCCAAAGCAAAAGTAGATTTATTTAATTTTTTAAGATCTTTTGTATTCAACAGAAAACCAATTTTGAAAGAAATAAAATGTACGACTGGGTCGCTAGAACTGGCTAATTTCTTCCAAAAATTTAAAAATATTTCCTATATTTTAAAATTTAAAAATGATCTTTAAAATTTAAATGCTATTTTATTTGTCAAAAAATCTAGATTTACTTTTTTTCGAAAATCATTTTAAATTGTAAATTTTGTTTTAAAAATATTTTTGGTTAGCACTAAATAAAGAGCTTATAAATATACATACATACATATGTACATTTTACATTTAAATTTCGTCAAAAAATGTTGTCCCTTTTCTGAGATATCGAGTTTTTAAACAAAATTAGTATTTTTTTTAAATAAAAAAAAAAAATACATTTTTGATCATAAGAAATCATCAAAGATTTGATGATTTCATCATTGGCAAGAGCTTGCACTGAAAGAGAAGAATTTTGAAATCGGTCCATCAGTTCTTGAGAAAACTTAAAAACAAAATAAAGGTTTTTTTGGGGGGGGGGGGGGGGGGTACCCTTCTAGAGCAATACAAAAATATGTTTTTCTTGTAGAAAGAAGCCAAATTAAGAACACAAAATTTAGAGAAAGTTTTAGAAAAATCACATGTTTGAACCAACAAATTTGTATAGGGACTGCTGTTATTTTTCGTATATTAATAAAATGAAAAAAGGCCTTACACTAATCGGCTGAGAATCTCAATTTCAATCAACACAATTGTTTGGAATGTAGGGGCCAGGAAAGACAGACAGACGGAAGGAATCGGGGTACCCACTTTTTTCGACTTCTCTACCGTGCGTCGGTCGTCGTAGTGTCATATTTGATTTAAAGCTGTAGTTTGAAATTGTTTACTAATTCAAAACTTACTATATAGTTCCTATATGTCGCAAGTAAAAATCACTTAAATAATCACTATTTATGTGTGTCAAAAAAATGTAATAATAAAATTGAAGGCTAGTTTAAGGAAAAGGCAACTTAATATAAAATTGATGATCTCTTATTCAATGTTTCTTATTAAGAACCTGAATATTTTCTCTTTTTCTTAGAAACAATTTTTATGAAAATAATTTAAAGCATGACTAAAGTTTTTTTCAAATTCTAAATTGAGTAAAAACAAATGTTTTATTTGTTTTTGACGACAGCAAACCACTTTTTGGTGAATGTCGTCAAATTACTAACAAATCTTTAGATGAAATCTTTACTTATACAACTTAACTGTATAAGCTTTATGGCTCATAGGACCCCCCCCGCCCTGGATCGTCCATTAGTCAAAAGTTGATGAATTTGTGCTGTGTTTTTGGAATAGGGCTGAATATCCGATTCGTATTATGTTCTTGGTCCAATCTTCAGTCAAAAGTAGTACTTTTAGAAACAAAGTTTAACGAAGTAAAATACAAATTTTGTTTTCATATACAAAAAATAAATAATTCAAAATATAATGGGGGTCATTATAATTGCCCCTTCGGGTAGGGGTTAAGAATTTACCCGAAGTAAGGTATGCTTGTCGTAAAAGGCGACTAAAATCCAATCTCCGTATACTGAGAACTACATAAGTATACAAAATATGCAATGGAAAAAACAAATAGATTAATTACCCCAGGTGGAAAGCCAGTTTCTCTGGCAAATCCATCCTCTTCGGAGGCAGGCTCTACGGATTCTGGGGAGAGCCATTTATTGCATTTGATAAATCCTTTCGCGAAAGCGCATAAGGTCCCTCGATCACCTCCATCTGTACCGAGAGTTACCGGCAGAAAGAGTCCACCGGTTGTGCCAAAAGGCACTAAAAGCGACTCACCGAAAACAAACAGTTTTGAGCAGGACAATTGTGAACTGCAAAAGAAGCTGAACGAAATGATAAGACTCTACGAAGAGCTTAAAAAAGAAGTCGAAAGTCTTCGTGAAGAGAACAAGATGTTAAAAACTTCTGAAAACATGAAAGTAAATACTCTAAGTCCACAACATCGAGATCGGCACGAATATGAAACTGATGAAGATGAACTTGCTCGGGAAACTGAAAAAAGTAGACCTTGTAAAAAACGGAAGGCTGAACATTCGCCTAAGTTTCAAAATCAGCTAAAACCAAATAAAACTACACGGAAAGATCAGTTTTCTGCGAATAAGAAACTTCCTCCACCGATAAACATCGTTGGTCAAGCGGATTATAACAAAATTCTTCCTATTCTAAAAGAAACGGCGCAAAAGAATTTCAAAGCTACATCCACTCACAATAATACGTGGAAAATTAACGTAAATGATTCAGATTCTTATAGAAAACTGTCGAAAAAACTCAGCGATGAAAAAATTGAATGGTATAGTTATTCAATTAAAGAAGAAAGACCTTTACGTGTAGTAGCTAGAGGACTTCATCCCTCTTGTTCAAAAGAAGACATCCTTTCGGACTTAAAAACCAAAGGATTTAAGATTCTTGACGCAACAAATCTTTTGAAACGAGAAAAAGGAATCGAAACCGCTTATATAAAACGCGCTCTTCCGCTTTTTATTCTAAGTTTCGATAAAAATGAAAATGTAGACAATGTTTATAATATTAAAACTGTAATGAATATTGTTGTAAAAATCGAACCACTAAGAAAGAACAAACGCCTTATTCCTCAGTGCAAGCGATGTCAAGGTTTTAACCATACAGCAGCTTATTGTCAGAAGGACCCCGTTTGCGTTAAATGCGCGGGAAAGCACATGACTGATGTATGCCGTCTTAAAAAAGAAACTCCGGCTACATGCGCGAATTGCAAAGGTAATCATCCAGCAAATTACCGTAGCTGTGAGGTCGCAAAGGAAATGTTAAAGAGGCGCGAAGAATTTAGTAAGAAAACTAAAAAAATACCTCAAAGCAAAACAAAGAATTAAAATTAAAAACCAAGACTAATACTCAAGCGTCGAGTAAAACGGACGGGAAAAATAATGAAAACGTTTTACCCTCAGAAAACATAAAAACAAAAAAGACGAACACGTATGCTCAAGTCACGGCGCCCGAAAAACCTAAAACTATTAAACCTGACTCCGTTCAAAATGTATTTTCCCTTATACTTGAACGATTAGAAGAACAAGGGAGAATTAACACAATTATTCTTGAGAAATTGGACAAATTTGATTCGGCGGCTCTTAAAATACCAAATTTACCGTAAACATGGATCAGTTGTCTCAACAACTTAAAATAATAACATGGAACGCGAACGGACTTACCGCAAAAATCGAAGAACTAGAAACGGTTCTACTTAACGAAAGAATAGATATTTGTTTGATCTCTAAAACTCATTTGAAAAAAGACTCAAATTTAAGTATTAAAGGTTATTCGGCTTACCACGCATGCCATCCATCCGAAAGAGCAAGGGGTGGTTCTTCCGTATTTATCAGAGAAAATATCAATCATTCGTTTGAGATAAATATCGAGCTCGATACAATGCAAGTTACTTTCGTTAGCATAAAAGTTAGACACGTATTTTTTAATATTGCGTCAATTTACTGTCCTCCTCGGTCCAAGATAGACAAAAACGATTTTAAAGATCTTTTCAACGCTTTAGGTCCAAAATTTATTATTGGCGGCGACTTCAATTCGAAACATTCATTTTGGGGATCACGTTGCATTTCGACGAAGGGTAGACAACTCTACAAAGCGGGTATTGAATGTAACGTTGAATTTTTCTCATCAGGAAAACCAACGTATTGGCCAACCGATACAGCGAAAACACCCGATCTTGTTGACTTTTTCATCGCAAGAGGAATGAACAGAAAATATATGACAGTAGATGATAACTTCGATTTTTCTACGGATCACTCGGCCGTTATCTTAACAATAAACAGTAACGTAATCGAAAAAGAAAAGCCCCTAATTTTAACAAATAATAACACAAATTGGGATAAATTCAAAGAAGATTGCGAAAATAGAATTATACTGAACGTCTCTTTGCAAACTCCGTTTGAGTTAGAAGATGAAACAGAAAAATTTATAAATATTGTTCAAGAAGCAGCTTGGAATAACACTCCGATCTGTAGTAAAAAGTCAAGGCAATATGAAGAAAAAATTCCAGAAGATATAAAAGAATTGATACGCGAAAAACGAAAAGCTCGAAAAGTATGGCAGCAATCACGTGCTCCTCAGCATAAAAGTGTCGTCAACTTTTTATCAAACAAGATTAAAAATTTGTTACGAGATTTTAAAAACAGCGAGAATTCTGCCTATCTTGAAAGCCTAACAGCAGACAAAAAAACGAATTATTCTCTTTGGAAGACGATAAAAGGTATTAAAAAGCCTCAAATAATGTCGGCACCTATTCGAAAAAATAATTCTGAATGGGCAAAAACTGATAAGGAAAAGGCGGATTTATTTGCTAAGCACCTTGAGGAAACGTTCAAACCTTTCGATGGTCAAGAGCTTCTGACTAATGACGGAGAGCTCCAACCAGCGCCGGACAATTTTTCTAGCAGGAATATTACTTTGACTGAACTTGTCCAGGAAATAAAACGGCAGAAAAATAATAAAGCTCCTGGCTACGACCTGATTAACGGTCGCGTCCTCAAAGAGTTGCCTAAAAAAGCAATGGTTAAGCTCTTACAGCTCACTAACGCTGCTTTAAGACTTGCTTACGTACCCACGCAATGGAAAGTCGCCGAAGTAATAATGATCCCCAAACCGGGTAAGCCACCGAATGAGAAAAAATCGTATAGACCAATTTCTCTCTTACCAATTATATCTAAAATATTTGAAAAATTGCTTCTTAAACGAATGCTACCAATTATTGAAGAAAAACGTTTAATTCCCGACCACCAATTCGGTTTCCGGAATAATCACTCGACAATTGATCAGGTTTACCGAATAACTAACGAAATTGAAAAAGCATTTGAAGAAAAAAAGATTTGCTCAACTGCATTTCTTGACGTTTCTCAAGCTTTTGACAAAGTTTGGCATGACGGGCTAAAATATAAATTAAAAGTCTTTCCAGAGCAAATATATAACATTCTTGAATCGTACCTAGAAAATAGATTCTTTCGAGTTAAGCAAGGAACGGAGTATTCGGAGTTTAAAGAAATAAACGCTGGGGTTCCCCAGGGTAGCGTCCTTGGACCGATTTTGTTTGTTATTTATACCCGAGATATACCCCAAACAGAAGGCACAACTTTAGGCACTTTTGCCGATGATACAGCTGTACTCGCAATATCGGATTCAATAGAAACGGCAACCTCTAAGCTTCAAAAGGCATTAAATAGCATTTCAGATTGGACAAAGAAATGGCGAATTGCTCTTAATGAAACGAAATCGACGCACACAAATTTTACGTATAAAAAAGTATATAACTTACCTATTTATATAAATCCTGTGCAAATTCCATACGCTAATGAAGCGAAGTATCTAGACATGACTCTAGACGCGAAACTTAAATGGAAAGTTCATGTAAAAAAGAAACGCGATGAACTCGAAAATAAACTCCGCGAATTGACATGGCTTATTGGAAGATATTCCAATCTAAGCGTTTATAACAAGCTTCTTATTTATAAGCAAGTACTGAAACCAGTTTGGACGTACGGTATACAACTTTGGGGTTGTACCAACGTAAGAAATATACAAATTTTGCAAACATACCAAAACAAAGTACTTAAAATAATAGTAAATGCTCCATGGTATGTAAGAAATAGCGACTTACATAGAGATTTAAATATAAAATATGTAGAAAACGAAATTAAAAAATTTGCTACAGAGCTAAGATCACGACTTAGAAATCATAGTAATAACTTAATCCAACAATCTGTTAGCGAGGCGTTCGTTTTTCGGCGTCTGCACCGAACAAGACTTTCTGATCTAGCGCAAACAAATTAATCTCTCCACTCGAATTTTGTGGAATCTTCAGGTCCTCTCGTTGGGGAGCTTCCTGACAAAACGCGAACAAAATAACGCTAAAACTACTTGTTAAGCTGGACTTAGTTGTAGTAATAATATAGAAGATAAGGGAGGTGAGTTTTAGTCAGTAAAAATCTGACACTACTATAAGCATCGGGCTTATAGTGTCTCTGAAGATTTCTCACCTTCCTGCGGAAAAAAAAAAAAAAAAAAAAAAAAAAAAAACAAATTATAATTAACGCAATACGATTAGTTTTGAATTGAAGGGAATTCCTACGAAAAGCAAACAAATTATCGCCCAGGGGGTGTCATGACCCCTGTTTAATGAACTGACCGCTGCAAACGTGTCCATGGTGGCCATATGAACGAAGGTCACTTCTATTTATAGATCTTTTGATTGTAATTCAATATCTCGAATGTTGTCAAATCCTTATTGGAAAACCCTTAGTACAGTTATGTGAAAAGTGTTAACCAAATTTGCATCAATATACAAAAATGATTACCATTGAAACGTAAACCATTACCGATCAACCTTGAACCAACTTCCCATATTTGTCTTCTCACACTTCATACTCGATACATAACCAAAGTTCATATGTTTCTTCTTCAAAATCTATGTTGACGACAATACGCCACCCGCCCGCTCCCTGATGATATTTATAGAGAACACTAAAATTATAAAAGGTATCCATCTTCGTTGTTGTTGTATCTTAGTTTTGCGTTATTCGAAGGATAATTATTACATATACTCATTGAGGTATTTTAAAATATACCTAATGCAAAGTTATTCTGTTCAAGAATTCAAATTATTCACCTTCAAAGTTCCACGTCACCAAAGTCAAAACAATATAGTTCGCGTCGTTCGTCGTCGTCGTCGTTGGGAAGAACGTCATTCACATCTCTGGATAACTTCTATATAAGCTCTGTATAGTGTATATGGAAAATACCTTACAATGTTATAAGACGCATAAAACAACTTTTCGAAATGTGCTAATTGTATTTAGTATTCACCCCTTTTTTGTAACATGTTATGTAATTATCAAGCCCTGATGTGTGCTGAGGTCTGAGAGAAAACACTGAAACAGCCTTTAATTCTGCCCCCGCATAAAATGCTGAATTTAGCATATCACTATAGTTCGACTCTTATTAGTGTTTGCTGCCTTGTACCAACCCTTCGTTTAGCTTATAAGCAACAACTTGTATCGAACTAACCTACTTTCCATTCCTTATAATGGTTATACAAGGCAACCTGACTTGACTAGGAGCATATATACATAGGTTAGGTATAACTACATGGGGAATATATTATACCATATGTAGTGTTAAATTATGTTTCAGAGCAGACACGTTTCAATAGTGGAATTAACCTCATTTCCTGATTGACAGAAGTACAAGTTGTGTGTCCTATTCCTGTCTTAGCTTAACATAATCCCAATTTTAGAATGAGAAGCATCTTTGCTCATCCTTAAAATTGTACTATATCATGTATGTTCGCTCTGCTAATTCCTGGTTAATTCCATCCTTGTTATTTGTGGAATAATAAATAATTTTTCCACCAAATATTCAGAAAATTATCCAAAATATGTAGCTTAAAGCCTTTTAGGAGAGTAGTTATATGCTTTATGCTAACCTAACGTTGACGTTTACATTAACGTAACGGAACATGGCTCAAAATCAAAGTGAAATAATTGAGTTCGAGTTAGGAATGTATAGGGGGAGTAGCAGGGAGACAAAGACGAAGACAATTTTGAGAGATTTGAAGACAGTGAAAGTTGTTTTATTTATACTCGATTTTTGTTCGTTTTTCGTTTTTGTTTAAAGGAATAAGTTGAAACAAGTTCTCAGGACATTTTGCGTGCCTGTTTGCCACCGCATGCATATTCAAAAGATCATTAGGTATGCAAATTTTAAGTTGCCTTGCTACTTTCTTGCTTGTACCGCACACCATAGGGTTTTTGAAATGAGATGCGGGAATTTTAGTCAAGTAGAACAGAGGAGAAAACTTAAGGTATACTTTATATGTATCTTTGCATTGTGTTGCTTCGCATTTCAAAAAGGAGGTGTTTTAGATAAAATAGTTTATTAGACTTTTGGTTTTATTTTGACAACTATATCATTATAAGATGTTTTACTTTTCTTTATAACTGTCTTTTTTTAGAGAGAAGTTAAAGAAAAACCACGCCGAGCCTTGAATTTTATTGGTGATTTTTTTATTTTAAGGGCAGGTTCTTGGAACTTTGTCAGAATTGAACTTAAAATTGTTGCTAAAAATAAAAAAAAGATATTCTGTAAGTTTTCTTAAGGTTGTGTAAAGGTTGTCTTAAAACTTTAATAATACTTTAAGTATTAAAACATCGGGAACCTTAAAAAAATATAATTTTGCAGTTCACTGATTAGAGTCAGGAAATGGAGCCATATATTAGTTAAACAACTTTTACAGGCACTCAAGGGGTTATAAATACCTACCCTTAAAATGTTTACGTTTAAACACAGTGCGAGTGTTAGGAAAATAGGGAAGGTTGTAAGAGGAGATACCGGTGCACATTCATCTCAAAGTTCTGTACACAAAAATGGGAGAAGAAAAAAAAACAGATTTGGCCAAACCAATCCACATTCTCGATGTGCGATTAAAAAAAGAAACTCTATACTTGAAAGCATGCCCGAAATTGAGCTCAAGGGTAAACTAATAAGCATTCTTGAAAGTGCAATTATTACGGCTGAATCGTTTAAGGGGTGAATGCAATGGCTAATTCAACAAAAAAATTGATTGCAATAATATCTGTAAAACAACTAAACGCATGAAACATTGCAACAAACATTGCATCTATTCAAATTCTATCCAGAAGACTTAAACTTGCTCAAGGAGCACCTGCCCAGATATGCGAGTAAGATTCAAGTTTTGGACGAATGAAGGCTTTGTAAATTCCAGTCAGATCAGAAGGGATGACAAATTTCTTGTACCGTCGTCGGAGAAATATTAAACATCTAGCAGCACTTTTACCAATGTAGAATATGTAAATATTCCATAAAAGATAATCTGTGATACATACATACTCAGTACATACTGAAGGCTAATTAGTTTCCTGGATGCAAGTGCCACTCATGGATAGCGGTAATGGAGGTGCATTACGCTTTAACGACAGAAGACATCAATGAGTTTTTGAAGCATTAAATTAGACACGGTTCGTAATTCCCCATTACTGTGAGTACCACATCCAAATCACAAGAATGTGAATCTACATAGTAACAAATGTAAAAAGTTGAGGGCCAGTGAAACATTTTAATGGATTAGAAGCGGCGGGCACGAGATCGTTAATGAATTTCAGGAAGAGAGTCAGAGACAGAACGGAGCCCCGGGAAACACAAGCATTTAATTTATAAATTTCAGACTTGAAACCATCAAATATAACTTGTATTGAACGGTAAGGAAAGTAGTTTCTAATCCAAAGAAGAAGAGATTCATCAATACCAAAAGCACGCATATTCGATAAGAGAGCTTGGTGCCAAACTCTATCAAATGCTTTTAAAATATCAAGTGCAATAATCTTAATCTCTACAAAACGATGTAAAGATTTGTTCCACTGTTCGATTAGATAAACACCAATCACCGTTGGACCTATTGCTACGAAAATCATACTGTACCAGTTATTAAGAAGCTCTTGTTCTTCGAGATATTTCTTAAGCTGAAAATTAATCAGCGTTTCCATGACCTTGAAAAGAAGGGACGTGAGTGCTATTGGACGATAGTTGGAAGGGAAAGAGAAATATTTTTTTGAACTGGGTTTTTTGACATTAGAAATTTGCAGATACGATACAATGGTTTGATGTGCCTAGAGGCGAAGAATCGTGTACATTGAAATCGCCCGCAATGATGATGGTGAGAATAATGGGCAACAATTCTTTGGTTGATGTCACTATTTTAGAACTGGTTGTTTAGGTTGAGTAGTTCTATCCCTGTTATATACTTTAGAGAAGTAGTCTTTCCATATTCTCAGCATAGACTGCGGTTCTATTACGATGTTCGTAATATCGTCCTTACAGGCTTCGGTTTGGGAAGTTTTTACCTTTTGATAAAATTAAATTTCCTGTAATGACATCTCCCTATCTCCTTGAAGCTTCTCATGCACCCTTTTTCCATATAAGCCGATCCTCCTCTCTATTCTTCTGCTTGTTGGGCTCGATCTGATCCTTCTGTGCAGAGCAACTAACACTTCAGAGGCGGCATCTCTAATGGCTGCAAGACAAAGTTTCCACTGGTTTCACTCCTTGTTACAACGAGGTAGTGGTCCGAGTCAATGTTGGCTCCTCGGAATGCTCGGACTCCCTGTATACTGGAGAAGTGACGTGAGTCGATCGCAATTTGGTCAATCTGGTTGAAAGTTGATTTATCAGGAGATTTTCATGTCCCCCTGTGGATATCAAGATGTGTGAATTGCGTACTAGCTACCAGAACGTTTCGCCCGCAGCCAAATCGATCAGCCTCAATCTGTTGTCGGAGGTGGTGCCGTGCAGGCTGTATCTTCCGATTGTGCCACTTAAGTTGTCTTCTCTTCCTAGCTTGGCTTTAATATCTCCTAAGAAAATTTGAATGTCATAGCCAGGGCACTGCTCATATGTCTTGTTCGAAGAATATGTATTTTGGTGCCTTCATTATTCTCCTCCATTGGGGCATGCGCGCATATTAGGCTTATGTTGGCGAATTCAGCCTTGATGCGGATTTTCGTGATGCGCTCGCTCACATTGTTGAAACTCAAAACTTTTTGCTTGAGTCTTGTACCAACAAAAAATCCACACCCAAATAGACGCTGCCTATTGTTCTCCTTAGCAGTCGCCGTAGTATGCATCGCGGTCTTTTAGTTTGCGTTCGCCCCGTTCTTCCTATCGCACTTTTTGGATGGCGGTAATATCTGTATTGCAGCAGTTTCGGTTGCACGTGGTCCTTTAAGGAGCCTAACATTCTACGTACAGATCCGAAGTTCATTGTCCTTATTTCGTTTGATTGGTTCAGTAAATACGCTCTTATCCGAGGCTTGTTGGTGCGTCGCAACTATTATATTTTTACGTGGTCAAGAAGTCACCCCGACGGCACAAAAAACCTGGAGGGCCAGATCCTTAGTATAACTCCAAGAACGGGGAGCCATGTAAACCACTTCTTACAGGCCTGGGCTCCGAATATGTCGTAGAAGCTCTATAAGGTGTTCACTAAGTAGTTCAAAAATTGCTATAAATACAAAAATACACATACTCAATTTGTTTGAAAGTCCTTTCTGCATATTTCTATGTCATTATCATTATTTGAAGTCGATATCTCTAATAGTTCTTGATCAAATTTTCAAATACTTGATATCATATAACCTTAAATTAGTTGTGAACTAATTTGACAATTTAAGACTCTGAAAAAACTATTAAATTCTCTTATCATTCAATTTGATTAAATAATAAATAAAGCTAACCAAAGCCCTTAACGTAACAAAACAAACTTAAATCTTATCAAATATTTTTGTTAATCACACCTTTTTTTATCCCTTTTCAACTTTTCTATGCTATTAGCTAACAGGAAATTGTATAATTAGTTAAATTAATTTTAATATTTAATCATAATCAGTTATGTTAAACTTATGTTTTATTAATTCGCAGAACCCTCCTCTAGAAAAGATTCCATTTATGGTATATTAATGAAGGTTTGTTGTACCTTTACAATTAGGCTCTATTCTAAAGAAAAGAACAAAAAGCTCTACACATTTAACCAACCCTAATTCTGGCGTTTTCCTTAACTTTCTTCTATTTTATAATCAAATAATTCAAAACCACAAAACAAGCATTAAAAACAATCGCACATTGTTGCAACCTTTTTAGTTGAACAAAATATATATTTTTGCCTTCATTCTCTTTTTTACCAAGAAGAGCCCCCAGAAAAACACCAAACCCTTCTATACGTTTAACTCATAAAATATCACGACTTAATTAGCACCCGCGGGCTTATTCACATATTTAGCTTAGTTTGAATAATTTATTTTAACTGTCAAAATATTTGACACGCAAAATACCAAAGTCACGAATATTTTCTATTCAAAAAACTTGGTGTGGCGTAAGTTTTGTAAAACTTTCTTGAAAGCCATCTAATCAAGATAAAAATATAAGTTACTAGGTATAACGTTTCTTTTGTTTCATTTTTTCTTAGTTTAATTAGAAGAGAACAGGAGGACTCAACATGGAAAAGGTTTCGAACATAAATATATAGTAGTTAAGAGGGTATTTTTTTAAGAAGGAAATTGAAGTTAATATGGCTTTTTATGGGGCAGAAAGAAGGTACAAAATGCTCCTATTAAGATAAGAAATAATTAAACCCTTAATTGTTTGGTTTTTATGAAGTTTTGAAAATTAAAGAGCATTTATTAAGTTTGTTAACCTTGATTGCAATCTGCAAGGCAGAAAGGTTCCAAACCCACACAAAAAATTGCTTACATTTTCGACTAAAACACGCTTTGAAATCTAAGCCCAATATCAAAAATAAGGAACTCTCCACTTTCTCTTCAAAGTTCTCAACATTCCTAAAATCCATAAAAGACATTACACAAATGGAATATTGAACGAATTTTTGAATAAATCATCATAATTTTGTGTGTAATAAATTCAATTCAAGAACAAGATGATTATTATCAAGGCTCTTCTCCCTAAAACAACAACAAAAAAGCCCCTCCGAGGCAAATTAATTTTAACATTTCCAACCCAAACTATCTCTGATTTTAGGGTTTTATTTTATTTGAAATTAAATTGGGTCATAAAATTTGAAATTCCACTTTAATTAAATTTCATTGTTTGTATACAAAGGAAATATTAAAATACAAAAATAAAACTAAAAAACACAAGAGCAAAATACCAATGAATCGAATGGGCTCTACATCACTCTACGCCGCATCGGCCGCACTACGCATTGCATTGCAGTGGTTTTGATTGTAATTTAATATTTATTTATGTATATATTTTGAAAAAGTGAATACGATACCTCTACAATACGCGTGATTGTCCATTAAGTGTGCGACATCAACAAAATGAATGTTTTTGAAATAAAATGCTATATATACGAGTATAATAATAATAATTGTCCAAACAGAAATATTTCAAGTTGTTTAAAACTCATTATCCAAATAAAATGAGTTATCCAATTAGAGTTTTGTTAAATTTAAATCCACTTACACAAGTTTTAATTAGTTTTTCAATTAATAAATAGCTTTCATATTAATATTTATGTAATTTTTCATTGCACAAAATATTGTCGTGTTGAGTGGGAAATTATTGAGTAAATATTCCTAAAATTGTAAATTCTTTAAAATGTTGATATCTCTATTAAAAACTTAAAACAAAATTAGCCACATAAGCATATTTGAAGATCAAAGCATTTAAGTAAATTTGTCATGAATTCGGAAATGGTGCAATTAATTTGAAAATCATACGTAAGAGGCTTTTCTGGAATACCAACATCGAGTAGGACACTTCTTTTTGTTTAGTTCTGATTTGCATTAAATCATAAAATAAGTTCTGGCGAGATGACTCGGTATGGAGCATGCACCAACTCATTTGCAAAATATGTTCTGAAGAAAGCATGCCCGATGAGTGGAATCTTAGCATAGTTTGCCCAATACTCGAGAAAGGAGATCCTCTAAATTGCGCCAAATGCAGAGGCATCAGTCTGCTGAAAATTGCGTATAAGATTCTTTCTGCCGTATTATTTATTTATTTATTTATTTATTCATTCATTCATCTATCGAGTTTTCTCTTACAGATTGCTTAAAACTAATATAAACTTAATTCATATTTACATTTTCACTTAATTGTAATTTAAATACATTTCTTTCAAGACTTATATCTAAATTAAATTTAAGTTCATTAAATAATTTCATACATCTTGTGTAAGGGGATATAAAACAAATGTCTTGATCGTATATTTCTTCCTGGAACATAGATATTTAAGAGATTTAGCAAAACAGGGCATTTTATATGGTAAGACAATATATCATAAACAAACATCACACAATTTACAAGCCGCCGATTTCTCAGCGTAGATAGACTAATCAGGGCACATCTGGTGGAGTAAGTTGGCATTTCCGGTAAATTCCATTTTAATTGTCGAACCATAAATCTAGTGAAAGATTTTTGAACTTTTTCAATTCGATTATGTGAATTATGTGGCTTCAGACCAGGTGAATCTATCATTGACCAAATATTCACATTACGGCAGATCTTGAAAGAAACTCAGGAATCTCAAATCGATACCCAGCATCTCTTTATCGATTTAAAGGCTGCGTATGAGAGCACCTAAACTTAGTGTAACGCTTCAGGAAACCCAAAAATCTAGCGTCATTTATGGCATCATAGCGTATGTGAACCTTTTACAAGAGGTGGTTGGGGAAACACATACCGAGAATGTTATGAGAGCTTATAAACTGCACCAGTCAGTTTGCTTACCATCGCTTACAAAATCTTCTCTGCCGTAATATGTGAACGTCCAAAGCCCATCATCAACAACTTGATATATCCCTATCACTTTGGTTTTAGACTGGAAAGTCCACAGTCCCACAGTCGATCAAATATTCACATTACGGCAGATCCTGGAAAAAACCCAAGAACATCAAATCGACACCCACTATCTCTTCATCGATATCAAGGCCGCATATGACAGGATCAATAGGATGAGCTGTATAGAGCCATGTATAATTTTGGCATCCCTGTTAAACTCGTCCGTTTGTGCAGGATGACCATGAAGAATTAGCGCTGCTGCATAAAGGTTGGAAACAACTTAATAAAACCTTTCGATGGCAAAAAAGGCTTTAGACAAGGTAATGCGCTGTCATGCGATTTTTTGACATCGTCCTTGAGAGAATATCTATCTTTGTCAAATTACTGAAATATGCTGATGACATTCACATAATCGGAGGAACTCAGCGTGATGTCAATTGGGTTTTTGTGTGTATTGAGGCAGAGGCGGCAAAAATGGGCTTTACGGTTAATGAGGACAAAACAAATTTCATGCTGTTATCAAGAAAGGGCCTACAACACCGACGTTTTGGTCTAAACGTCAACATCGACAGAAGTAACTTTGAGGTCGTTAACGACTTTGTCTACCTAGGGGCCGCTATGAACACAGGAAAAAACACCAGCATTGAGATCAAACAAGGAATTACCCTTGCTGACCGCTGTTTCTTTGGGCTAAGAAAGCAATTAAGTAGTAAAGTAGTCTCTCGAGCGACGCAAGTGTTGCTTAATAAGACTTTTATCATCCCCGTTCATGGACTATGACAAAAGGTGATGAATACACCTTTGGTTGTTTCGAGAGAATAGTTATTCGCGTGATCTATGGTTCCGTTTGAATAGAAGGTGAGTGGAGGAGCAGATGGAACGACGAGCAGTAAGGGCTGTACACCGACTTATACTTAGCCAAAAGAAAAAAAGTCCAACGGCTGAAATGGCTGTGGTGGCGCGCACAAGTGGAAAGTAACGTAAACCAACTTGGAGTGCCCAAGTAGAGATCTAGCTAAGGACCGAGCTAGATGGATAAGTTTGTTGGGTGAGGCCCTAGATCACACAGGAATTTAGCACCACCTTCTGTAAGTAGTATTAATTTTAACAATCGGTTGATTTATTTGATCACATTTTCGTTTTGAGTTCGTTGATGTCTTCGAATAAAGAGCTTTATCTTAAGCGACATTTTAGAAAGAAAAACAAAATTATGAAATGTAATGTACCACTTGAAACTATTGCACCAGCTGTAAATGTTTCATCGTCGCTTTTGATACAATGTTTTTGCCGCTTAAGATAATTAATTAATCCGATAACCAAAAAAGAGGCTGGGATGCGACCCACACTGATAACTTCCCATCCCGTCTGTCAATTTGTCATGCTTAAAAGTTTGTTACCAAATTTGCTAACTATTTTTTGTAGATTTTATTTTTTTATGAAAAACCGGACTGTTGGATTTTTATAAAAAAATTACTGAATATCGAAAACAATATTTTCTGTGAAATAAAATAAGTTTGAAGCCAGTATTTTTAATTTTTGAAAAGCTATGTATTTGAGTCGAAAGTAAATTTTTACAAGTTTTAGTATTGTTTTTTTAGGTTTTTATTTTTTGTAAAAAAAACTGTCAATTCGATTTTTCTCAAAATTGTTCTTAATGTTGAAAACAATATTTCTTATAAGTTAAAATTAGTTAGAAGCTATTATCTCAAATTTTTGAAAAGATGATTGAGTCGCAAATCAATTTTAAACAACTTTTTTTATATTTTTTTCGCTTTTTAAATTTTTGTAAAAAAAACTGTCAATTCGATTTTTTTCAAAATTTTACTGAATGTTGACAACAATATTTTTTAAAGCTAATATCTCAAAGTTTTGAAAAGATATTTAAGTCGAAAATCAATTTTTACCAACTTTTATTAATTTTTTGTTTGGGTTTTTATGTTTTGTAAAAAAAACTGTTGATTCGATTTTTCTCAAAATTTTATCAGATGTCAAAAACATTATTCTTTGTTGCACAAATTTGTTTTGGAGATGAAATCATATTTTAGTCGTAAAATTTTCGAGGTGACACATTTTTTTTCAGTTTTTTTGATTTATAAAAAAACCGTTAATTGGATTTTTTTCCAAAAATATAATTGTTTTGTATCACGTTACAATATATAATATAAAATTTAATTCAAGTCTCTAGCGTCATTGGTTCATGAGATATTTAGGGTTAACCAAAATTTTCACCTTTTTTTAAACTGCTATGGTAAAAAAAAAACACATGTAATTTTTGAGAGCCCTTTCTGCATCTTTCTGCCTTATTATCTGTATAACAAAATTTATTTGAAGTGGATATCTCTTCTGGTTCTTGAGCTATGGACGACGAAAAAAACGTCGCGAACGTACGGACATACGGACGTACGGACGTACGAACGTACGTACACACGCACGCACAGACATCTTTCTAAAAATCTTTTATTTCGACTCTAGGGACCTTGAAACGTCGAGAAATGTCAAAATTTTCAATTTGAAAAATCGGACCCATTACAATAACTTCCTATGGGAAGTTAACAATATAAATGCATCAATCCACTTAAAAGTACAGCATGCCCACTACGCGAATATTTAAAATTATTTTATTATCCCTGGAAATTTCTTGAAACTAGGAAGAAAGCAAATAATATCAATGAATTATGTAGTTACAAATCTGGAAAGATAAGAAAAGCGAGGTTGTGAAGTGTATTCACATGAAAAATGAATTCAATCAGCCATGAAATTAAATTAATTAAAAAGAATTTCAGGATAAATTAATAATAATTTAATTTAATGTTCATATTTTTGTCAAAGTATGGATAAAATTAAGCAATTTATTACAATACATATCATATTTGCAATCATTAGTGTATTTTTAAATTTTTGAATTTTTTCTTTAACAAATGTGTTGCTTCGTTATACAAATAGGTACACCAAATTGTTTACTTAACACTTCCACTAACTCTATTTTAGAATTTAAAAATATAACAAATTAAGATGACACTAACAGATAAAAATGCTTACCCAAAAATTTACCCACAGACAACAGATATGACCAAAACAGCAAACAACCGAATCCTCTATCAGGTCAGAACAGAAAACGTACTAATGGACATGATATATGTACAAGGAAAACAACTTCTATATCCCCCCACGCATGATTTAAAACACACGTGCAGAAGCACCAAAGAGGGCAGGGCCGTACAGCTTTTCCGTCAATGCTAAATTGTATCAAAACAAACTTGAAGGTTAAAATTTTTAAATTTTAGATTTAAAATACCATTTTAGAATTTGTTAATTAATAAATGAGAATTATGTCAAAACAAAAACATAAATGTTAAAAAAGGAGCCAAGATCTACTATACACAAAACCTAAGTGGTAAGTCTGCTTTGAACAACAGTGAGATATACAAATATTACCTACTTAAGGTGGCGCTACAGTCCTGTGTTAACTCGGTCCCTAGCTAGATGTCTCCAGTTTTGCACTCCAAATAACGTAAGGTCTTTGTCCACTCGTACGCCCCATCTGATGCCCGGTCTTCCTTTACTGCGCTGTCCTGTGATCGTGGATTCGAAGACTTTTTGGTTCAGAGCATTATTTCCATGCGCTGTACGTTACTCATCCATCTCAGTCGTTGGACTTTTATTTTTAAGTCTACGTCGCTGTACAGTGTACAGCCCGTACAGCGCGTCGTTCCATCTTCTACTTTCCTCACCTTCCATGCATACGGAACACGGAATCGTAAATCACGCGAAGAACTTTTTTATCGAAACAACCCAAGATGCTTTCATCCGCTTTTGTTCATGCATTATTAGAGGGTCTCCTTTTTTCAATATCGGGCAAAGAATAATGAGGTTAATACCCAAATTATCTTCAGCTGCTTTGAAGAGGTCGCCATTTAAGCCATCTGCTCCGGCGGCTTCGTTAGACTTCAGCTTAGATATGGCAATCTTTACTTCGTCTTAGTCTTCCTGCATGACAGCGGAATTCGGTTAGTCGTCACAGTTTCTAAAGATATTAGAGTCAAAATTTAGTTTTCCAACTTTTATTGGTATTGTTTTTAGATTTTAATTTTTGGTAAAAAACTACGCCTTCGATTTATCTTAAAGTTTTACCAGATGTTAAAAACGTTAGTTTTCTATGCATACAATTATTTTGGAGAGAGGTATTTCGTTTTTGTTCTTAAATTATTTGGGATGACGAATGTTCTACCGAAATTCGAACTTTGTGATCGCAACTTTGAGAGTGTTAACTCCATGTTTCGGCTGCAATTCTCTCCCTCGTTAATAAGCAATTACTTAATCACACCCATACTTAATCACACCCCCTACAACAACGTTCCTGGCACAAAAACAAAATCCAAAATATGAAATGATTGATGGACAGCCACATGCTGGTGCTGCAGATATTGAATGACAGCCAGAAAGCTATATGTGACAGTTTGTTTATGACTTATCCTTATTTGTGGACACTAACCGCGCCACCATTGCCTTTTTCGAATCCTGAAAAACGCCCAAACCCCAACTCAATACCACATCTTTAATTCTTTCGTCGCTATTGTTGTTGTTGTCGTCGTCTTCCGACGCGACGTCCACGTTCACTTTGTTTAAATTCACATTGGCATCGTCGCCGCAGTGCGTTGCCGTTGCCGTTGCAATCATCATCACAACTAACATGGGGCGCACCCGTTATAAGCATCTCTAAAACTGTAGCTGCCAAAGCGGATTTCCTTTCACAAAACCAAAATGCAAAGACAAACATCCAAAAAAGGAGAAGCTTGCAGGATTCAACAAATGTTGCCCGCATATAAGAGGACATTTGTGTCCCCTTTTCTGTTGGTAGGTATTTTGAGAACTGTATGTTGAGTTGTGTTTTGTACAATGTGCTTTATGATTAATGCTTAACACAGTTTCGCCAACTCCAATAAATCTGTTTTTGGTGTGCACTACGAGTAGAATAAGAATTTATAGCGAACTCAGGTACATTTAGACGCAGACGACAAGAGGTTAAATTTTAGTTTTATGTTAACATAAATCTACGAGTATTTGTGTTCATTAATATAATATATTATATCCAAAACATTTTCGTTTGAATTAATGAATTTCGGAATCAAAGCGATTAAACTCAAAATCCAAGGTTATTTTATCGAGTTACTTTTGTTGTGAATTTTTGCAACGAGAAGTTTTAGGTATTTGTCAACGAAGAGCTTAGAAACGGAAATTGAACAATGTAGATATAACTTATTTCTTTTAAACTATTGTGTTTTGAATAACTTAATCCAAAAAATCTTCAAACGTAAATATACATTTCTTTATTTGAGAGTTTATTTTGAAAGGATTAATTTAAAAAAAATTTGTTTTCTGGGGTGAAATGGGATTTAAGATTAAATTTGTTTTTAGAAAGCTATTCTAAAAGAATGGTTTTAAGGGTAGATATTAATCTACCTTACATGCGAAAAACAGCTCTTATATTTTTAACTTCCCATATGAAGTTATTGTAATCGGTACGATTTGTCGAACTGAAAATGTTAACATTTCTCGACGTTTCAAGGTCCCTAGAGTCAAAATAAAAGATTTTTAGAGAGATGTCTGTTCGGGAAGTTTTTTTGTCGTACATAGCTCAAGAACCAGTAGAGATATCGACTTCAAATAAACTTTATTAAACAGCTAATAATGCAGAAAGATTTAAAAAGGCCTCTCAAAAAAATTGAGTGGGTGGTTTTTTACCATAGCAATTTAAAAAAAAGGTGAACATTTTGGTTAACCCTAAATATCTCACGAACCAATAACTCTAGAGACTTGATTTTATATTATATATTGTAACGTGATACCAAACAAATATATTTTTGGAAAAAATCTAATAAATCAAAAAAAACTGAAAAAAAATATTTGTCACCGTGAATATTTTATGAACAAAAAAGGATTTTATCTCCAAAAAAATTGTATGCAACGAGAAATAACGTTTTTGACATCTGGTAAAATATTATTTTGAGAAAAGTCAAATTCAGTTTTTTACAAAAAATAAAAACCTTTGGACAAGAAATATGAGCAGTGCCCTGGCTATGATGTCCGATGTCCACTACCTCGTTGCAGCTAAGATACGGCTACGGATATCCAGATCGAAGCTAAAACAAGGAAGTACTGTGAAAAGATTCGACGTTAGATGGCTACAATCACAAGAGACTGCCATGTCCTTTTCCGATCGAGTTTCTAATTACCTCTTAAGAAGTCCTATGCTGCCTGCATTAAGCATTGAAAAAAAGCCAATTTGCTTGCAGCACAGTTTGCTGTTTATTCAATGCTGCCAATGAGTGACATGAATCAACCTGTACTTGGGACGAATCTTCTTTCGAACTCGTTCAGTTGCAAGAGTATACTTAATGATCATTCACAAATCCACTTTCCCGGATAGTATCGCGGCTATTGTTCTGAAGAGGTGTTCTTCAACGCTGGCAAAACCACTGGGTAAGCTTTTCCATCTGTCCTATTCTACAGGTCTCTTTCCGATCGAATGGAAAACTGCATTTGTCCAGCCTGTCCCTAAAAAACGCAAATCCTCCTCCCCCTCTAACTATCGGCCAATTGCACGTGATTATGAAATAACTCAGTAAACCAATAGCAGACAAGCTTTTCGAAAACTTTTGGAATACAAGAAAGTTTACAAATGGGTCTATAATTGGTAACATCTTGTTTTGAGCCCGATTTAAAAATTGGTGACAAATAAGAAACTTTCCAGCAATCCAAGAACTGCCCTATAGCTAACGGTAGATTAAAAATCCACGAAAGTGGTTGAGCTAATGCAATACAGCATTTCCTTAACAAAATAGCAGGAATCCCATCAGGCCCTCCACTTTTATTAAAATCCAATTTAGATAAAACCTCTTCAATTTAAATGGACTAAAAACTAAATGACCGATATTGACGACTATGATCACAAGTATGAAAACACAAAAGGGGGTTTTTGGATAATTTTGAGAGATATTTGGTATTCTACTCTATTTTCAGACTCCTCGCTTTTGTATTAAATGAATATCTGTACCTCCTACAACAGTGACATAATGTATATTTATAAAGATTGAACTAGGAATAAAAAGAAATGTTCAAAATATAAGGAATTAATTTTTGTTTTTTTGGTGTAATATATTGGTAATGCCAAAAAATTTCTAAATGTAGACACTTGTCCTTTTACATATTACCAAGCTTTAAGTTTTAATTGAAACTCGCCTTAAAACAAATACATATGTATATGTATAACACACTAAGAAATAACCAAAAATTTTGTATGAATTCGCCTTTGTTTCTTTTTATCTGAAAAATATTCAAAATTCCTTTGATAGACAAATAAGAATCTATTTTAAGAAGAGTTATCCTTAAATTCAAATTAACAAGAAAAGGTGTCTTATACATATAAAGCTATCAAAAATCGTTTATTCAATCAATATCTAATTAACTCAATTCAAAATAATAACCTCAACAGTAGAAGCAAAGAAGCAAAGAAAAATAGGTATCTTGTTACATAAGTTGTAACGTACTTAAAAAAAAAGTAACTTGAGGGCGAAGTGATGTGTATCCTGAGACAAGTCTGTCTCGATGATATGTGACGCTACGCATAAATCATGACGATGAGTCAATTGAGTGATTGAGATTTTGGAAAAAACAATTTTCAGATATACATTTTCCTTTCTAACTTTCAAAAGGGGAAGAGGAAAAGTAATGGTTAGGAATTTGGCTCTTTGGCTTAACACCATCATTCCTATCTACACATACCTTATACGACATATTCAAGAACCCATTCCTAAATTATGTATTATCCCCCATGCTGATATGCCAAAATATCCTGTCAGTCATTAAGAAGTTGTTATAATGTCTACTTTTGCGCCAGCCAGAGCAGTTATATAGCGTGACAAATTTGCGGTTAGGGAATCCACTTAAAATGTCTAGGTAATCAGCTCAACGTCGTCGTTGTTGGGTGTCTGACCAAAAGCTCTCCCATATATCCCCATCAGCTCACTTTGGGTGTTGGCTACCGCACAACACTCCCATTACCAATTACCTGTGGTTTATTATTCAAGAAGTTGACCGAATAATGGTAATGTCGATGGGGACCATCCACCGCACTACACCTCAACGTACCGCTCTCCACTAAATACAGAAAAAACGAAAAGAGATCTTCGTTTTTCAAGTTTAGCGTTGCTTGTCGGTTGTAGGTGGTCGGTCGTCGGTGGTCGTCGCGTGATATTTCCAATCTTTAACTTAGGTCGTAAAAAAAGTCTGGAACATGGAGTTTGGCTTTTTGTTGGTTGCGGTGTGGTTGGGGTGAATAAGAATTTTTATGGGATAGAAGAAAAGTTGCAAAACATAAAATATTTATGATATATCTAGAAAAAGTATAATTAAAGTGGGAATTGTTCATACAAATGCCATTTGCTTTTGACCATTTTTTTTTTGTGTTCTCAGCTCAGTTGTAAGGATTCCTTGTAATTTAAAATTTTAGAGAGCAAGAGCGAGGCAAGGAAGGGTCAGTCCATTTTAGATTAAAAGAAGATTTAAAATGAAAAGTAATTTTCTTAATTTTCCGCATCCTCACCGCGAAAATGTAAATTATACTTTTGTACGTAAGAAATGATAATAATGAATTACTTTACGGAATTCAAGGGAGTAAGATATTTTGGCAACTATTCTGTAGCAGCTCCAAAGGCGAAGGAAGGCTTATTGGCATAAGCCGGCCGGGGATGTAAAGTAGAATCATAACAAATGTACTAACGAGAAAGAGACAACATTTCGTATTCATCGAAATTACATGACTTATAAAATGATAATAATAACAAAATATATATGTATATACAGTTAATTTAACAACAACACAATATAGATATAATAAATGTAATAAATTATTTTTTTTAATTTGTATTTCTCAACTTTCTGAAACTGTACTCTTTAACAATATTCTACTAGAATGCAAATCAATACGATTATAAATGGTATTGACAACTGAAGAGGAATGCGATATTGGTTAAAATTTACCATAATTAGTCCCATGCAAAGGAACATAAAAGAAATTACAAATACGAAGTGATCTAACGGGAATACGAATTGAGAACCACTCGAGGAAGCAAGCACAGTCAATATGGTTACATATCACATCTCTTGCAAACATAACTAAATAACACTGAATGACGTCTTGAACGAAGCGGACATAAATCAATGAGTTGACATTTCACTTCATAAGATGGAATTACTTCATTTGTCCGATTGAGCTTCCAAAATGGCGTATCTTGGGAATTTTCCTTTATGTTACGTTCATACGAAGGGCACCAAATACAACCGCATATTCCAAAACAGATCTTATCAAAGAAACATGAGAGATCCGAGAATTGATTCGAGATCTTTTTTAAGCTATTAGATTTAGATATTATATAGGGTTTTTAAATTGGCGCAGGTAGATTTTTTCGCCTTGTGGCGGCCATTTTGTTTTGGTGACATCTGTCAAATCTTTTGTTTATTATTCAGTTGCTTATGTCAAATCATTATGGCAAGTTACACGATTTAACAGAACATTCAAATGATAAAACTTTATTATCAAAATTAGTGTTCGTTAATGCAAACGTTGGGCGCATTGTGGTCCTTTACATTCCACTCTTCGACGTTTGATGACCAAATTTGAGACGACCGGTTCAGTAAACAATCAGCCAACACCCGTTCGTTTAAGGAACGCAAGATCGGCCGAGAACATCGCCGCCGTCCGTGAAAGTGTACAGCAGAACCCGAGGCAGTCTATTCCTCGCCACGCCGCCGCGCCGCCGTGCACAAGAACTCGGCCTTTCGCAGACTTCAACCTGGCGAATTTCCTTAAAAAGTTACTGTTTGGTGTGGATTTTGTGCCGGCGGCGTAATTGGTCCGTACTTTTTTGAAAGACGTTAGTGAGGCGGTCACCGTCAACCAGCGAGTGTTACATAACTAATTTCTTATGGCCCAAATTGAACCATATGGACCTAGATGACATATAGCTCCAGCAGGACGGCGGCGCGGCGCTATATGCCACAAAGCAAACGCCATCTACACACAACATCTTCCCGCCCTTATTGAAAAACGCTATATATTCATTGGTAACACTTGATCTACCTCGAATGAAACCGTGCTGTACATCAGATGTTTCTAAATAAATCATATAGCTTGTGTTTGACAATGAATAATCTGATGTTTTGAAATACGTCGGTAGTTAGAGATTAATTATTTCGACCCAGATTTAGGAATTGGTGTTATGTGCGACACTTTCCATTCATCCAAAAATTCACCATTCAGAAGGGACAAGTTGAAAAGAATGGTAAGAGCTTTGGTCAAACCATCTTTACAATTTTTCAGAAATAAAGCTGCCATGTTGTCATAGGATGCTTTAAAAGAAGGCTTAAGATCCAAAAGTTGGGCAACTACTTCTTCTTCGGAAATAAATAATTCACAAACGTAAATATTGAAAATGAAAACATTGAAAAAAGTCAGCAAACAAATCACAACAAATCTTGTTTAAAGGAAAAATTTTTCTATTCGAATCTTATAGAATAAAATGGAATTAAATGGAATATTACAGTTATCATCTTCAGAATACATCCATTTTATATCACCTAAAACGCAAAAGTAAGTATTATTATTGGTAGATACGTTATTATCAAATATATCAGAAATATTAAGCATATGGGCAGTATAAATATTGAAATAATTACTGAAAAGAATATTCGATTTAAACCACCGATGTGTGATTTGTGACAATTTTTAGCTTTAACCACATACTACGAGTAGTTATGTATGTACTGTCAATGTTGGCTTTGCTATTGTAAATAAAGTATAAAGCATACTGGAAAAGTAATAACTCTTAAATAAGTAAAATATTGATAGAAATAGCTGAGAATAGCGCAAACAGGTAAACCAGGATTTTCCTAAAAAACTCCCTTTAAAACTTTAATATTTACATGGGTTCTTTTGTTAATTGGTTGTAATGAATATTCAAGCCCTTTCAACCAACTTTCAAAAACAAACACTTTTGGGAAGGGTTTTCTGTTCAAAATACAAATCTTACACCAGGTATTTACATCGATAAACAGAAACAAAAATGTATTTGATCATGAAATATATAAAATTAATAAATTATGTAATAATACAGTTATGTTTGTATAAGGAAAAAAGCAATATTTGCAAAGAAAATTATAAGATTATTTTAAAGGGTCTCTTTTTTCAGTATCGGGCAAACAATACTGTGGTTCCATCCATCAGGCATGCTTTCTTCCTACCATATTTTACAGATAAGTTGGTGCATACTCCTAACCAAATTATCTCCAGCTGCTTTGAAGAGCTCGGCATTCAATCCATCTGTTCCAGCGGCTTTGTTAGACTTCAGCTTAGATATGGCAATCTTTATTACGTCTAAGTCGGGAGGACGAGATTGTTGGCTTACGTCTTCTATATTGAATGGATCTTCCTGCCTGACAGTAGAATTCGGTTCGTCGTCGCTGTTATCCAGTCTGCAGAAGTGGTCCTTCCATATCCTCAGCATTGACTGCGCTTCCACTATGATATTTCCACTTTCGTCTTAGCAGCCTTCGGTTCGAGGTTTATGTGCTTGTGAATGTTCCTCGTGCTTGTGGTGTTACCCTCTCCTCTTCTGCTCAAAGAGCTCGTGACTCGTGAGCAGCTCTCGTCGTTCTATGCAGCCTCGCTTTGCGTTCCTGTTGTTTGGCTGCATTTACCTGCCTTCATTCCTTGTTGGTGGCTGCTTGAAACCCAGCACGTCAAAGGCGGCTTCTCTGATTGCATCTGGTTCTAGATACATTGTGTTGGCGGCACTACAACGAGGTAGTGGTCCGAGTCTATGTTAGCTCCTCTGAAAGTTTGGATATCCATGATGCTGGAAGCGTGTCTAGCGTCGATCTCAATATGGTCAACGTGGTTGACGGTAGATTGATCTGGAGAACTCCAAGTTCTTTTTTGGACGTTGAGGTGTGGGAAACACGTACCGGCTACCATGACGTTTCGCCTCGCAGCAAAATCGACGAGCCTGAATTCGTTATCGGGAGTGTTGTCTATTGTCTTGCAGCTGCTTTTCCCGATTATTCCACTAAAGATGTCTTCCCTTCCTAGTTTGGCATTAAAATCGCATAGGGCAATTATGCTCATAAGCTTTGTCCAAGAGCTCGAAAAATATCACAGTTATTCATCCCATCGCATTTTCTGGATGGCGGTGATATCTGCTTTATAGCAGTCTAGAGCCCTCCGTTAATTCTTCGGCTCCACGTGGCCTATTAACGGACCTAAAACTCCACGTGCATATACGAAGTTCAATGTTCTTAAATCGTTTGCGTGGGTTGTCAGCAGTAAATCCGTGGTATCCGAGGCTTGTTGGTGCTACGCACCCACGGAGAGGTGAGAGTAGGAGTTGATAGACAGAGGTGGGTTTGGAGAAAGAGAGTAAAAGGCTGATCAGTTGTTGATTTGTCTGCGATGAATTATTGCTGCACGTTGTGATATTTCCTTTAACATACATATATACATACATATATGCGACAGATATAATACCTTTTCGCATGTCTCCTGGTGCATATTTTACTTACGTGCACTATACTTTCATGATTCCTCTTTGTAAAGCTGGGATGTCATCGGCTCCCAGGGCTTTGTTTTGTTTCAAACTTTTCACAGCCTTCTCGATCTCTTCTATGCTTGGTGGCGATAGCATATGGGCTTTTTCTTTAAGTGATGGAACCTCTAGTGAACTGACCGTTATTATTCGGTCATTAACACTTTGACTGCGGCATGGTTTGACCTGAGCGATCCCTGTATGCGGACATTTTTTTTTGTCAAAAAGGTTCCTTTTACTCTAGTTTACTTATATGAGTGCTTTATTTTAGCTATTAATATTTTGTTTTTTGACTATAAAAAACGATTGTCGCGTAGTCGACGTCCGCCGCATAGAACAAATACGATTTTTCGACGACGCGTCGACGTCAGCAGTCAAAGTGTTTAAGTACACTTCTCATCATTGCAGTATGCCTGAGAGATCCGTGATCAGATTTCCCTTTCCGTCCTTCAAATATGAGCAGCGTGCTGTATACAGCGGCATGTTTCAGACAGTTGGTAGAACCTCTGAGGTTTCGGTTTATGTAGATTTTATTCAAATAAGTACGAGATTAAGATAATGGGACTTTATTTGTTATTATATATTCGTACCGAGAGCTAAGGGCTTATTTTTGGCTTGAAAGGAAACCAGTTGATATTAAAAATTGCAGGTAGTCTTAGGTGATAGTAAAAACGTTCGCATTTCTGAGAAAAAGTTCATCAAAAGTACAACTTTTCTCAAAATTGAAATTGGGAGGGAAACTACTTCAAATGCATTGCATCTTGACGCCTACGACTCGTTGATCTCAGATATGGTTTCGACAGACGTGTAGATGACTGCTTTTTCACCTGCAGAATTCGACAAAAACGCGTTTTTAGACTTTTGGGAAACCACCGGGTTTTTTGAGCAGAGCTTTCGATTGCGATATATTTTTTGGGCTACGTCTGTTATCCAAAGATTTGCTTAAACAACCCGCGATTTGAATTGCGTGTGTCTGGACAATGCGGCTACCTACACGTATGTCAAAACCATATTAGGCGTTAAAATGCAATGCATTTAAAGTGGTTTCGCTCCCTTTTTCAATTTTCGGAAAAGTTGTTGTTTTGATGAACTTTTTTTCAGAAATGCGACCACTAGGTGCCGGCCGTCATCACCTTTACTAAGACTACCTACAACTTTGGTACAAACAGGTTTCCTTTCACACCAAAAACTATCCCTCAGCTCTTAGACAAAAAGGGACTTATTTCATCGTGAAGTTCTCCAAGCTTTATCATAAGTAATTCTAATTTAGAGGTACACAAATCCCAAAATTTGTTTACGTTTGTGTATATCATTCCACTAGGCCTCATCTCCCTGCATCGAAAAAATCATTGTATCTGCAATATTTTAATAAAAATGTAAGTATACAAACCCAAACAATTCGATGCCGTGTTTAAAATGATTGTGTCAGTGTTGTAACAAATTTATATGTCCAAAAATTGTCCTATGCCTATAAAACTAGATAATTAAACTATAGTAACATGTTAATTCTCAATATACCTCATTTATATAGTATGTCTGCATATTTTTAAAAGTATTTTAACAATTTTATGTCTGCATATTTTTAAAAGTATTTTAACAATTTTATTTGAGTTGTACAATTGGCGTCATTGCAATTATTCATTTGAAGTTTATAGCTTTAACCTCTTCCACAACAAAATATCAATAACTCAAAAATGTATTCATTCAAATTTATTTATTTGCACACAAAATAATAATTCATACATACCAAAAATATATACAGTATTTTTCGTTTGCACTATTAAAATAAAACAAAAACATAAATAAAAATAAATATAAAAATAATGTGTAACGAAAAAATAATAATAATAAAATTGATCACTCATGATTAAGCAAAAGTGAAATGAAAATTCAATGAAAAATTAACAAGGTCTATTTTATCGTTCAACTTGAATTGTTTTTCTATATAATTTACAAAAATAAAATGACATCTTTCAATTCCTTGCTGACATTTCAATTATTTATTTATACGCACGTTGTTGTTGCATGCCAGTCAATAATAATAATCGATATATGTATGTAGTATGTTATGTATGTCTGTACTCGCATGAAGCAGGACGCAGAATATAAATTTTCAATTCCATTATTTTCATAACAGTAAGCGAAATTAGTTTACTTTTTTCTTGTTTGTTTTTATTTTGTATTTTTTGAAGTTCTATTAAATAGTTGATTTTTCGTGTTTAAATATTTACAGATCACATCGTAATAATAAAATCATAGCAGCATTATTTTGCAATAAATGTTTTATTGAGAAAAAGAACAAATATAATGGAGCATTATTTTGTTATAGAAATAATATTTCTATGTGTATGCATCTATAAAACATAATAGTAATTTTGTATGTTCTTTAACTATGTGATTAGAAGGATATCCCATAGAATATTATTGCAATATTTTTCGTCTCGAATATCTTGGCAACAATTAAAAATATTGGTTTCCAACTAAACTCTTATTTATAAAAGATATTATTTGGTAAGACTTTTAGAAATATCCAGTAGTCAGTTTTTTATGTAAAAATAAAAATCTATAGGGTTTTTCAATTGGCGTGGGTAGATTTTGGCGCCCCGCCCCCTTGCGGCCATTTTGTTTTGGTGACATCTGTCAAATCTTTTGTTTATTATTCAGTTGTTTATGCCAAATCATTATGGCAAGTTACTTTATTATCAAAATGAGTGTTCGTTAACGCAAACGTTGCGGGTAATGCGCCCATTTTACGGTAGACGTGCTGGCCCTTCACAGTCGACTCTTTAACGTTTGGTAGCCAAATTTAAGTAAACAATCAGCCAACACCCGTACGTTCAAGGAACGCAATATCGGGCGAGAACATCGCATCCAACTGATCCAGAAGCTCAAAGTTCATGAATGGCGCTACATGCCACACACAGTAAACACCGCGATTGACATTTTGCATGGACGATTTGAGGTTAAGGTTATCTCTCGCAGGGCTGATGCGAATTGGCAACCAAGGTCATGCGATTTGACGCCGCTAGACTTTTTCCTGTGGGGTTTCTTGAAGTCGCATGTCTATGAAAATAAACCACAATCAATCGCTGTTCTAAAGGTGTACATAACACAGTTCATCGCTCAAATTCAGCCCGATCTATGCGGAAGAGTCATTGAAAATTGGACCTTTCGGATCCGTGCCACCGTAAGAAGCCAAGGCGGGCATTTGAATGATGTCATATTCCACACTTAATGGCATACATGCGCCTTTCAAATAAAAAAATAATTTTGCGAATACCTCACACACAGCTTGTTTTATTCCATTTCAACATCTACCCGCACTTATTGAAAAACCCTTTGTCTTAAGTCTACGAGACATATGTATATATATGTACTGCAAAAATTCCAACAAACAAAAATAATTTAAATAAAAACATAAGGTTTTTCTCCTTCCCTTGTTTATAATTAAAATTTCCAAGCTAGTGGCAATTTGAAAGAACAGAGTTTAAGCTAAACCAACAAAAAAATGAGGTTAACAAAAATTTATTAAAACAATCAAAAATCTTTTTCACACTGACATGACGTTCGTGATACATAATTATTATTTTTATTATATTTTGCCGCTAGCGTAGCAAGCGTGTCTTTATGAAATTTACGAGCTCTCGTGATAAAAGGGTTACCTTTAATTAGTTACATTAATTTTTCAAACCCAACAATAATGCATCAACCAAACCGAGCAGAAACACACTAACTACAATAAATCGGATTTGAAGCGCACACTGAGGGAAAATTTTGTGGACTTAGCACTTTTAGCAAAGATTTTTACACATTACATAATTTTTGTATTTATTTCATATTGAAAACTTCCAAAAATTGGTAGGTTTTCTGTGATGGATACAACCTTGAATGAACTCATAACAGTAAACTGGGTTCGCAATCCGCCGCCGTGCGTCGTTTTAATATTATTATGTAATGAGTTAAGTTTGTATAGACTTATTTTTCGCTGATTACATGCATATAATGCATAATATTATTTAATAATTAAAGGTCAATGTATTTAACTCATAAGAAACATCTATTTAGTCATTGCATGTATCCGTTGCATAAATCTTCGGGCTGTACTTATCATATAAATAATGCTGTACATTATGCATATTTGTATAAATCTATATAATTATTATTACAAAAATAAATATTTTTATTTCGTAAATCTCATCGTGTATTCATTACATAAATATTATTTTTGATGGTTCAAATTTTTCATATTTCTCATGTAGATGTCCCAGACATTTAACAGCTCTGTTCTTCGTACATCAACTTATTTGTAGCTATGTGTACTGTAATGTTAGCACCCCAAAAATGGACTTACTTACTTACTTTCCATCGTTGCAACTACTGGGATTCGGTCCGGGCCTCGTTTCATATGTTCGAAAAAAAATTTAGAAATGGTAAAACATTATTATATCTATTAATAAGGAACCTACGAATTCCCCAGAAAGTATATGCAAACCACCACGACATTGGCCAAATCAAAATTTTAGAGCCAAAAGTTAATAAATTGACGCTTCTTTATCGAACATGCACTCAAAACACGTCGCTTGTACTCATCCTATAACTTTCCGACTCAGTGTTATAAAAAATTACATGCATAAATCATCGTCACATTTTGAATACAAGTAGATACATTTAAGACTGATATATTTAACTGTAACCAGTTCATACTTATTTATTGAGTCTAGGTATGCCATGTGTATGGAGTAAAGGTTAAAAAAGTATTATGTACTGAATACATTTGCTCTCATTGATTGGGGTTTCATTTGATACAAAAATTGAAATGTAACCATCGCATGTTAAAGTTAGTCATTGAAGAGGAGTTTCATGGAAGCACCATGCAAAATTAAGTACAAGCATCTTACATAAAAGTCTCTGTACTGAGTCCATAAATTTTTCCCTCAGTGCATAACGACATAAGTATCTACATATAAATGAAGGACTATGCATACTCTTCCAAGAAGTATGCTTCTTATAATTTTACAGAACATAAAAATAAAAACAAAACAGGATAAAATACAACAAAATATTACACAAAATTACACATTTGCGCTTGTAAAGAGTTCGCCTGCAGCACTGTGTGAACTGTGAAGTGATATCCTGGTATAAAATGGTGGATCCTGCTTTATGCTGACGCTGGTGCTGGTGCTGGTTCTGGCGGTATAGAGGTATGCGCTAGCTGTTTATATGCTTGCATTCATCTGGTAATAAAAATAATTGACCTAGTTGTTCATTCCAAATTAACGTCGTGTTTCGCTAAATTGAATCTAAAGAACAACCAACCAACTTGAGCGCACACATAATAAAGTTGGTATGTAATTTATGTATACGAGCATAAAAATACAAACAAAAATTTGTTTAACGCGAGGACGAGGTCCTTTGGTAGATTTAGATTAGAACAGCTGAATAATCTTAAGAGAGATGACCATCGTCCGATATACAATGTAGTAATGTGTATGTTGTCCTTCTCAGGAATTATTTATCGACCTATGTACATCGTAATTCGCATCTGTAGAGAATTTTAATTAGCATATTTGTTTAACACACACTTACGAGTAAGATGTAAAAGTCCTTAGGAATGGCAACGTCAGACATAGTTTTCTTTATAAACTCGCCATAGGAATGTATTTGCAATCGGTCCGATTTGTCAAATTGAGAACTTAGACATTTCTTTACACAAGCGTTCACAGGTTTTTTTTTTCAAAATCCACAACTGTACTAACTTCTACTCTCACCTCCCCACTTTGAACATCGGGTACCTGGTACCTCAACTGGAAATTGAGTTTTAACAATAGTAGTGGGTTGTTGAGGATACCAAACGAGAGAGAGGGAAGAGGTATTTCTACTACGGCACTTCTACTTTTATCCAGACGGCAGTGGAGGAATTTCCAAAATGGAATCTTCGGTGGCGTATACAGTTCCAGTTAGGTTGAACTACTAAGTGAACTTAGTGAAGCTCTAGAAGGTATTCCTGGCCTTTAAGAACGGTTTGTTCGGCTTTCAATCCTTAGAGTTATACTAAGGATCCAGCCCACCATTTTGGGGGTGGTGCCTTCATCGTCGGGGTGATTTCCCGACCACGTACAAATATTTAGTTAAAGCACCACCAAGCGTCGGATACGGACAGTATAAGATAATCATTCGCAACAACAACACCTGGCGGTAAGCCCTTATTTGTTGGCAAGCTTTTAACTTGCTGCCCCTTGCATTGCTTTGTTGCTTAGTTTTTTAAATTCGCTAAAAGTATTTCATAAGAGTCACCCTCTCTCTTTTTCAAAATATGCTTCGAGTTCGAGTGAGTTCCTCTTTCTAAGCTACCAAGATTAAACAAACACTCCAATTTGTTAAACTTTGTTCTTGGTTTTTTTCTATCCAAATATTGATTTATCTAGGGTAATACCCTATGCATATAGGATAAACCACAGCCACCACGATACTCTCACAAGGAGGCCATCCCATATATGTTCATGGCATTAACCATGGGGCTGCAACATATCCCGTGGTACCATATCTTCAATGGTATGATTATTTAAGTCTTTGATGTGGAGTCATCTAGGGAAGATAACCCTAGAAGTGGTCGCTCGATTTCTTGTGGGACTTAATCCATCAAGCTTTATCTACATTTAACATCATTCTTTTATTATAAAATGATTTTTACTTCCACTCCAGACTATTTATCTTTTTTTATCACACCGACTCAATTGTCGATTTGTAAATTTACTGACTTCTATGGAATTTTTTTTATAATTTATATCAGTAAGTCTACCTCAGAACCCATGAGGCAGGACGATGGTCCCTCGTTACCGTCGATCTTAAGATTTTTCAATCTTAGGAAGGAAGATAACTATAACTTCTTGCGTTCGCTCACAAGTAGAGAATTTTCTCAGTGCATTTCTCAGACGTGCCTTTTTCAATTATAATTAATTGGAACAGTAAAAATCATCAACGAACTACACTGATTTCTCTTACTTGTTCCCAGGGGCCACCACGTGGAGGTGCAAGTAAGTGCTTCTTCCTTCCAGGCTATAGACAAGCAGATAGTCTTTCCTATGTGTATTGGAAGTCAGTTTGACCCCCATCAGATAAGGACAGTTTTACTGATGACGAATCAAGCAAACCAAGCAAAGAAAAGAACTTCGAATCTGTAAGTTATGTTCCTTAATAGACCACGATCAGCCAAACAATTAGTGGAAGCCTTCAACGGATATTACCACTATCCAAGAAGTGCGATTGGATTGACCGGGTGAACTTAAATTAAAAGATTGAGATTTATACTACGGCAACCGTTACCGAACCAAAGGCGAGTACTTCGGTGTACATTTGTTGTTGGAAATATACTCAGGAAAAAGGTCTTGAGTTTCAACAGTTTGAGCGAGCCCATCACAACAATCCGCATCACTGCTAAATTTGCCAACATATGCCTCACATGCGTACAAGCAAATAAAGAAGAGAAAGATGACAACACCTTACTTACTTACTTAAGGTGGCGCTACAGTCCTGTGTAAACTAGGGCCTAACCCAACAAACTTCTCCATCTAGCTGGGTCCCTAGCTAGATGTTTCCATCTCCAGTTTCGCGCTCCAAGTTGGGTGAGGTCACTTTCCACTTGTGCGCGCCACCTGATCCGCGGCCTTCCTCTACTGCGCAGTCCTGTGGGTGTGGATTCGAAGACTTTCCGGGCCGGAGCATTGGTTTCCATGCGCTCTACGTGACCCAGCCATCTTAGTCGTTGGACTTTTACCCTTCTGGCTAAGTCTACGTCGCTGTACAGCTCGTACAGCTCGTCGTTCCATCTTCTCCTCCACTCCCCTTCGATGCATACGGGACCGTAGATCACACGAAGAACTTTTCTCTCGAAACGACCCAAGGTGCTTTCATCCGCTTTTGTCATAGTCCATGCTTCTGCACCGTATAGCAGGACGGAGATGATAAGGGTCTTATATAGCGACACTTTGGTCCTTCGAGAGAGGTCTTTTCCACTCAATTGCTTTCTTAGTCCAAAGAAACAGCGGTTAGCAAGAGGTATTCTTCGTTTGATCTCAGCGCTGGTGTTGTTTTCTGCGTTTACAGCGGAGCCTAGGTAGGCGAAGTCCTTGACTACCTCAAAGTTACGTCTGTCGATGGTGACGTTTTGACCAAGACGTCGGTGTTGTAGGTCCTTTCTTGGCGACAGCATGTACTTTGTTTTGCCCTCATTAACCGTTAAACCCATTTTTTCCGCCTCTGCCTCAATACTCACAAAAGCCCCATTGACATCACGCTGAGTTCTTCCGATTATGTCAATGTCATCAGCATATGCTAGTAATTGGACAGACTTTTGAAAGATAGTGTCTCTAGTGTTGACGTGTGAGCTCTGCACTATTCTTTCAAGTACGATGTTAAAAAAATCGCATGACAGCGCATCCCCTTGTCTAAAACCTTTTTTGACATCGAAAGGTTCTGTTAAGGTGTTTCCAACCTTTATGGAGCAGAGTGAATTCTCCATGGTCATCCTGCACAAACGGACGAGTTTGGCAAGGATGCCAAAACTAGACATGGCTCTATACAGCTCGTCCCTGTAGATGGTGGGTGTCGATTTGGTGTTCTTGGGTTTTTTCCAGGATCTGCCGTAATTTGAACGACTGTGGACTTTCCTGGTACCATGTTATAAATGTTATAAAGACTGATTCGTCTATAGTTGATGCTGTTTAGAGGGTCTCCTTTTTTCAGGATCGGGCAAACAATGCTAAGGTTCCATTCATCGGGCATGCTTTCTTCCTACCATATCTTAAAGATAAGTTGGGGCATGCTCCTAACCAACTCATCTACAGCTGCTTTAAAGAGCTTGGCAGTCAAGCCATCCGCTCCATCGGCTTTATTAGACTTCAGCTTTACTTCATCTTAGTCGGGAGGACGAGATTGTTGGCTTTCGTCGTCTATGTTGAATGGATCATCCTGCCTCACAGCGGAATTCGGTTCGTCGTCGCCGTCTGCAGAAGTGGTCCTTCCATATCCTCAGCATTGACTGCGGTTCCACTATGATGTTTCCTCTTTCGTCTTTGCAGCCTTCGGTTCTAGGTTTATGTACCTGTGAATTTCGTTTCACCTGTTCATAAAACTTTCGAACTTCATTCCTGCTTTTAAACCTCTCAACATCTTCGACCGCACGCTTCTCATGCCCTCTCTTTTTCCTTCTGAGAAGTCGGTGTTCCTCTCGCCTCTTCTGCTCGTAGTCCTTTTATGCAGCGCCGCTTTGCCGCTTTGCGTGCCTGTTGTTTGGCTGCATTTGCCTGCCTACATTCGTCATCAAACCAGGTGTTCCTTGTTGGTGGTTTTTTGAAACCCAGCACATCAGAGGCGGCTTCTCTGATGGCATCTTGGCAATGTTGCCACTGGTTTTCGATACATTGTGTTGGTGACAGAGAACTTCGAGAGAGGTTACTTATAACTCGGAAGTGTTGTCGTGCAGGCTGTTTTTCCCGATTATTCGACCAAAGATGTCTTCCCTTCCTAGCTTGGCATTAAAATTGCCCAGGACAATTTTAATATCGTAGCTAGGACACTGCTCATATCTATTGTCTAAGAGCTCGAAGATCATGTCCTCCTTCTCTTCTGTGGGGACGGGCGCGCATATCAGGCTAATGTTGCCGAATCTAGCCTTGGCGCTCGTTGATGCACCTATAGCTCAAGACTTCTTGCCTAAGTCTGGCTCCAATGACGAAGCCGCATCCAAATAAGCGCTGTTGGTTTTCTCGGTAGCAGTCACCATAGTGAATGTCGCAGTTTTTTATTCTCTTTTGGCGGTGATGTCTGCTTTATAGCAGTCTAGGGCCTCCGCTAATTCTTCGGCCGCACGTGGTCTGTTAAGGGACCTAACATTCCACGTGCATATCCGAAGTTCGTTGTCCTTAATTCGTTTGCGTAGGTTGTCAACAGTAAATCCGTCCGTATCCGAGGCTTGTTGGTGCTTCGCAACTATTATTTTTTTACGTGGCCAGGAAGTCACCCCGACGGCACAACCTCCAACCTGGAGGGCCAGATCCTTAGTATAACTCCAAGGACGAGGAGCCGGATAAACCGCTCCTTATAGGTCTGGGCTCCGAATAAATCGTAGAAGCCCTATAAGGTGTTCACTATGTAGTTCAACCTTACTGCAACTGTAGACGCCACCGTTGATTCCATCTCGTGAATTCCTCCGCTGCCGTCTGGATAAGGATAGGTGCCTTAGTGGAAACACAGCTCCCCCCTCTCTCGTTTGCTGCCCCCAACAACTTTTCACTGGGGTTGGAACCCAATCTCCATTTGAGGTACTAGGCACCCGATGTTCACCACGGGGAGGTGAGAGTAGGAGTTGATAGACAGAGGTTGGTTTTGAGAAAAACCTGTGGACGCTTGTGTCCTCTTGAATGCACATGACTACCATTTGATGAGAACACCTAGGATATGTTTTTCGAGCTCTTGGACAAAGCATATGAGCAGTGATGCCCTATCTACGATATTAAAATTGTCTTGGGAGATTTTGGAAGTGAAGACATCTTTTCTAATCGGAAAAAAACAGCCCACATGACATCACTTTCGGTAACGGATTCAGGCTCAACGATTTTGCTGCGGGGTGAAAAGTCATGGTAGCCAGTACGCGATTTCCACACAACATCCACAAAGGAATTTGGAGTTCTTCAGATCAATCCACCGTCAACCATATTGACAACAATGTTATCGACGCGCGACACATCTTCAGTGTCTCTCACAACATTCCAAAAGCCCAATATTTACTCGGACCACTTCCACAACGAGTAGCCAAGGTACGGTACTCTGAAGTGCTAATCATCCTTACTGCTTTGGCAGGAAACCAGAAGATAACCGGTGCATTCTTCACAGGACAAGCCATGTCCATTTTGCTCTAGAAGTAGGTAGTCACAGAATAATTGGTTGAGAGAGAAGCTCATTGTCCCTAGCAGCAAACAAGAAAATAAAGTGGTGGCCTAAGCTTGTCCATCTTACACTTAGAGGAAGTGAATGGCAGAATTAACGGGTTGAATGAAAAAGGTAATTCAGGACTGTCCTGTACTTGAGGTACTAACTGTTCTGGGGGGATTCTCTGCTTCTTCTTGGCTTCTCGGGTCCTTGGTAAATCTTCCGCTCATGATACCCTCGGAACAATTGGCAGCACGTTTAATAACGGTGTAGAAGAAGTATATTACTGAACCTCACAAAATGCTTCTTGTTGGCAGTGGGATGGGCAGCTGATCTCAGCTGGCTGCGTATGTCGGCGGATGGTCGGGTGTTCAATTAGCGAGGTTGACGCCTTCCTCCCTGCTTGACCACCTCCTCCGTCTTCAACTTCTGGATCGGTCCTGTTTTCACTTTTTTTGGGGAAGCCCTTGGTTGCTGGGGGGATGACAACCTGAATCCTTATGTTTTTCGACAGTTGATGTTTGTCGTGGTCGCCTACTGCTTCATTGTTGTTCGGTTTGCGGTGTTTGCTGGAATTAGTTTCTCTTCTTTTGATTAAAGTTGTGTCGATGCACGCTGACGGATGACTGATGTGATGATCTCGGTGAAATTTTTGCGGCATATTTTATATTGTTGGTAGCATTGAGCCGTTCATTGAATTCTCACGGATGAATCGTTGTCAAAAATGTTTTTAGATAAGTCGGTGCGCCGTCATGCGACTCATTCAACATCTTGAAAAGAATGATGCAAAACTTAATCGTCAACACAATCCTTAAATGTTTGTGTTTTACATTTTTTTAAATTAAAAATTCAAACAAATTAAACTAAAACAATGGAGCGTATTGAAAAATGTTTGAGACAAAAACTGTCGTTAATGTTCGTGATTTTCACAGATTTTGAAAAACACGAACGAAAGGGTTTTCCACTTATACACTTCCTCTAATTTCGGTCTGAAACCCGAATTATTGATATGAAAAATCAGTTTTCAATATTTCATCTTGTTTATCCACCAACATTTAAAACCTCTCTGGCCACACACAAAATTACCCTTTTACCCTATTTAATTTCTCTTCCAGGTTTAGAGAAAATTGCTTCAATTGTAATTCAGTCTGATCCTAAATTTGGACTTTTCTCCTTCCTTATCACACCAAACCAACATTGATATAATGTATATTGGATTAATATCTATAATTATACGATTCGTATTTGATTTTGAATTGCACCGCAATGGAAATTATGAGATAATCTGGAAAACATAGAAAGCTACGGAAGCTGACCCAGAATGCATCATTCTTGGTTTTCGAATTAAACTCGTTTTTTTTCTCCTTTCAAATGAATCACAAAACGTTGTCTCGGTGGCCATAAACTATGCCTTCTGAGCGCAGAATCTACAAGATTTATATATTCTTTCCGTGCCCTCAATGTGCTGCGCTATATAAACTCGTCGCTCGTACGTAGAGCAGATACAGATAAAACGTGACCGACTCTTAACCAAGGCGCTAGGCTAGGCGCACACCGGAAATGAGAATATCCATTGGACTTTGCATAATTTTTAAGCTTTGTTTTTGCATAGTTGTTCCTTTTTTTTCGTATACACGGATACGGATACCTACGCCTCAGGACTCAGGTTCTCAATGGGGGTCTGACGGTAAGTAGTTAATTCCACTACTGCAAGCAGCCACCATTTTCCTCTGGCAAACCTAGCTCACTTTTGTGGGCAATTAAAATGCAATTATTCTGCCACTAAGACATTAAAGGATTCATGCTATGCCATAACGGTGACGACGACGACTACGACGGTGTCGAAGGTGGCAGCGGCAGAAGTGGTAGTGGTGGCAAGCAGCAGGCGGGTGCTGCTATCAGAATAAATACAGTATATCCTTTTCCTTAGATCCTGATGCCTGCAATATACATAGGTACCAGCTAGTTGGCTTTATTTCTCACCCTGTCTACCACACCTCCACCCATCTAACCCCTCCCAGGACACTATCTGCAAGAGTGGAGGTAATTAAATTTTGACGTTGATAAAGTGGAGCTCAGTCTAATGTGCATGCATCAGGGACCGGAAAGAACTGTCTTTTCATTTTCATACCCCATATACATATACCCACTCCTCGCCATGTGTATCACTTGTTGGGGAATTAAAAGTGGTTTCTGGGCTAATAAAAGGATGTTAAAAGTTTCAAATTTGGAAGTAATGTTAATAGCTTAGCAGGAAAAGTTCTAGAGAACTGTGAAATCTTTTTATTTCATTCCGTACTCATTTTTGCTATGCGTTTAAATGATAGGGGAAGATTGATGATTGATAAGTTTGTTCGTAATATGGCAGTATCCAATATGGGATATGAATCTCTTGTGAAGTTTTCCGTTCTATTTCTGTCTTTTCTACGATTTCATTTGTCTGATAAGGGTTAAAATTGAGAACAAAAAGAGTTAGTTAAGAAAGAAAAGACGAAGACGAAGACACCCACAGGACGCAAATGGATTACATAACAGAAACCTAAAGTGCAAGACATTTGTAATTATAACGTTTACGAGTATCTAGGTATCTGCTGAAATTGAACTGATAAAAGAAACCCTTTTTCACCATAATATCACTCTGTCAGTATTTATTGATAATAAAGGGAGAGTTATTGTCAAGACTAACATATATACGTCATTTGATGAAATCTTCAAGAATTTGTCTGTTAGTGAATATACTTAGAATTGAGCAGGAGCCCTCCAATATGCATTGAGGTTATCAACAGGGGGTCATTGTTTTTTTTCGTCACAGTACGAACGTTAGGAAAATAAGGAATAATTTAAGAGGTTTTAAAGCTTGGAATATCAAAATAGTACGAAAAAGTTAACTGGTTCGAGAGTTCTATTTTCTTTACACACATTAAAACACATTTAAAGTTCAGGTTAAGGGTAAAAATATCTAGAAGTTCGAGAATTACGGTAATAGGTTGTGCTATTTTTATAGAAGATTCTTTATACACAGAAATCATCTCTGTTCAAAAAGGAATGCATATCCAGATATGTTAATTTTACTCAAGCTTTGAACAAATAACGAAGACGTAAAATCTGGCAGTGGTGACCATCCGATTGTTATATGTTTAAGTAAAATAAGAAGGAAATCGTATCAATATCAATTGGTAAATAATAATCATTGAATATTGGTGGGAAAATTTAATTTGTCACGACGTTTCGTTCTTGTCTATGAACGAATTAATCTATATTTGCATTAATAAATTGGTTACAATTTGATAACATTGAAAAACTATGAAAACTTACACTTGTTACATGAATATTGCACTTAAGAATAAAATCATTTGATTCACAACAATTTTTACAAAAAATAAAAAATTAGACCTAACTACGCAAAGTTAAACTGACAAGTAACAGGCATAGAAAAATTAGGGCACGAGTACGATAACTTTGGCGCCAAGATATAATAACGGTTTTTGGTAGAGGGTCTTAATACAAGCATTTTTTACTATGGGAGGGGGGTCTATCTCCCCCCGTTTAGGCGGGAGGGGCAATTTAAAAAAGTTATTATTTAAAATGGAAAAAAATAATAAAAAAATAACGGTGATACTTACAACTAAGTTGTATACATTTTTTTAAAGCCAACATTCTGTTCTATTAGCCAGTTTTTAAATCAAGTCAAAACTTTTTTTTGAAAAATTTAATTTTAAACTCAAAATTTGAGTAAACAAAGTTAAAAAAAGGTTTAAAGTGTAACTTTTTCAATACTTCAAGATTATCTACCATTGTTTTTATTTTAGAATTTATTGCTCTTATTTGTTTTTGATCAAAAACTGAAAACTAGATGATTTTATGTCTTTTAGTTTTTGAGAAAATTGAAAATAAAAATTTAATTTTAAACTCAAAATTTGAGTAAAAAAAGTTAAAAAAAGGTTTAAAGTGTAACTTTTTCAATACTTCAAGATTATCTACCATTGTTTTTATTTCAGAATTTATTGCTCTTATTTGTTTTTGATCAAAAACTGAAAACTAGATGATTTTATGTCTTTTAGTTTTTGAGAAAATTGAAAATAACCACAACTACTATTTTAATTTTATTCTTTTTTTTTGCTTGAGTGGTCTTATTTTGATAGTAATAATGGTATTTGCGTATGCGTAATGCGTGTTTGGGTGTATGCAACAGTAAGGTGTGTGCGAGTTTGGGTGTATGCAACAGTGGGATCTGTAAGGTTGGCATGCTGCCCCCCTGCAACCCCCCTGCTTGGGCACACTATAGGATTTGGGGTGGGTGCAAGTTGGAGTGTGTGCAAGGTGGGGAGGGTGCAAGGTGCGGTGGGTGCAAGATGGGGTGAATGCAAAGTTTCTTTTGCATTTAAATAAGCTGGATTTAAGAAAATTTAATTTACCCTGGGGATATATTAATCCATATTCGATTATTATTATCAAAATAAGACTACGTTAATACTTAAGCAAGGAAAAAGTAATTTAATTAAAATATTTTGTTTTGGTAATTTTCAATTTTCTCAAGAACTAAAAGACATCAAGTCATCTAGTTTTCAGTTTTTGATCAAAAACAAATAAGAGCAATGAATTATAAAAAAAAAATAGTAGATAATCTAAAAGTTTTGAAAAATTACACTTTAAACCTTTTTTTTAACTTTTTTTTGCAAAAAATTTGACTTTAAAACAATTTTTTTCAAAAACTATGCATAGTTTTGACTTGATTTAAAGACAAGCTAATAGACAAAAGTGTTGGCTTTAAAAAAAGGTAAAATACTTCATTATAAGTATTACCGTTATATTTTAATTATTTTTTTTCCATTTAATGTACATATTTTTTTAAACTGCCCCTACCGCCTAAACGGGGTGAGATAGACCCCCCTCCCATAGTAAAAAATGCTTGTTTTTAACTGTTCTATACAAATCCGTCATTAAACTTTGTCGCCAAAGTTATCGTACTCTCCCCAAAAGTAGTGTCAAAAGATCATATTATTAGAACTTTTTATTCTCGTACTCTCTAACAAGTATTTGTACTGAGGGCTTATCTCTTCCATGACAGTTTTTTGGTTCATGGTCAATGCTGTCGAACGTACTGCAAAAGCAATATTTGTATTGCTTTAGCTTGGTACGCACTGCCGTACTGCACACTTTTCTTTTGTACTGCATTTTCATTTTTGTATTGCCATTTGTATTGCGTTTTCAAATATGAAAAAAAAGTTTAGAGATGGCATCACTTTAAATATTTTCCATGAAAGTGCACTTCCAAGTTCCACTATTTTGTCGAACTTTCTCAAAAACGAATTTATCGATGACGCCTCTCTGAACTCAATAGATTTTTGCAATAAATATTGCTTAAGACTCAAAAGAAATCTACCTTGGCGCACAAGCTAACATATTAGTTTGCTCTGGGGCTTAACAGGTGAGGTTATACAAAATATAAAAAAAAAGTGGAGAGATTACTACATCGAATTATGCACTCAAATAAGAAAAAGAAGCCGTGCAAACAATTGATCAAAAAAAATAAATCCCCAAGCCTTACCCCGCTTATACAATTGTTTCCTAATTTAATTCAGGAAGAACTTGTCAATGACCTTGATGATGAATGGAGGGCTCTTTTACATCAAAGTATGATAAATGTAGATTTGAAATTCGAAGACTGTTGGAGCGCTATCTTTAATTTAAAAAACGCATTAAAAGCTCCAATGTTTCCCTTTTTAAAAACATTTGTTGGGTCCATTTTATGCTTTCCGCATAGCAGTGCGATTGCAGAGCGCATATTTTCGCAAGTAGCTTTGATAAAAGATAAAAAAAAACTCTACTGACATCCACAGTCAATTCAATTTCAATGGCAAAGGAATTAATAAGGCGCTATGTAAAATTCAATAAACATTGTTTGCCTTCCAAAATTATTACTAGTTACCTGAATTTAAAATATAATTTTGTGTTGAGTCTTATAAAAAAATATTCTCGTACTAAAATTACATATTAAATGTGTTTAAAAATTCACAAATATGAATTGAAATTAACTGCGATATTTTTATTTTATTTGTATTCATTTATTTTTGTAGTTATATAGCTATAAATATATACTTATTTTTATTAAAAGTGAAATTAATAAAAATATTAATGTTAAAATAAGACTAAGCAATTGAACTAAAAGGCTTATAGATATATAAAGTAGATATGTATCTAAGTTAATTTTTTGTTATAAAGAAAAATAAAAATAAATATGAATTTAGAAAAAATATATGCGTGTTGCTTTTATGCAAAAATTTTGCAAATTTTTTTGGAATGTACTGCTTTGTACTTTTCCAAAACGACAGCACTGTTTATGGTGTTGTTCTTGTTGGCGTTGATGATATGCAGCATTTCGATTATCATTCTCTTATTATAGTTGCCTTCTCTTTGCAATACTTTTACATTTTCAAAGTCAGAAGAGTGGTTGAGAGCAGAGAGAAAAAACTAAATGAGAGAACCAAATTTCCTCGTCTCCGTCACTTCGATACCTCTTACTCTCATTTTTTATAGCGTGTTGAATTCGTATCGGTGTATACATGTTTTCACCCCGGAAAAGAGTACACAAAAAAACATCACTTCCGGGAAATGCGACATTTCTCATTTTTGTTTATTGATAGCCAAGAAGGCTATGTTTTTTAAAGTCTCATTATAATATTTTTGTAATTCTCATGAATTTCTTTCTTTAATTTTACTTACATCTTGTCGTTTTTATATCTACAAAAATACTCCTATAATTCAAATTAATTCTAGGAAAACATTTTTGTTTGTCAATAAATACCGGAAGAAGTTATACCGGTAGTTCGTGGTGAATTTGTTTTTCTCTTCTCTTTCTCTGAGCTACAGATAGATGGCATTAACAACCTTCTCTGAGTTACAGATAGATGGCATTAACAACCAAAACAAGAAAGGATGTGTGCAGAAAGAGTATAACAAGGTTAAGGTTTTTTAGACTAGACTTTATTTGTATATTTGAACGAGTACATGTTTTTTATAAATGAACATATGTTATGTTTATTTCAATAGTAATGCCTTAACTACTAACTTAACTACTGTATTATCTAAAATATACTGCATTGAATTATTTTACATTGAATTATAAAAGACGGAAATAATAAAGTTCTACAGTTTACCAGGAATATTTATATAAAATATCCACATCTTCTGCAATTGCGGTATCAATCGATATTTTCTGGAACTTAGTAACATTTATTTGTCATGAATTACTCTTTCAGCTTTTTTATACACCAAAAAAATCAATTATGAAATTTGGCTGCGATAATAACTACTTGAACACAGCATTTTCATTGTTTATAGTTATTCAGGTTTAGCCCTTAACTTTGATTTGCATTTATTTATGAATAGCCTAAAACGTTTAGCAAACATCTATGAATAAGCCACAATGCACTTTCAGAAAAACTGTAGTTAGAACTTTCCCTCACAGATTTTTCCTTGTCGCTATATAACTGAAAGATAAGATATAAATATTTAGAACTGGAAAATTTATAAAAATGATGCATAAGACTTAAATTTTGGTTGAAGAACAAATTTGTATATTCTTTTCACAAAACCACTGACCCAGCTTATGTAGTTAAGCCTTTAAAAGCAACACACTAGCTTAGTGGAAGGCAGTAAGAATAGCTTATCACCTATTCACAAATCTTATGCAATGAAAATTGGTAACAGAAGTAACAAGTTGACGGTCTTTTTATTGAGTGTCTACTTAAATCACTTATTTTCAGGATTTTGGAAATGTCGTGAGTAATGTAAAGGAAATAAACAACGAGTACACACAAATAAAATAGGAATGGAAAAAAGAGATGAGTATATAAAAATGTTTTCAATGTTCCATGTTTACATTCTGTAACTCTCGTTTTCAATGTTCCTGCAACTCTCGCATCGATAAACTCTGAAAATTGAAACAAATCTCAGTTTTTTTTGTATCTTTCAACGGTCTGAGCGAAAATTAAACGCATAAACGCAGCTAATAAGACAAATAATAGTTGTAGTGCTTTCAGAGTTTTATGTTTCTAGGTCCTAATTCTCATTGGACTGTTGCACCACCTAATTTATTTTACTTACTTAATGATTAAAACTGGCTTCAAATAACTAACTAATACTTATCTAAATGCGTAATTTAGAATTGTTTCTAAATCTTCATTGTTCTGGCACCTAACAAGAGTAATTAATTTCACTTCATATTCGAATGATATTCATATCAAACGAACACAATGAGAGTACCGAAAAGTTGTTCATACACAATTTTGAATTTTCTTTGAACACCTCTGAACAGCTGACTACATCCGCCATTTTTCAAAGTTGGTCGCCATTTTTAAAAGGTGGTGAGCAGAAAGACAAGAGAGAAAAGTTTTTTCTCTTTCGTGGTGAGTATGTGCACAAACTTGCATAAGTATTTGTTCCCCACATTTTTTTTATATGGAGTTACTACATATGCAAGTTGGTGGCCAAATCATAGCTTGTAGGCAAAAAGAGAAAAACCGTCGAAGTTGGTTCTCTCTATTAGTTCTTTCTCGATGGTTGAGAGTAACACAGTGCGATGCCAGTGCTGTCTTCTGTGAGTCATTACTTTTTAAGTCTGATTTATGTCCTGAAAGTCTATTTTTTAATTTTTGTTTAGTGGTTCCAATATAAATTTGGTTGCATTCTTCGTCCGAGTTGCCCTTACAATTTATTTTGTAAATTAAATCTGAATGCTCCAATTTATCTATTTTCGTCTTAAGGTTGGTGAAAAGTTGTGAAGTTGTATTGGTTGCTTTCATGGTTGTTATATATTTGTCTGTATCAAAGAGTCGAGTATTTTTAAAGTGATCTGCTGTCTTTTATGTAGGTGAATGATTTGTATATGTGTTTTTCGTCATCTTTTTTACTTGTCTTAGGTTTTTGGTGTTCATATTGTTTTATCAGGTTGGTTATAAGTTTTTGTGGGTATCCGTTGTTCAGTAAAATGTTGTTGATCGTGATTTTATTATTGACGTGGTAGTTAATGTCACTTATAAAGAGAACTTTGTTAGCAGTATTTATGATATTTGTTTTGGGTGTTTTGAGTTGAAGTTAATGATCCTTCCTGATGAAGTTGGTTTTTGAAACCAATCCATTTTTAATTTGTCTTCTTTTCTGATCATAATTGTGTCAAGATACGGTAGTCGGTTATTTTTTTCTTTTTCAACAGTGAAACGAAGCTTTGTATGAAAACTATTGAGGGTGGCTAATGTATTTTCTACGTCCTCTTCTTTACAATCGCAAAAATGTTGTCTACATATTTTGTGAGAATTTTAGGTTTGGTTTTTAGTTTGTCCAGAGTATTGTCAAGAAGTTCTTTGAGCACGATGCCTGCTATAATCGGAGATGCACAGTTTCCCATCGGCATTCCATCCCTTTGTTGGTATATTTTATTACAATTAACTAGGTAGTTGTTGTCGATTATACAAAAATGTACTATAGCTCCAGAAATGTAGATTTTTTGATGGTAGTGTGTTCTTTAATTGTGTCCCACTTTTTACTTATGAGGTCAAGTTCCAGTTTCAAGGGAATGTTAGTGAAGAGGGAAACAACGTCAAAAGATACTAACATTTCGTCCTTGTCAATACTCAACCCACTTAGCTTCGATTTAAATAGGAGAGAATCCTTGACATTATATTTCGAATTCAAGGTGATGTTATTCAAAATGTTTGTCAAATATTTCGCCAATTTGTAGCAAGGTACTTTTGTCGATAAACATATTGGTCGAAGAGGAAGACCTTCCTTATGAATTTTTGGGAGCCCATAAATTCGAGGGGCAACTGAGTTGCATGTTTTTGGCGTTGGTCAATTATTTCGTTTTCATACAGATATTTGATGAGTTTGTTGTTTTTATCTTGCAGTTTTGCTGTTGGATCTTTGATTATTGGCCAATAAACATTCCTATCTTCCATCAAGTTCTGCATTTTAAATTCGTAGTCTTTTTTTGTACATCGCTACAGTAACGTTGCCTTTGTCCGCTGAAACAATTATCAATTCTTTGTTTTTGCGAAGAAAATGTTTTGTTTCATTGAAAATATACGTGATATATTTGTCGAATTCTGTGTGAGATTTCTTCCTGATGTAATTGCTAAGTATGTCTGCGAATTTGCCACGGGCTTTTTCCCTTTCGTTTGTATTTTTGAGAGTTTGTATGCAGTCTTCACCGTCTGCGATGATTTTGAAGAGTGTATTAGCTGTGGAGCGAATAGTACCTACTAGGTAGTGAATATTTTGGACCTAGTGAAAGTAAGTATTGTATATCGTCTGGTATGACAACACTTGTCTTGTTCACAAACCATTATTTTTGTTTAGCGTCAAACCGTATTTTTCTTTAATTCTCTCTTTAAGTGATGTCAGTTTCTTGTTTTGTTTTTGCTTTAACTTTTCGTAGCTTTTGTTGTACGTATGTATTTAATTTGTTCATGATGGAGAAAGCTTTCATACTCTTCTTCTGATAAGATTGAACGGATGTAATTTTCTTTGTTTATTATGCTGTTAGTAATAGTGGTTATGTTTTTATGTTTCACGGAAATAAATAAATTTAAAGTCTTGCAAAGAAAATTGTGTTTGATTTTGTGATAAGACTTGAATAAATAAGACTTAAATAAAGCATGATTTTTACCAATCTCTTTTTTAAGTAGTTCTTCAAGATGCACTGTTGTGTTTGTTAAGAAATTCGGTGTTAGTCCAAGTTTTCCACAACTCATGAGAAAAATATTGCTTGATGTTGTTTTTATTCTCTTTGTGTTGAGTTTTCTATATTGTTTTAGTGTGCTGCAAAATTTGTTACCATATTTATTCCTACAGGGATATACCCTGAACTCCAGCGTTTAAAGCCATGCGCCAACCAGCGTTGCAAAAGCTTAATTCACTTTTAGCTTAACTCATGGCTTTAATTCACAATTCACCAACTGACTTATGAATTTAAAAAAATTTAATGCACAAGTCATCTATTAATGCAGCACTAATAAAAAATGTTAATAGAGCAAATGGTAATCATGCTGTTTCTTTAAAGGTTTTACATAATATGTATGTACGTTTGTACGTACATACAAGTGCATCGATCATTCACAAATCACATGCTTAGTGACTAGTAAAGTGACAAGTGTGCATTAAGGTGATCTCCTCGTGAAAAAAAGTGAATCATTTTGAAAAATTTAAAAGTGAAGTGAAATAATCGGTTACTACATAATATACATACGAGTACATTTGTATTTTTATTATAATTTATAACCTAGTTTTTGAAAAAATATAGCATACAATTTTTTGATGATGGCAACAAATGAAGATTCTGTCGGTATAGAATTTTTTCGTGAAATATGAAATAGGTATGGAAGAAAGTTCTGGTTCTAAAGCCCCAAGCCAAGGGTAAACTTCTTATGGAGCTAGTGGTAGTGGTGATAATATGGACATGTTAAATTTAGAAGAAACAAATCTGCTAAAAGATTGCCAGAAAACCAGTTATTTGGATGGACGGTTTTTTACGGTTGACTTCCAGGAGTCTGTTTCTAAAAATAAAATAGTCGCAAAGTGTAATAATTGGTTATTGTTTTTAACTGGTAATATAAATGTATCATCCAATTTATTGCGTCATTTAAAGGTTGGTTTTAACTTTTAAGGCTTTCGATTCAAACTTGGAAAATAATGTCTTGAGTATTATATATGCATATAAATTTGGTGAAAATGATAAGAAAACGATGAATTAAGAAACAAAACTCTTGATATATTTAATGCAAAACAAATTAAATAGAAGTTTTCTGTGTACGGGTGATTATACAAAAGTTGGGTAACTTTTGAGGATATTTTGTTTACGATATTTATTAAGTTGAACTTCTACAAATTCGGGTGTATATGAAAGCTAATATAATTAATATATTGTTCCAAATGGGGCCAGTCACTTTTTTGAGTACATAGTAAGATATTTAAAAAAATTAGAATTTGACTGCCAGGGGACTGACGAGGTAACATAGTACTGATAAAATATACAGTTTTGTTAGTATTATAATGAATTTTAATACAAATTAGTAAAAATCTCTTAGGATTTATATTGGCACATGTTTTTTAAAAGTATTTAAAGCACTAAGTAACAATTAAAAGTATCTAATAAACGTTAGTTCCTGGTGCCGATCGATTCTTGTCGAATTTAGAGCGATCGTCATTATTTTTAACGTATGTAGATAGTGGTACATCATCTTCAGAGTCTGAGAATACGGTAGAAATATTTAGACGTTTACTATTTTGATCATAGAATTCAATCTGATAATTAATAGATTCTAGCTTGTAATGATTTCATCCATCGGTATCACAAAAACAACTTAGTGACTTCATTGTAAGCTTGTTGGGAATATAAGCTGAGCCAGTCACCTGATGCATCAATAGTGTCCCTTTAATTGCGACCATTTCAGACAACTTATCATTAATGATGGTGTTCATCTGCTCAATTCACACTCTTCGATCACATCAATTTTTATACCAGGGCATCTTTCACGAATGACAACAACGAACTCATTTAGGTTAGTTATATCTCCTCCTGTATAGCAATCACTTGGTCTGGTGTTCGTTTACAAGTGGCCCCTACACCATCGGGTGCCCCCTTCCCATGTCCAGCTTTATGATAGCATTCATGATGGCATTGTTGCCAGTACCGGTTTTAGATGGGCCCAAACTGCTCCAGAGTTGTGAGACAAATTAGATGAAATAGTGCATTGTGAAACAACGGAATTGTTTAGATAAACGACAACAGTATGTAATAAAATTTGGGTTGGTGAACCGCCGAAATGAAAGGATTGAATTTCTTGCTTGTATTTAGTACAAACATTTTCAGAAAAATCCATATGTACAATGGCATCTAATTCATACGAGGGTTGCTACTTCAGTCGTTCTTTGACTTTCAAAGAGAAAACAAGTGTTAATAAGTGGATAGTAGATAATTGTATATTAAAAGTGCATTTCTAGAGTTTTCCATTTAAGTAGGCAGTAAGCCACAGTTTTTAATAACTAATCAGTAGCCTAGTGGAGGTGGCATCCGAAGATAGCTCCAAGAGTCGTGGGTTCGAGTCCCAGGCGGAGTCGACAAGAAATATTATCGCTTTTTTTCATAATAGAGAAATAGTTGATTTTATTAATTGGGAAGAAAGGGAAATGGAGAAGAAGAAGAAATCAGGGGTATCGAAAGATACCTCTGCTGATATATCGGGTGATGCGAAAGTACTGCCACCAGCGGTACCACAAGTCACCGTAACATCGGGTCATGCATCGGACCCGCAAACATCAATGACCAAGAGGAAGAGGGATACACCAACACCTAACCTGGTTAAAAGAGCAAATCCAGCTAAGAGGGCAGCTTTGAAAAAAAAGCTGCCAAAACAAAGGAAAGATGTGACGACATCAGAGAGTGAAGTCTCTGAGGGTGACGACTCTGAACCCCCCGAGTACGTCTCTGAGGGAGGAGAAGGACAGTATAGGTCTCCGAAGAATAGATCGGAGCCAGAGCCGTCAAAAGAAAAGGCGTTGGAGGTGGAGTTGGACCTCCAAACCGAGGCGAAGCTAATAAAGGCCCTCCAAAACAAACAGGCCACCATCAGCCAATACGAGGAAAGCCTTAAAAAACTCAAGGAGGAAATTAAGCCGCTCCTTAGCCAACTTAAGCTGAAGCAAGAGGCGCGCCGCCAACAAGAGGCGGCTCTACGGCAACAGCAACAAAAACAACAGTAGCAAAGACAACAGCAGCAAAAACAACAGCAACAACAACCACAGCAGCAAAACAAACAACAATCAAAACCCGCTCCCAAAAACACAGGAGCGGAGCAAAATAAAAAGACGCCATCAGCAGTGACAGGCCTAATGTCTGAGGGCCCATCGACTTCGGCTAATGCTAAGCAACAGCAACAACTAAGGCAGCAGGAACAGCAGAAGCAGCAGCAGCAGCAGAAGCAGCAACAGCAACAGCAGCAGCAACAGCAACACCAAAAACAACCACAGACAAAAAGGGAAAAAATACCACCAATAAGGACACACAGAGTTGACCTGGACGACATAAAACAGGTATGTAAGTCGGCCACTAAGGGCAAATTTCTAATAAAAATTCTAAACGAAAAAGAAAAGAATTATTCGGTCCAGTGTTTCTCACTGGCCGAATACAAGTTAGTAAAAGGGTTATTAAAAGAGGCCATAGCTGAGTTCTTCAGCTACACGCCTAAAAGTGAAAAATTTAAGACGGTCCTTCTGAAGGGCATAAGTTCCTGCACGGAACCGGAGGCGCTCTTAGCTGAGCTCCGTGAAAATGCCAATGATGATCTCGATTTTATCGGGGTCAAGCCTTTCACTACGGTGAAGTCCAGGCGAGGGGGTTACAGGCTGCCAATGTTCCTCGTAACATTATCGCCCAAAGTAGTTTTGAGAGTCTGAGGGAAATCAAATGCCTCGACTTTCAAGCCATACACTGGGAGACATTAAAAAGGCACGACGACATTTTACAATGTACGAAGTGCCAGAGGTTTGGCCATGCCGGAGCCAACTGCAATATGCAGTTGCGCTGCGTCAGGTGCTCCGAAACCCACAACGAGGGAGAATGCAAGCTGGGGAATGAGCGGGTTGAGGATTTGACCCAGCTCAAGTGTGTCCTTTGTGGAAACCAAGGGCACCCGGCTAACTATAGGGGTTGCCCTAAGGTCCAGCAAATGAAACAAAAACAGGCCAGTCAAAAAGCCGAAGGAAGTCGAACAGTTCGACAGGCTCCAACACAAAAATTCGTGGATCCCAAATTATCTTACGCCCAAATGGTGTCAGGGAATGGGAACACGAGACAGGCTCCACCAACGGTTGCCCCAAAGGCCCCTGTGCCTAAGGCACCAGAGGTGCAGCCTGACATTGTAGCCTTGTTGTTGAGCATTCAAGGTCAACTTACAGGGCTGCAAAGTCAGATAAAGGAGCAAGGCAAAAGGGTAGATCATCTCTACTCTTTGTTGCCTGGCCTGGCGCAATTTAGACCATAATGGGCGCGCTGCCGGAGACGCGCCTTAAAGTCCTAGCTGTGAATGTAAGTTCACTGATTAGGATTGAACGAAGAGCCAATATGTTCCAATTGTTGAAAGATTACAGACCCGATGTGTTTATGGCTAGCGAAACTAAGCTAAACCACAAACATAAACTGACTCATAAAAATTACAATATCGTAAGAAGAGACCGGCCCAACTCCACTCAAAGGGGTCGGTGTCGCTCTCTTTATACGAAAAGGCATTAATTATAAAGTCATATACAACAATGAATTGCGAAAGCTCAAGACGCTAGAAGTTTGCGTTGTATGCATCTCTCTCACTCAAGGGAAGCGGATGTATATGATTGCGGCTTATGCGGCTGGAGCTCCGCAGGTTACTTACTTTGCTTCAGAACTCGAGATTATTTTTAGGGAACTGAAACTGAGCTTGGAAGAAAACTATTTCATCTTGGCCGGTGATTTGAACGCAAAACATGAAGATTGGGGAAATCAACATAGTAATCCCAGAGGTAACCATCTTTTTAATTTGATGAATCTTTACAGCGTTGAATATGGCGTCGACCTGCTGGCTACTGAAAAGCCATCGTATCCAAGAAGCGACTCCTTTCTGTGTCTTTTGCTGTACGACACAAGACTGACAGTTACAGACAAAGTGGGTAATCACCCTCGAAACTGCTTACAGACAATCGAGTACGACAGTGATCACTGCGGACTGGCTGCTGTAATGCAGATTCCGAACGAACGCGTGGAGTTGGAGGAATACGTTGCAACGCATTCTTACAATTACAGTAAGATGCGCTGGCCTCGTTTCACCAACGCCCTTGCGAGAGAACTTCGTTCGAGTGACATAGCCCCACCAAACAACAGAAACCTGACAAATACAGAAATTGACCAACATTTACAACAGATGGACGAAACAATAAACCGAACAATGGAACGGACAATACCAAAGTACAAAGAACGGGACCAAATGGACGCTTACAGAAACGCGACTATTGACGCACTACGTAAGCACAAGAGTGGCTTACTGACAAGACTCAAAAACTTGTACAGACGACTTACAGACCCACACGACTTGGAGGTTAGGACACTGAAGTCGTCAAAAAAGAATGTCAATCTGTTGATTAAGGAGAACTACAGGTTATCAATTAACTGCTGCTGTTACACATAGTGATGTAAAACTTGTCATCGAAGATCGTCATCATCCTGCTTTATCGATATTTTTGAACTTGAATATTTGTAACTTTTCGAATGCTTGTAATCTTGTTGAATTCAATTTTAGAAAATGTAACTTTGATGAATTGTTTAATCTATTAAGTCTCATTGATTGGGATACTTTGCTTAGTGGTTCAAACCTAGATAATAAGTTATTTAAGTTTTATAAAATAATATTTGACTGCTTTTTAGAAACCATCCCTTTACGTCATGTTAAAACTAAAGATAACTATCCCCCATGGTTCGATCGGCATTTGAAATCTTTGAAAAACAAAAGAAATAAGGCGTGGTTAAGGTTCAATCAAACTAAAACTGATAGCGACCTACTAAATTATATTGATTTTAAAAACGAATTTATCAACTATTCCAACTATCTTTACAATGAATTCCTAACCAAAACTGGAAATGATTTTAAAATAAATCCTAAAAAATTCTGGAATTTTGTTGATATTAAAAGAAAAACTGATGGCTACCCAATATGTATGGTGTTTGATAAATTTTCTAGCCAAGATCCTAAAGTTATATCCAACATGTTTGCGGAGTTTTTTATGAAGTCCTTTGAGGAAACTCTCCCATCTGACCCTCGATCCCCTCTGACATCTCAACAATATGCCCACTTAGGACTAATAAATTTTTCGATTACTGAATCTACAATTCGTGAACAAATTTTAAAACTTGACGACAGTCTAAGTTCTGGCCCTGATGGTTTACCGTCATTCATGTTAAAAAAATGTGCAAATCATTTATCTTACCCACTATTTATTCTTTTTAACCACTCAATTAAGTACTCTACATTTCCTGATCTATGGAAATATGCTTTTCTTAAACCTATTCATAAAAAAGGTCCTAGTCACTTAGTTACTAACTACCGCCCCATAGCCAAACTCTCTGTTATTCCTAAATTGTTCGAATTGTTAGTTTGTGATGTCTTATCTTTTAATTGTTCTTCTATCATTAGTGAAAATCAGCACGGGTTTGTTAAAAAGAAATCAACTGTCACTAATTTATTAGAATTCACAACGTTCTGTTTTGACGCTTTTGAAAAAAATCTGCAAGTTGATTGCATTTTTACCGATTTTAGCAAGGCATTTGACAAGCTTAATCATAGTATTCTTCTAAATAAACTGTCAAGATTTGGACTAAATGATTCTTTTATCAATTGGTTGTCTTCTTACCTCAGTGATAGACATTATAGTGTAATTTTCAGACATAATCACTCAAATAAGTTTGTAGTTAACTCCGGTGTACCTCAAGGTAGTCATTTGGGACCACTATTATTTGTCTTATTCATAAATGACCTTCCATCTTTTTTAAAAAACTCTTCTTCATTAATGTACGCTGACGATGTTAAAATATTTCGGAAAATAAATTCATTGAATGATTGTAATCTTCTTCAAAATGACCTACTATGTTTTTGGGAATGGTGCAACAACAATCGTTTATTTTTAAATGTTGACAAATGCAAGACAATGCGTTTCACACGCAAGCATGATTTCATTGTTTTTGATTATATGTTAAACTCCTCTAGTTTACACGTCCAATCCAGCTTTTCTGATCTGGGTATAATTCTAGATTCAAAGTTATCATTTACTGATCACTACGATTCAATAATCAAAAAAGCTAATAGATCACTCGGTTTTATTAAACGTTTTGGAAGTGAGTTCCGTGATCCCTTCGTAATTAAATGTCTATTTTTTTCGTTTGCCAGATCTGTATTAGAATATGGCTGTGTTATATGGGCCCCTTATTACAATGTTCACACAAATAGAATTGAAAGTGTCCAAAAGAAATTCATAAAGTTTTACCTTCGATTTCTTCCTCGGTCAAATTTAATTGAATGGCCTTCCTACCCTCAGAACCTAATTCTCTTGAATATCCCATCCCTTTCTGCTCATAGAGAGTTTTTACAGCTTTGCTTCATCGTTGGATTAATGAATGGATCTATTTCCTCCTTCTCAGTTTTGGGTCGTTTGAACTTTAACGCGGCCCGTGTTGGGTTAAGAACTAGTTTGCCAATACGTCCCAGTTTTAGCAGATCGAACTATGGGTCTAACAGTCCGATTAATCAGTTAATTAATATTTTTAATAAACATTATAACTTAATTGACTCTGTCAACGTAAATATTAAATCAAAACAGTTTAAAATTAGATTTTTCGTTAATTATGCAAATTAGAAATTTAATTGTTTTTTTATTGTTATAGTTATTTATATTTATAATTACCTGTAACGTTAGGATTTTAACGTACTCAATAAATCAAATCAAATCAAGTACTGGGACCGCAAGTTCCGGTCAGTTAATTCCAGTGACCCTAGTATGTTCCCGAAAATCAACAAGATATTCAGGAAAAAGAACGACAATGACCTTCCGTGTCTGAAACTCCAAAGAACTGAAGAGAACAGAGACGTACTCATGACAGCGCAAATAGATCCAGAAGAAGCCATCTTTGACGATGACTTTTATATAATTGAAGATCCGAAGGAAAAAGTGGAGGCGGTGGGAGCTGCTTTCCAGCAAGTGTACAAGGTGAATGTTAGCATTCGCCCCAACCACGACCTGGAAAACAGAGCCCTACTTAATCACTTTTACCTTCGAAATGATATAACACATTGGCGATCTGAGAACCGCGGTTTTATGCGGTTCGATGACGATTCCTTGGCAAATGCCATAATCGCCGAGCAAACGGGACCAAGTCCCCTGTTAGTGACGAAGATTGAGCTTCAGCTCATCTTCAACTCAATAAAAAATAAAAAGTCAGCAGGTGTCGATGGTATATCCAACGTTGTACTAAGACATTTACCGATGGAGGCAATTGACATTTACACCACACTCTTCAATAATGCACTGAATAATGCATATTATCCAGTGCATTGGAAGACCGCTGTGGTTCATCCTCTCCCGAAAAAGGGAAAGGACAACTCCAACCCGTCAAATCTTCGGTCGATAAGTCTTCTTCCGAGCATCAGCAAAGTTTTCGAAAAAATCATTAATAGGGCTCTGACTAAGTGGGCTGCGGACAACAAAATAATTCCGGATAAACAGTTCGGGTTCAAGGCGGGTCATGACACAATTCATGCTGCGTCTAAACTCGTTTCTGATATCCAATGGAATAAAACAAAACAACAATGCACAGGTGCTGTTCTGGTTGATTTGGAAAAGGCCTTTGACACCGTATGGTTAGAGGGTCTTTACCTAAAACTGAGCAGGCTTGGCATAAGCAAGCCATTGTTGTATATACTTACGGTGACCATCCGTTCATTATTATAATGAACAGTTCATTATTTGAAAAAAATGTTCATTATGCATTATTGTGTGTCGGAAAACATACAAATGTTCATTATTTTAGAAATTGCTCATTATTTCTTCATTATGTTATGATTTTTTTCTTTGAGGAAAGCCTAAGCATGAAAACCATTGAATGTTTAATGAAAACGTACCCTTACATCATAATTCGTTGTCTTTCTTTATCGGAACACTTCCTAATTTCACAATTACAAAATATATCAGATCATATTATACATCCTAACATACAGGGGAAGTTAAACTAATACGCTTACACTTGCGCCCAGGATGACTTTCACCACTGGAAATTAATTTTACCATTGAGTTTTACTGACCATGACAATGGTAAAAATGACTTTCAGTGAATGAAACTCTTTTTTTTTTCATTTGGACTAGTTATGGCATTTTCCATAAGTAATTTTTAGAGTGCACTCCCTGTTGGAATTATTGCATTGTTGAAAAACCCTTCACTCCAAAAATAAATGAAGAGTAACAATTACACTCCTTCCTGGGACAAAGTGGAGTTGAGTTTAATGTACATATATATTATGAAAAAGAGAAGCAATATTTCAATTAATGGCACTGATGTTTTCGACGAGTTTTCATGTGTACAAAATTATGTTTCTTCAGAAAAAATTTTTGTACGGAAGGAGAGCCAAATGAGTGCTGGAGATAGGTGGGTTGAAATTTTCAAGTTTTTCAATGAAAAAATGATACAGTATGAAAACATTTCAAAAATCGTAGAGTTTTGTTTATGCCTTCCTGGGTCTAATGCCCCTATAGAGAGAGTTTTCTCAATTTTTAACAATGTATGGACAAACGAATAAAACAATATGAAAATTGAAACAATCAGGTCCATTTTAATTTGCAAATGCAATTATGAATTAAATTGCATCCAATTTAAGAATTATTAAAAAGGAAAGCCAGAATTAATTAAAAAAAATGTAATCTTCCGAAAAGTACTTATTTTAACAATATTAATATATTGTAATTCAATGTCAAAGTTGTTTTATTAGCCAATATATAATAGATATATAAAAGAGTTTAAGGTTTTGTTTATTTTTTTTGTAAATAAGTTAAAGACTGAAAAAATCTGTGTTATTTTTATGTTTGTTTTGTTTCTTATCGATGAAAGTTCCTTTTTTTTGTTTAGTTTATAAAGACATATACATACCTAATTATACTATATTTATTAATTAATTTATATTATATTTATTTACCTACTATTACTCAATAAAATACAAAAAAAAATCTTGAAAACTGGTCAACATTTTTCATTTTCTGGGAACTGTTCATTATTTTGTCTCGGAAAAATATGGTCACCGTATATATACTTTATGATATGCTTAACGGTAGAAAGTTTGTTGTCAAAAGTGGCAATGTAACTTCTACCACAACATTCTTAATTAAAAATGGTCTTCAACAGGGAGCGGTGAATTCGCCGATTCTCTTCAGCATTTACACCAGCGATCTGATAGGTAGTCTTACAAAGGCAATTGCGTATGCCGACGATCTAATTGCGTACAGAACGGCCCGAAAGGTTGAGGTTATTAGAATTCTCTTGCAGCGTGATTTCGACAAGATTCAGCGATATTGCGACGACTGGAAACTGAAAATAAATGTCCAGAAGTCGGAGACAATTCTGTTCCGGACTCCGTTGGCTAGGGCCACGAGGGATACGTGCAAGAATTGGCGCAAGATGGTCATCGTTGATCTTCACGGGCAGCCATTAGCGAGCAAAAGTGTAGTGAAGTACCTCGGTATCTGGTTAGATCAGTATTTATATTTCGACAGACATATAAATGCTGCTCTGACCAGGGCCAGAGGAGCCTTCGCTCTGACGAAACGGCTGTTTTTTAGCAGTCGGCTTGACCCCAGAGTGAAGGTAATTTGCTACATGGCCCTCATACGGCCGATGATCGTTTATGGTTGTCCTGTGTGGTTCAACGTTGCCCCTTCCCAGATGGAGAAGTTTCGGGTGTTCGAGCGGCAGTGTTTACGACGCTGTACCGGCTTATATCGAACAGCCGAATCTTCTTACGTGCATTACTATTCCAACGATGTCCTATACAACGGGGCTCGAATCAACAGAATTGACAATTTCGTGATAAAACTCGTTCGGGGTCACATTGCAAGAGCTATGTCTTCGACCAACAATTTAATTTTCGGGGCGTTCTATCCGAACGACGAGTATTTTGAAAGTGCACGCTTGAGCGGCTTCATTCCACCAGAGGCATTCTTTTTTTTAGATAGATGCGGTCTGATACAGGATAGATTGGCAGTTCCGTTAATCTACCACGTCAGACGACGAACCGTGGATAGGCGACTCCTGTACAATCGGGACGTCATGGCACAAGGCGGAGCAGAGCTCCTTCGGTTCAGTAGGGCTGTGTCCGAAAGGGACCGAACTGATAGGGTGAAGCAGGAGAGCCAGTTTTGGTGGCTTCAATCGGCACTTGATAGTGAGTAGTCGGGATGGGGTTTTAAGCCTTGGTCGGCTTACATACTTGTTTTATAGTTTTAAGGTTTAGTTTTAAGTAGAATAGGCATGGTGGCACAAAAAAAAACATACAAAAAAAAAATACAAAAAATACAAAAAAGAAAAATACAAAAAAATACAAAAAAAAACAAAAAATTAAAAAAAAAAAATCATGGAATAATCAAAAAAATAAAAATAAAAAAAAAAATATGAAAAACAAAAAACCTTAGATAGTTAGATTTGCTGCTGTGGTTGTTCTAGTTTTAAGTAGTTTATAGGTAGAATAGGTAGTTTTAGTTAGCTTTAAGTTTTATATTAAGGACCTTATTTTAAGTAGTTTTTAAGTAAAAATAAACAAGGATATTGACATTAGTTTTTGCTAAATTTTCTAATGAATACACAAATAAATAAAATGAATTGAAGTTAAATAGATCTTAGGGCCGAAAGGCATTAGCATTAAGTATTATTGTTTAACTTAGAGTGTCCGTATGGGACCAGTAAGTTAGTTGTAAGTTATAGATAATTAGGCTAGTTTTATGAATTTTTGTCTAGCTTTAAGATAGTCTTAAGAATGAATTAATAAAAATGAATTTGGAAAAAAAAAGGAAAAAAAAAAAAAAGGGTTGCTACTTATATTTCTGGCCTAATAATGAAAAAACAAAGACTTACGATTTAAATTTGTTTTATTGTTTTTCAAAATATTCTCCATGAAGAGCAATACACTTTTGCATGCGTTTGAACCAATTTTCGTAGCACTTTTTCCACTCCGATTGAGGTACCTCCAAAACATAGCTTTTGAATGCATCAACGGCTTCTTCAGGGGTCGAAAAACGTTGGCCGCGCATTTTTTTTAATGTTCGGGAATAAAAAGAAGTCATCGGGTGCCAAATAAGGGCTGTACGGCGGATGACCCATTAATTCGATGTTTTGACTGGTCAAAAATTCCTTTGTTTGAGCCGATGTGTGAGAGCTTGCATTGTCATGATGTAGAATGATTCGCCTCTTCTTCTGCTTTTTTCGAATTTCTCCGATGACTTCTGGCAAACAAATTGTCGTATACCATTCAGAATTGACCGACTTGCGATGTTCTAACGCTACTGTCGCTACGTGACCGGTAATGCCGAAGAAACAGGCAACCATTTGCTTCGATGTGCTTCTTCCGCGAACAACTTTTGTTGGATTTGGCTCATCTTGGAAGACCCATACAGTCGATTGCTGTTTTGTTTCGGGCTCATACGCATAGATCCATGATTCGTCACCTGTGTAGATATTATACACAGACTTTGATGCACCTTGACCGTATTTTTTCACCATTTCTTCTTCTTTTGAGCGTTTCTCAGATTATGCGGGATCCAACGCGAACAAACCTTTTTCACGGCCAAATGTTCATGCAATATCTTATTGATGCTAGTCATACTAAAATCTAAAGAAGCCTCTATCTCACGATATGTAACGTGTCGATCTTGCTTTATCAGTTCATGCACGGCATCGATATTTTGTGGCACAACAACCGATTTTGGACGACCTTCACGGAATTCGTCCTGGAGCGAACGACGGGCACGATTGAATTCGTTATACCAGTTTTTTACAGTGCTATAGGATGGTGCTTTAACGCTGTAGAAAGAATTAAGTTCATCCCTGCACACTCTTGCCCTGATAATCCACGTCGAAAGTTATGAAAAATAATCGCACGAAAATGTTCACGAGTTAATTCCATTTTTTGCCCGAGGTGAATTTTTCAAATTACTGTCAACAACACAAATCGCACTCAAATGAAACATGTTCTGTAGAAGGTTATGGTTAAAAATGTCAAATTTACCGTTAAAAATGGGAGATGTCGCCTGGCAACACTTACTGTTAACTAGGCTAGAAATATAAGTAGCAACCCTCGTATAAAGACTCTTTCAATTGCTTAATACCATTGTACTGGTGTAATATGTTACAAGAATGCTGAACAAATTTAACCATATAACTTTCACGTTTTGTAATGGCATTTATAGGTGACATTTGCTGTGTTTCTACTTTACATTTCATCACAATCGTTCTTTCTTCAGTTTCAGATCTCTTATTGACGCTTTCTTACTCACCCACTGTTTTATTAATATGGGTTTTGAGTTATCGAATTCTGTATGAGTCAGAGTTTTTGAACAACAGTTATCACATGTTTTCTCTAGACATCTTTCGGATTATCGATCACAACAAAGCAGTTCCAACAAATTTTGATGATTACTCACTGTTGTCAGTATATATGCCCAGACCCCTCTTTACCACTGGGCCCAAAGGGCCCAGGCCCAGGGCCCCGCAATCACTAGGGGCCCCCAAATTGCTGAAACATCACTTAACCTCTATTGGTCTATTTTCAAGAAAAAAAATATTTCGATACAATGCATAAAGAATGATCAGAATTTGTAGTTTCCTTGCTGAACAACAACCTTTGCTGAACAATTTAAATCACATTCCCTGCGAAATTATATTCAAATTAAAACAGAAATATGAATAACTAACTGAGTGGCAATGCAGTTTGCTTTCTGACAGAAACAAAAAAAAAACACACATTTTGAATATTACTGTATGTATGAAAAAATAAAGATAATCGTGTTTCTATATTTGCAACGCGCATACAAGTTTGCATCAACGCAGTAACTATCCGTCGGATGAACGGCACTCAATTTTTTAAGATTTCAAGGTAAAGCGGTAAAGAGTTTTTGTTTTTGGCCATTCTATGAGATAGATGAAAGATTACACTTCCCACTATTTGTTCTATAGGTCAATAGTAAGCGTTGATAGTACACCCGATCTGTCTCATGTTGATCAACTAACATTTATTATTCGTTACGTAAAAGATCACGGGCCTGTTGAAAGGTTTTTGGACTTTATTCCAATTAACAAACATAGATCTGATTATTTAGCGGAAACCATACTGAAGGTTTTGGAGGATCATGACATTTTGAGAACAGATTGCAGAGGCCAAATCTACGACAACGCGGCAAATATGTCAGGAAGGTTTTCTGGTCTGCAGGCAAGAATAAAAGAAAAATGAAAATTTGACACTTTTGTACCATGTGCAGGGCACTCATTAAACTTGGTAGGAGTGCATGCCGCTGGGTGTGTTTTAGAACCAATCAAATTCTTTGACATTATTCAAAAATTGTATAACTTTTTTTCGGTATCTTCTCATCGATGGAGTGTGTTGACTGCTCATTTAGGTCCAAAAAAAGTTTTAAAAAGTCTTTCTCCAACAAGATGGTCGGCACGAGCTGATGCACTTCAAGAAATAGAAGAAGCTTTGATGTCTATCGCGAACGATTTAGGACAGGCACGAGAGGCCAGAGAGGAAGCAACAAAATGTCTAAGCTTGAATTTACCATACTTACAGATGTTTGGAACTCTGTATTGCAAAGAATTAATAAAACAAGTACAGTCAAACTTCCCTATAGCGAATATTTACGGGACCAGAAAATTATTTCGTTATATAGAAAATTCGTTATACAGAAATTTTTTGTTTTTAATTTTATTTAAAGAAGTCAGTGATTTAAGTTTGGATTACATTTTTCTTTTTCAACAAAATCTTCTTATAAATTTAGAGATTCCAATAAATTAGTCCGTTTCAGCATTGCTTCATCAATATCCTCAAAAATACATTTTCGAAGTCTTTTGCGTCTAGTGCTTAATTCCTCGTTTTCTACATTTCTTAAAATCACTGCTTTGTTTTTTAAAATTGTTGATAAGCTACTAGGATGAATTCCAAATTGCTTAGCAATATCTGTTTTTTTTTGGTCAATCCTTCTTCAACTTTATTACTTATCAACAACTTTTTCTCAAGAAAAATGTTACTTCGAGACATTTTCAATTGTATTCACACTGAAGCCTGAACATAGAATGCTTGCATTTAAAATCTTGGGGAAATCCCCTTATAAGGTTTTTTTTTCTGCATGCTGTTGTTTTCAGCAGAAAATTATTTGAAAAAATTCGTTATGAGGAAACAAAAACGTATGCGATTTGGATTTCCAGCAACAAAATTTGTTCGTTGTAGAGAAAAATTCGCTTTATGGAAATTCGTTATAAGGAGATCAAAACTCACCAAAAAAGTAACCAAAAAGATGTGTACTCAAAATCAATTCGTAATAGAGAGATCTTCGTTATGTAGAAGTTCGTTATAGGGAAGTTTGACTGTACTTTACTTCAAAAACAAAATATAACCCTGGATGTTGCAATAAATTTGCTGAGTGCAATGGATGAATTTATAATTGGGCTCAGGGACAATTTTGATAACTTTGATTCATCAGCCAGGCAAAAAAACCTGGATTCCGAATATAAGGACCTTTCTGAAAGGATGAGGTGTAGAAGCTCACGCCAGACATTTTTTGACGGCTCTGGACCCTCAGTAATTCTGACTGGGAAAGAAAGATTTAAAATTGAAACCTTTCTTCCCATTGTCGAGACACTAAGCGTTCATTTGAAACAGCGACTAGGTTCGTATACGAAGTTTGGCCAACGTTTTGACTTTTTTTTCGATTAAAAAATCTGAATTCAGAAGACTTAAAAGAGAACTGCAAATCTTTTGCTAAATTTTACACCAAAGATGTAAACGGAGATGAACTACATGCTGAATGCCCAAATTTAAAAAACTACTTGAAAATTAGTCGACACGAAAATGAAAAAACTGACAACATTCTAGAGCTTTATAATTTTTTAAAAACTAATAAGATTGAAGATAAATTTCCAAATGTTGAAATTGCGCAAAGCATTTTCTTATGATGGTGACCAATTGCAGTGGAGAACGTTCCTTCTCTAAGTTAAAAAGAATCAAAAACGAACTCAGAACTACAACAATTCAAGAAAGATTGACATGTTTGTCGCTGATGTCAATCGAAAGCGACATCCTCAGAGGCATCGATTTTGAAGATGTGATCGATGATTTTACTAACCTCAAATCAAGAAAAAGACCCCTTCAATAAATATTCCTTTCTTTTACCTGAAAAAATATAGTCTGTGTCACTATATTGTTCTTTAAATTACATTCTCAATAACTTATTTAATTGTCTATTATTTAAATTTTGTTTATTTTTGAATTTTATATGACATATTTATTTTTTGTTTTTATTTTTACATTGTTTATGTATATGCCTTAAATGCTGCAATAACTATTTATTTTTTTAATGAATTAAAAAAATGTATTTATTTTAAAAATTAAAAGAATAAATATCAATTCAAAGTTATGTGATTTTTTCTGTATACCTTTATTACACAACATAACATTTTTATATAATCATACAGGGGCCCCATTTTCGAAAAGTGCCCAGGGCCCCCAAAAGGGTAAAGACGGCCCTGTATATGCCTTCGGTAGAGCAGCAAGTTGAAGGTCCATGTTTTCGTGAATCGTGCAACTACAAGTTTCACGGTTTGACAATTTTGGGGGGCACCACCCAAAATGGTCGAAGTCGGGCAATGGGCAATAACTAAAGGGTGTCCCAAAATTAACGCAAGATTTGAATTAAATAGAAAACGCCGTTTTTAGTCTTTTGATAGTTATATTTTTATTGACTCGTAAAGTACATAGGATAGGGTTATGTATGGAATAACACATCGGACAAATGGCCTCCACGGCTTTGCATGCACATGCGCACTCTTTTGTTGAAATTTTCCATGACCATTCTGCATAAATGTGGCTGAATTTCGTTGATGCAGCGTTGAATCTCCTCCTTTAATGAACGGGTGGTTGTGGGCTTGTTGACATAGACTTGTGATTTCAAATAACCACATAAAAAGAAGTCTAATGGTGTTAAATCACACGATCTAGAGGCCAATTTTGATCACCGAAACGAGAGAGTACACGACCTGGAAATGTCTCATGCAGTACTTGAATTGTTTCACGGGCTGTATGACATGTGGCACCGTCTTGTTGAAACCACATATTGGACACATCAATATCATCCAATTTTGGCAGAAAGAACTGTGTAATCATGTCGCGATATCGAGCACCAGTAACAATCACTGCTTGACCAGCATCATTTTCAAAAAAATATGGCCCAATTATGCCTCCAGCCCAAAATCCACACCATACAGTCACGCGTTGTGGATGCATTTGTTTTTCGACAATCACATGTGGGTTCTCCGAACCCCAAATGCGGCAATTTTGGTGATTGACAAAGCCATCAAGATGAAAATGTGCTTCATCGCTTAGGATGATTTTGCTCGAAAAATCAGGGTCCATTTGTTCACTATTTTTGAAATATTCTTTAATAATGAAGACACGTTGTTTTTTCGTGTAACGCTCCATTTTTAATAACCCTATACTGTTAGCTGTCAAATTGCTTGCGTTAATTTTGGGACACCCTTTAATAACACATGGAGTGGTTTTCAAAAATTTCTTATGAAGATTTTTGATGGTATCAAGTAAATATCTCTTCTGTTTTTTAACTTGTTTACTTACTTACTTAAGGTGGTGCTACAGTCCGGGCGGACCTGGGCCTCAACCAACATGCGTCTCCAGCCAGCTCGGTCCCTAGCTAGCTGTGTCCAGTTTCGCACGCCAAGTTGGTTGAGGTCTTCACCCACCTGCGTGCGCCACCTGAGTCGCGGTCTTCCTCTACTGCGCCGTCCCTCGGGATTGGAATCGAAGACCTTCGGGGCTGGAGCGTTGATGTCCATTCGCTCTACATGACCTAGCCATCTAAGCCGTTGGACTTTAATTCAGTTAACTAGGTCAGTCTCGCTTTACAGCCCGTACAGTTCGTCGTTATATCTTCTCCATTCTCCATCTATGCGTACGGGACCAAAAATCACCCGAAGAATTTTTCTCTCGAAGCATCCTAAGACGCTCTCATCTTTCTTTGACAGGGTCCAGGCCTCAGCGCCATAAACGAGAAACCGGGATGATGATCGTCTTATAGATGGTGATCTTAGATGCTTGAGAGAGGACTTTACTACTCAATTGCCTTCTAAGTCCAAAGAAGCAGCGATTTGCAAGAGTTATTCTTCGTTTGATTTCAGCGCTGGTGTCGTTGTCTTTTTTAATAGCGGTGCCTAGGTAGACAAAGTTCTAAACTACTTCAAAGTTATAGCTGTCCATGATGACGTTATGTCCAAGACGTCGTTTTTCAATGTCCTTTTTTTGATGACAGCATATACTTGGTCTTGCCCTCATTGACCACTAAACCGATTTTCTTCGCTTCCGTCGCAATGCTCAAAAACGCTCCACTGACGTCACGCTTTGATCTTCCAATTATGTCAATATCATCTGCGTATCCGAGTAATTGGATGGACCTTTGAAAGATTGTGCCTCTGGTGTTGACGGTAGAGTTTTGCACAATTATTTCCAGAACGATGTTGAAGAAGTCGCATGACAGTGCATCGCCTTGTCTAAAACCTTTTTTGACATCAAATGCATCGTTGAGATCTTTTCCGACCTTGATAGAGCAGCGTGCATTCTCCATCTGAACAAACGGATAAGTTAGACAGGGATGTCAAAACTAGACATTGCTCTGTAGAGCTCTTTCCTATAGATGCTGTCGTACGCGGCTTTAAAATCGATAAGGAGATGGTGGGTATCGATTTGAAGTTCCTGAGTTTTTTCCAAGATTTGCCGTAGTGTGAATGTTGGTCGATAGTGGACTTTCCTGGTCTGACGCCACAATGATAAGGACCTATCAGGTTGTTGACGAATGGCTTCAGACGTTCACATAATACGGCAGAGAGGATCTTATATGCAATGTTAAGGAGACTGTTAGAGGGTCTCCTTTCTTATGTATCGGGCACACTATGCTGAGATTCCACTCATCGGGCATGCTTTTTTCCGACCATATTTTGCAGATGAGTTGGTGCATACTCCCTACCAAGTCATCGCCTGCTGCTTTGAATAGTTCGGCAGCGATGCCGTCAGCCCCAGCAGCTTTGTTTGATTTCAGTTTAGGTTAGGTTAGGTTAGGTTATAAGGGGTGTGCACAGCATGAAGCTGTTGCGTACACGGGGGTCTACTGGTCCATTGTGATTCCCTGTAAAAAAGTAAAAGTTAGCATCGATGCTCCTCAATTTGGCCGATTAGCGTAGACTAGCTCGTTAACGAACCAGCCTGTGCTATCTATAAATTTCCTCACGTTTGCCATTGAGACCGTGCTAGATCATCCAGTTCTCCAACAAACCTGTTTCCGAAATGACGGAGTCGGCTGGTTTGGAGGTTCGGACAGTCACAGAGCAGGTATTTAATGGTTTCTATTTCCTCCTCATCCTGACAGCTCCTACAAAAATCGGGTGCAAATGCCCCTATCCTGTTAGCCATTGTGCCAATGGCGCAATGACCTGTTAGTACACCTATCAAGATTTTAATGTTCTTTTTACTCAGCGATAGAATTTACCGAGTTTCCTTTTCATTTGTGTTAGGCCATAAACTTCTAGAGATTGCGCAATCGTCCCTGGATTTCCACGTGTTATTGATTTTCTCTTTTAGTACCCCTTCCTCTTGAGTACCCCAATCGGGACGAGTGGTCCCCTAACTGAATGGTCGCTACTACTTGTGTCTGCTTCTGACCCTTTCCTGGCTAGTTCATCTACTATATCATTCCCTTCTATATTGCTATGTCCAGGAACCCAGCAGAGCTTTACCTGGTTAGTGTGGCAGATTTTATTTAATTCCTTCCTACAGTTTAAAACTGCTTTTGATCTTATGGTCTCACTGGCTAAGGCTTTGTTAGCAGCCTGTCTGTCCACGGAAAAAGTAATCTCCGAAGAGATTAGCTTTTCGTGATGTGCCAATTCAGCTGCTTTTCCAATGGCAAAGATCTTGGCCTGAAAGACACTACAGTCAGCTTGATTTTTCCACCGCCTTCCACCATACAATAGAGCCATAGGTAAGAATGGGTCTGACAATCGCTGTGTACATCCATTGGATGACTTGCGGTCGCATACCCCAACGTACACCGAAGGTCTTTTTGCATGTGTAGAATGCACATAGTGCTTTTTTCATTCTCTCCTCAGTATTACGCTTCCATTTAAGCTTGGAGTCAAGGATTACTCCTAGAAATTTAGCTTCCTTAGAAAGTTTTAGAGGAATACCATTTAGTTTGGGAGGGTTGAAGCCCTCCAGTTTCCGTTTCTTCGTGAACAAAACTAGCACTGTCTTGGTGGGGTTGACCACCCCTAGACCGTTCTTAGTTGCCCAAGAAGATAAATCCTTTAATGCATTTTCCATAATGTTTTCGATGATGGTAAGAAACATGCCTGATATTAAAACCACTATGTCATCTGCATACGCTACTATTTTAATGCCCTGATCTTTGAACTTTGTGAGAATTTTGTTGACTACGAGGATCCAGAGCAGGGGTGAGATGACTCCTCCCTGTGGTGTGCCTCTAGTAACTGTTTTCTCGATAGTGCTAACTCCTATTTGAGAGTTGATAATTCTGCCATTTAACATGGTGAAGATCCAATCGACAATGACAGATTCAACTCCAACTTCAACTAAGGCAGTCTTGATCGATTGCGTTTTAACGTTATTAAACGCACCCTCGATATCAAGAAATGCTGCCAGGGTATGTTCAAGACTTTTATCAATAGTGAAACTACTTCATGCAGAGCAGTCTCCATTGATTTACCTTTAAGGTAAGCGTGTTGGTAGTCGCACAAATTGTTTTCGTTGAGAAGTTCTCTAACATGTAGATCAATTATCCTCTCTAGTGTCTTAAGGAGAAACGAAGAGAGACTTATTGGTCTATAATCCTGAGCGATCGAGTGAGTCGGTTTTCCTGCTTTTGGGATAAAGACTACCTTGACCTTTTTCCAGCTATTAGGGACGTATCTAAGTTTGATACAACTTATGAAGATTACCCTAAGCCACGGAGTTATTACTTTGAGAGCATTTTGAAGAAGAGCTGGAAAAATCTCGTCTGGTCCCGCTGATTTGAACGAGTTTATTGCCCAGATAATCTTCTGCTCAGTAATAACCTGATTTAGTTCTAAATTCGATTCCGTGTGAGTAAAATCCAGCGTGTTCGATTGCAAGCAGTCAGAACTTTCTGGGTTTTTACAACCGGGGAAATAAGTTTCCATAAATAAGTTTCTAGGCTCGAGTTCGACCATGATCCATCAGGGTGTTTTATGTACCCCGGGATCGTGGGATTAAGGGCCTCGCCGCCTCGCTTGTTTTTTCAATGGATTCACAATGTTTAGCCCACGAATCCTTTTTGGCCTTCCTTAACTCTTTGGTGTAAATGTTAAGTGCGGCTCTATAAGACTTTAAGTCCTCTTCTAATTTACTCAGTTTAGCTTTATTGAAAAGTTTTCTAACCTCTGTTCTACGTTTCTTTAGTACACCATTCCACCAGGGTGGGTTAGTGGAGTTATTGGAACGAGATAAAGGGCAGTGTTTTTCAAAAGGCATTCTCATTTTGCTAGACAAGTTTTGGACAACAGTGTCAATGGTTGAAGTAATTAGACTTATGTTGTCCTCTGGTGGATCAATACAGTCTTTCAGGCATTTTTCGTACTTTGTCCAATTCGTTCTAGTTGGGTTCCTGTAAGCTTTCTTTTCAGTAAAGTTCCTGTCTATAGAGAAGAGTATCCTAAAGTGATCCGAAAAAGATTCTTTAGGTGAGACTCTCCAGTCTTCAACTGAAATTTTACTATTATTGCTAATAAGAGTCAAATCTATGATTTCCTCCCTGTTTTTGTTTCGAAAGGTAGGGTGATTGCCCCTATTTACTTACTTACTTAAGGTGGCGCTATTACCCTATTACATAACGATAAATTAGAACAGAGAATATATATTAAAAAATTGACTCACCCCTTTTATTGATGTCCTTTGAGCCGCATTGAGTGTGGTGAGCGTTGGCATCACATCCTACCACCAAAGGTGTATTGACCTCAACCCACGGATTCGGTTTTTGCCTAACCATGGTTCCTGGATCAAGGCCACATCCATGTTCTCGTCAGACATGTAGAGCGTAAAGTCGTACGTTGCTGCTTTAGCGTGGTGCAGGTTTATTTGCACCACTTGCAGCTTTTGACTCCCCTTTGCCTTCATGCCTCTTAACCTTTACGGTTCCGAGACCATACCTCAACACGTTTTTCCTTTCTCTGAGCAGAAGGTCAGATTTCTTGTCTGCCACAAACAAGAGGTCCTTCCCTTCGCCACCATGGCTCTTTCTTGAGTGTTAGAGCTTCCATTCTAAAATGGGAAGCTCTTTGTTCTGCTTCGCCAACAGCTTAATAATGGCTGCGTCCTCATGTTCTGCAGGAGGGGGGATCCAGATACTAAACTGCTGGCGGAGCGGTAGAGCTGCGGCCGGCGGGTAGAACTTCAAGGGAGGAACCTTCCCATAGTTCGTCAATGTTGGCGATTGTACGGTTCAGGAACTCCCGTGATTTCTGGTCACCGCAGCAGACCACTTTAACTCCTCGCCGCCATCCGGGTTGTGTCGAAGCTGCTGGTTTTAAGTTTCTTAGCACCGTCTTGCTTGACTGTCTCCTCCGATCTTTGTCTCTTGGACGTTCCTGGTTTCGTTTCAGAAGAGGTGCTTGCCGGTGATTGGTCTTTCCTAGCGTTGGCTAGCTGTTTCTTGGTGGAAGTCGCCTGAACTTTTCCTTTGTCGTTTGGAGCAATCGAGTTATTGCCATCCTGTTCACGGTTTGGGTTTTTTAGGGACAGACCTAGATTTGGCAGCATCTACTCCTTTGCTCTCCGACTCTTTGGTGTTCGCTTGCTCTGTTGTTCCCCTGGGTGCAGTGGCAGTCTCTGCCAGCTGCCGCTCAAAGTTCCTAACTAGCTTTTTATGCTTTTTTAGGAGAGCCTTATTTCTCGAACTGAGCGTCGCAGGGTCTTTCAACTCGGTCTTTTTCACGAATCTTTTGGAGGATCTGTAGTTGCTGCGTTGCCTCGAAGCTTTGAGGGGTGCAGCAGACTTCAACATAGTCTCTTCTTGACTCGGTTCCATCAGTAACTCGTCCTCGGTTTGACTACCTATGGAAGGAGGTCTGTCTGAGGTCTCCGTACCTTTGATAGTTAAACCATATATGGCGGGAAGGAGATCCACTGAAAGAATGACCGGTTGTCTTTTTAACTCTCGTTTTTCTTTCTCGAAGTTTACTTTTGTCACTGGCGAATTAGCTTCTTGCGAAGACAAGCCCTCGCCGGCAGCTGTGACTTCTGCCGACTCTTGAACGTATATCCCCGATCGATTTTTTTCATTTTGTAAACTTTTGTCCATTTTTTTTTATTTTGATTAACATATCTGCTTTTGGTGGTTTTCTTAGTTGTCTTACTCCGTAGCTGAATTGCTGAAGAGTTAGACGTAAGCCCCCTCGCCACAACAAGGCGAAAACCGTGAGGGGGTTGATTTCAGTTTAGATATAGCTATCTTCACTTCGTCGAGGTCGGGTAGGCGGAATTGTTGATCTGCGTCACCTAGGTTGAGTGGTTCTATCTCCCTTACAGCGGAATTCGTTTCGTCATCGTCGTTATATAATTTGGAGAAGTGGTCTTTCCATATTCTCAACATAGACTGCGGTTCTACTACGATGTTCCCCTGATCGTCCTTACAGGCTTCGGTTCGTGGCTGGTACCCTTGGAAGGTTTTTTTTACCTTTTGGTAAAATTTACGAACCTCATTCCTGTTTTCAAATCCCTCTATCTCCTCGATCGCGCGCTTCTCGTGCTCTCTTTTTTTCCATCTAAGAAGCCGGTGTTCCTCTCTCCTCTTCTGCTCGTAGAGCTCGCGAGCCGCTCTGGTCCTCCTGTGCAGCGCGCGCCGTTTCTTCTAAAATAGAAGATTTGGAACAATTTCCGCGGGTAACATCCCTATTCTTGAAATATAATTCGGTATTGCCGTCTTCTGCACCGGTGGAATTATTTTTTTTCTTTTGTAACGTTGCTTGATTTGCCAAAAAACTACAGAATACTTGACCAACATTTTAAGATGAAGGTTATTTGCAAGGAAAATTCCTTAAAAATATACAAATAAATTAAAATTATTTTGAATTAATATGTTTTCATTTTTTTTTTTAATTTTTTGAATAAATTTAAGTTTAAAACTTTTTATAGCGCACAATATTAAAAAAAAAATGAATATTGAAATATGATTTACATTAATATACATATTATATTTTATTTTATTAGTGTCTTGGGTTAAGTAATTTTGTTTAAAAGTGTAAAATGGTAAGTTTCTTGTATGAACTATTTCTTAGAAACGCCAAGGTGCATATATTTTTTTCATAACTTTACCACATTAATAATAATTTATCTAACTGTGTTTATAAATTTATAAATTCAGTTTAACAAATTGAATATTTGGCTAAAGAAATTTTTAGAAAATGCTAAACGAGGAAGTTCATAGCACCCAGTTGCATGTCAAGGAACTTTTCAGAGTAAGTTTTTCAAAAAGTAAGTGTTTCTTTGTGAGAGGTTACGATTTATTATATATCAATTATTTAAAGGCCTTAAATATTTCTTTAAAACAATACAAAAAAATGTATGTCATTAAAGGGTAAGTTAAAAACACTTGATTTCCAAGGAGTTAATACTAAATATTTTAGTATATTTTATTGTTAGAAAAATAATATTGATTTTATTTGAAATATAGAAAAATACCATTTATTTGATAGCAAAGTTATTTTCCTACACGCATTATATCGCATTATAAGCAGTTTAAACAAAAAAGAAGTACAATTCTCTTTATCTTTAAATCAACTTCAAACCCAAATATCTCAAAAACGCCACCAACTATGTTGGAAATATTTGACAAACATAATGTGCTAAATCTCACCTTTCATTTTATACCACCGTCATTATTGAACGTACTAATTTCACGCTCCATACAAAAATAGGCCACCTCCTTTTTTAATTCTTAAATCAGTAGGTAGATGACTTGTGAATTAATTCTTTTTAATTCATAAGTCAGTTGATGATTTGTGAATTAAATTTTTTTAATTCATAAGTCAGTTGGTGATTAATTTATTTAATTCAATTCATTAGTCTCAATAAGTTCTATCGATGTCTCAAAGAAGTGTTGTATAAATACTTAAATAGATTAAATATAGATATCAATCAATATTTCTAAGGTCTTTAGAAGGGATGGGGGTTTTTCTGTCCTTCCTTTTTTTACGCTACTCCTACGTAGCTGACTCTTTTTCTTGCTGGCTGATAGCCAATAGCCTCGGCTTCTTCTTTAATGATATCGCGGTACTGGTTCCACTGGCATTCTCTGCTTTGAAGTTCTTCCTTTGGGCGGCCCTTACTTGTTTTTCGTTGAATTGTCGGGCTTTGAACTTTTTTACAACAAGAAAGTGGTCAGAGTCCAAGTTTGCTGTGTGTATCCTTCGTCTAGAAAACCTAATGCTACTTACCACCGTATTACGAGCTGCAGTAATGTCGATAAGTAAGAAGCCGTTGTCTCTTGTCGTTGTTTTGTAAAGGATGTTCTTTTCAAATTACCCGCTTAATGTATTTTCCTTCCCGATTTTAGCATTGACGTCACCGAGCACGACTCGTACTATAGTCAGGCTCCGTCAAGGAGGTTGTTAAACTCTTTGTTAGACTCCTCAGCTTAATCGGTAGAGGTGTGTTCACATATTAAGTTGATGTTTTGGAAGGTAGTTTTGATGCGGATCACAGCCAATCGATCGTTAATCGCCTTTAAATTGATTACCTTCGATCTAAGCCGATTTTCCACGACGAATCCCAATCCCACCATGTGCGTTCTTTCATAACAGCTTTTCATTAGCCCTAATCCTACACATCGTATTTCGTATCTCCTGGAACGCGGTAATATCTGCCTCGTACCTCGAGATGACAAGTTTTTGAGTAGCACCTGGCCTATTATAATAAAATAAATTAGGTGGCGCAACAGTCGGTTTAGAACTAGGGCATAGTGACTTAGAACTGTCAACCATTCCTGTGTGCGAGTAATGTTGGCAAGGATGGAGGGAACCTACAGTTTTAAGCCGAATCCGAACGGCTAATTAGAGAAAGCACTTTTCATGACAAGAATTACTCTTGGAGGATTTGTCAATTCCTCACAAGAGGCAGTACTTGTGAAAAAAAACTTCAGATAGCACAGGCAGGGATCGAACCCAAGATAAAGACCAATTGGGTCTTCTTTTTTTAATGTGGCCGGGTCGTTAGCCTTACTCCAATCTAGGTTAGGTTGCAATTTTGTCCTTGATCAAACACCCACCCTTACAAGTTTAGTAAAACATGACATAAAGCAAAGGCCAATATCAGAAGGTTGCCAACGTAAAGGTAATGTAAGCACTTTATATGTGTAGGAAAAGATACAGTTCCAGGTCCTCAATTCCTACAACTTCTAACCAAAGTTTTAGACACTCTTTAATGTCTTCAATTTTTATACATATATTTTTTTTAGTTTTTCGAATTCCTGTCATCTTTGATAGTTTTACCATTTTCCTTTAAATATTTGCCTTCAAGAAAACTGTATCTTCGTGTTTCACAAACAAAAATGCAGTAAATACTTTTTTAATTTTTCCTTCTAGAAAATTTGTGTCTCATTACGGTTTAATGTTACGCTTTTAATTACCTCGTTAACACATTTTATGTTTATTTTTTGTGTTCGTTTATTTTTAAATTTTTTTTTCTTCTTAGTGTAATTCTTGTTGTCATCCTCATTTTCTATTTTGTAGAAGTAAAACAAATTTTGGCTCCTAGAAGCTAGAACCTACATAGATGCACTGATGCCTAGATGGTTAGGAAAGGAATACATACCTAGACCTACCAACGAAGAATACGACGACGACGAAAAAAATGGAAAAAGGACGACTTTTTAATCCAGATAAGAGGTTTAATTAAACACAAGTGTTGCTGTATGTACATTTTGAAAATGTATGTAGGTTGGTGGTACCTATATTTTCAGTTAAAATAAAGTTGCAGAGTCAGAATACAGGTACTAAGTAGACCTACCATCGCTTATACCTACTAAAGTATATGCCCTTACCCTTACCCTTATACTTTAGCTGCTGCAAAATGAAGGTATTAATGAATTGCAAAGGGCTAGAGGCTGATGCAAGGTTATGCTATTGTTGCAATATACCAGGATATTAAACTTTATGTGGCAGTGGATGTGCAAACAGCATTAATGAGATTTTTGTTCATGCTGCAGACTTTTGCTGCAAGCACAGAGCAATGTGCAAGTTTTTAACTGTGTATATGCACTTTCACAGACAAACACATTGATTCCATGTGGAATTATTTAATTAAATTCACTTCAAAATGATACTAACTGTATATATCGTGTATAAGCCGGAAGACTTTTGCTGCTTCTGTTGAAAAGATGGCTGCAATAAAATAATCAAAATTAAACATACAAGTATGACTTTTGATATTATTGTTATTGGCAGCTTGAATTATTGCTGCACAGCGCTCGGGCGTGCATTGGGACCCAATAATTGTTTAATAAAATATATTTTATTTCTTGTGTGTGTACCGATTTCTTCAGATTCGGATTAATTATTTTATAATTGATTGATCAATCAAGAGACATTTTTCTTTCTTTCTTTTTTTTACCATAAAGATGAAATAATATTTAAACATTACACTGTTGAAACTTTCGGTAAATCTAATTAAGTTCGAAAGTGGTTGGAAAATTTAATTTGTTTTATTGAACGAAATATTTCATGTCGATTATGGAACCAAAATGAAGATGGATCTACAGTTGTTGTATATCCTTTTTTTATTTGAAAATAAATGCAAGTTGAATGGGAAGACAAAGCTGTACTTTCCAAAGTATTTTTACACTGCCAACCACTAGGATGAGCCCACAAATTTTGGAATCGATTTCCGCTCTACATATATAGCTCGTGGAAGTGTTGTACCCGAAAACGGTTACTACCTGTGAATAGGTTCGCATTTCACCATTTCAAATTTATAAAATTAAAGGTTAAATTGGTGCTTCACTTGGATAAGGCCATTGCGAATGTTTCCGTACGATCTTTTAAGAACTTTTGAATAGGATATCCAAAAGAGTGTTGAAAACAACTGTTTTAATTTAATTTGAAACACGCATGGATGCTGTCATGTATTTTGGACTCTTAGGACGTGAAATAGCAAGGACACATAACAGAAACAAGAAAATTGTGAGCAATCATATTGCTGATCTACAAAACTATGGAAAAAATAATAAATCAAATTCCACTCTTCCAATAGCGACTAAAATATGGGTCAAAAGCTGAGTAATAGCCAGAATAACAACGAACGTTTCAAAGGATAATTCAAAAAAATGATACTATTAAAGAAGAAAACTAAAAAATAAGCAAGAAGCATCGGATGACAAGAAAGCATGTTACTGAAAACGCGTTGTCTTTTCGGGTAAAATAAAAGCTTAACCTTGACTGCCCGTTGGATTTTCATGATCTGAGAAAGGATGAGCTTATTTTGGAAAGACTTCATAGCCGTATATCAGGTGTAATGGTGCGAGGAGCTATAACCTACACGTACTACGGTACAATCGACTTTTTGTTTTTGTCCATAATAATTAACAGGAACAACTATAATGTTTGCTGGAAAGGTCATTTCCAAAATAAAAAAGCATTTTTGGACTTTGCCTTGGATTTTCCAAAAAGATAATGCCCACATTCACAATTCACACTTGAATTCAATGAGAAGACGTGGAACTTTTGCTATGGCCCATATATTCACCACACCTTTACATAACTGAAAACGTTTGGCCATGGCTTTCTCGATAAGTTTATGAAGGTGGTATAGAATTTGAAGGCAAGGACACCTTTATTGAAGCTTTTCGTGATTTCTCGGTTCAAATTTTCTGTGATTATTAAAAAAATGAGTCTTTCTATTCCAAACCGTCTTATAGAGGCCATATCGGAAAATGGCGGACATAGTCATTACTAATGTAAAAAAAACGTTATAAATAAATGTTGTGAAAGGGAGCGGGTCAAAATGGTGTATTTTGAAATACTGTATGGTCTACTAAATTCTGTATGATACTGTACGATACTGTATGGTTAATATTCTGTATTTCAAAATACTGTAAATTTAAAATACAGTATCTCATAATACTGTATAATACTGGAAGTTTTGACAGATCAATTAGTTTGGTGCAAATGTTTATGCAATTGTTGATTATGATAGGAACAATTCATGTAAAAATGTGAGAGATACAAATAACTTAGAAGAAGAAAATTGTAAAGAGAAATTAAGAAGAAGATATCATTTATATTGCTTTTGTTTTTATTATTTCAAAGTGTTTCGTCCAAAAATGATTTTCCAACAAGAAATAAAAGAATTGTTGTTTCCTCGTTGAGGTTTGACAAAGTAATAATTTATTGAGCAAACAATAGCAAAATTTTAGGTAAAATTTAACAGTTAAATAGTATATAAGACTTATGTATGTATTTTAAAACAAAGAGATTACAAAATTAAGGAAAGGAACCAAAAAACGCGACTTGCAATTTATTATATATGACATTTGGATATTTAGTTTTAATATTTTGACTTCCAAGCTTGAGAGGTTGTTGAAAGTATATCTAGTTGAGCCGCTGTGTGGTTACATCAGTTGATTGACGTTTAAGGTACGCTTAAGGTTCTGTTCGCAACACAAAGACTTATGAGTTATCATAAGTACATATGTTGGGTTCAAACCCTGCGTGTGCCACCTAAAGCTTTTTTCACGGGTACTGCCTTTTGCGAGGAATTGACAAATCCTCCAAGAGTAATGCTTGTCATGAAAAGTGCTTTCTCAAATTAGCCGTTCGGAATCGGCTTGAAACTGTAGGTCCCCTCCATCCCTGACAACATTACTCGCACACAGGAATGGTTGAGAGTTGTAAGTCATTAGGCCCTAGTTCTCAAAGGATTGTTGCGCCACCTAATTTATTTATTTATTTATATTATGTTATTGTTCAAGGGAAGAATTTATGCCAATGAAAAATTATTATGATGTTTTCCAAAAAAAAAGTATGTTGAAATACAGAATTTTGAGATACAACATTTTGATCATGCAGTATTTTGTGCATACAGTATTTTGAAATACAGTATTTTGAGATACAGTATTTGAAATACATTGACGAACTTATGTATGCCCTTTTTAAGTAGTGAATTTTTGGAATTTGGGGAATTGCAACGCTCGTTTTCAATTTACCCTTTAGTTTTATAAATAGTAAACGTTTCCAGGTTCAAAACTTGCACTAGACATAAAAAGCGAAAAATCGATTCCAAAATTTTCGGTGTCATCGTAGTGGTTGGTAGTGTATAATGTGAGAGTTTTTATTGAAATACCTTCATTTATTCTCGAGATATTCCAGGCGAAAATCAGTTTTTACCAATTTTTTTAAAAATCTTAACAAATGTTTTGTAAAATAAAATTGAATTAAAGCGCATATCCATAATTGTTACCATGATATTGGAGTCGAAAATTGTCAACTTTTTTTTTAAATAACAAGATGTCAAAAACGTTATTCTTCAATTAAACGCATACATACAACTATTTTGGGAGTAATATCATTTTTTGAGTTTAATTCAATAAAATAAATAATATTAAAGAGGATATGCTAAGAGAATATCAGAAATAATTAATATTTAGTTTGTTTTGATATTTTCAATGTTAGAAATTGAAGCTGAACAAAATAATATCTGATGGAAAGGGGTTCGTTCGTAGATTATGAGTAGATCTTAGCGCGCAACTTTATTTGTTGAAACTACATTTATTTTAACTGAAACCTGGCAAATACAGAAATTCACCAACATTTACAACAGATGAAAGAAACAATAAAACGAACGATGGAACGGACAATACCCTTAAGTATTTAAAAATAACCGGACCAAATGGAAGTCTACAGAAACGCGACTATAGACGCACTACATAGACACAAGAGTGGCATATTAACAAGACTCAAAAACTTGTACAGACGATCCACAGACCTGCACGACTTGGAGGTTAGGACGCTGAAGTTGTCAATAAATGTAATAAAATATCAATCTATCGATTAACGATTGCGACCACAAGATTCGGATAGTTAATTCCAGTGACCCGAGTATGTTTCCTAACATCAACAAGATATTCAGGAAACAGAATAATAATGAGCTTCCGTGTCTGAAACTCCAAAGAACAAATAGATGCACAAATAGATGCAGAAGAAGCCATCTTTGACGATGACTTTAAAATAGTTAAAGATCCGTAGGAAAAGGTGAAGGCAGTGGGAGCTGCTATCCAGCAAGTTTATAAGGTGAATACTAGCATTAGCCCCAACCACAACCTGGAAAACAGTGCCTTACTTCATCACTTTTACCTTCGAAATGAAATGCTACAATGTCGATCTGACAACCGCGGTTTTATGCGATTTAATGACGGGTTCTTGGCATATGCCATAATGGGCGAGCAAACGAAACCAAGTCCCTTGTTAATAACGAAGATTGACCTAGAGCCCATCTTTAACTTAATGAAAAACAAAAAGTCAGCAGGTGTCGATGGTATATCCAACGTTGTACCAAGGCGTTTACCGATGGAAGCAATTGACATTTCAACACTCTTCAATAATGCACTGAATAAAGCATATAATCCAGTGCATTGGAAGACCGCTGTGGTTTAACTTGTCCCAAAAAAGGAAAACTCCAACCCGTCAAATCTTCGGGTGATAAGTCTTCTTCCGAGCATCAGCAAAGTTTTCGAGAAGATCATCATGCTCACAAAATAATACTTTCGGAAAAAAATTCGGGTCCAAGGCAGGTCATGACACAATTCATGCTGCGTCTAAACTAATTTCTGATATCCACTGGAATAAATCAAAACAACAACGAACGATTCTCTTCAGCATTTACACCAGCGAGCGATCTGATAGGTTTGCATACAGAAAGGCCCGAAAGGTTGCGGTTATTAGAATTCTCTTTCAGCGTGATTTCGACAAGATTCAGCAATATTGAAAACGAAGGATTGGATTCGACGACTGGAAACTTGAAGTAAACGTCCAAAAGTCTGAGACATTTCTGTTACGGACTCCGTTGGCTAAGTTCACGAGAGAGAATGGCCGCAAGATGGTCATCGTTGATCTTCACGGCCAGTGCTTAATGAACAAAGTGTAGTGAAGTGCCTCGGTATCTGGTTAGATCAGTATTTATATTTCGACACACATATAAATGCTGCTCTGACCAGGGCCAGGGGAGGGGCCGATTATCGTTTATGGTTGTCTTGTGTGGATCAAGGTTTACCCTTCCCAGATAGAGAAGTCTCAAACGAGGTCCTATATAACGGGGTCCGAATCAACATAATTGGGAATTTCGTGATAAACAACTTTATACCGTTAAAAATTAACAACGAGTTTTGCGAATTTAATTTCTGGTAGAATTTCATGAAAAAGAACAATAAATCCAGCCGAAAGCCTTGTTGCTGTGCTAGTGCTGTTTAGTTTTAAGTATTAATTTGTATCATTTATGTGGAAATTAATAAATAATAATAAAAATAAGAACAATAAATTTCGAGAAATTTTAATAAAATTGCACTCAAACCCACCCTTTAATTATTTTCTTCACATTAGAATTATGTATAAATGAAGTAAATTTCATCTTTCTACATACATAATTAAAGCATAAAACGTTTTGGGGCCAAGCCCCAAATTCGCCATGATTCCTTACCTGAGTCTTTTACATATGTATATGTAGCTTTATCTGAAAACAGTGCACAAATTATGTAGGATCTTAGATATGAACATTAAAACTTTCTTTTAAATTCTCTTTAATAATAAAATTTTCCAAATGAATATTATCAAAAACCTTCGAGCACTTTTTTTGAGTTTTTCAACCATGTTTTTGACATAAATTGCATTTTGAAATTTTTTTGAATAGTTAAGAAAAAAACTTCAAAAGAATAATCTTTGTTTTTTTATTCCTTGTGTTCAACAATCTAAGTGCATTATCTAAGAAGAATTTGCTATAAACTTGACTTTTGCCCAAGAGATACGCAGTACCAACATCTAACATCCACGCAGTTGACTGTGGGACGTATATATTTCCCACAGAATATGAACGAATACAAAAAGCTTCAATAATTTCTCAACGAGTGAGTTTACGAAGAAGACGCATTCAGCAAATTCACTTTTGGCAAATGGCAACGATTTCGAAATGCTAATTTAAAAGTTTGTTGAGCTCCACTACATCAAAACTTAGTGTAGTTGGCAGCCTTAAATAGTCTGGGAAGTAATGTGTCTAATTTTAAAACAGACATTGTTAAAATTTTGCAGACGCTTCTAATAAATTTAAACATTAAATTTACGGATTCCATTTAAAAGTGGAAACTATTATTGCCAAAGGAAAAATTAATTAGCTGGACTGATACAAATAAAATAATTAAATATTGTTCTTATTTGTGAATTGCTGAATTTCATTCTTACTTACTTACTTAAGGTGGCGCTACAGTCCGGGGCGGACCTGGGCCTCAACCAACATGCGTCTCCAGCCAGCTCGGTCCCTAGCTAGCTGTCTCCAGTTTTGCACGCCAAGTTGGTTGAGGTCTTCACCCACCTGAGTGCGCCACCTGAGTCGCGGTCTTCCTCTACTGCGCCGTCCCTCGGGATTGGATTCGAAGACCTTCCGGGCTGGAGCGTTGATGTCCATTCGCTCTACATGACCCAGCCATCTAAGCCGTTGGACTTTAATTCTGCTAACTAGGTCAGTGTCGCTTTACAGCCCGTACAGTTCGTCGTTATATCTTCTCCTCCATTCTCCATCTATACTTACGGGACCAAAAATCACCCGAAGAATTTTTCTCTCGAAGCATCCTAAGACGTTCTCATCTTTTTTTGACAGCGTCCAGGCCTCAGCGCCATAAATGAGAACCGGGATGATGAGTGTCTTATAGATGGTGATTTTAAATGCTCGAGAGAGGACTTTACTACTCAATTGCCTTCTAAGTCCAAAGAAGCAGCGATTTGCAAGAGTTATTCTTCGTTTGATTTCAGCGCTGGTGTCGTTGTCTGTGTTAATAGCGGTGCCTAGGTAGACAAAGTTCTTAACTACCTCGAAGTTATAGCTGTCCATGGTGACGTTTTGTCCAAGACGTCGTTGTTCAATGTCCTTTTTTGATGATAGCATATATGTAGGTACTTGGTCTTGCCCTCATTGACCCATCTTCTTCGCTTCCGTCGCAATGCTCAAAAACGCTCCACTGACATCACGCTTTGATCTTCCAATTATGTCAATATCATCTGCGTATCCGAGTAATTGGATGGACCTTTGGAAGATTGTGCCTCTAGTGTTGACGGTTGAGTTTTGCACAATTCGTTCCAGAACGATGTTGAAGAAGTCGCATGACAGTGCATCGCCTTGTCTAAAACCTTTTTTGGCATCAAATGCATCGGTGAGATCTTTTCCGACCTTGATGGAGCAGCGTGCATTCTCCATCGTCATTCTGCCCAAACGGATAAGTTTGACAGGGATGCCAAAGCTAGACATTGCTCTGTAGAGCTCTCGCCTATGGATGCTGTCATACGCGGCTTTAAAATCGATAAAGAGATGGTGGGTATCGATTTGAAGCTCCTGGGTTTTTTCCAAGATCTGCCGTAGTGTGAATATTTGGTCGATAGTGGACTTTCCTGGTCTGACGCCACACTGATAAGGACCTATCAGGTTGTTGCCGAACGGCTTCAGACGTTCACATAATACGACAGAAAGGAGCTTATATGCAATGTTAAGGAGACTGATCCCTCTGTAGTTGGCGTAATTTAAAGGGTCTACTTTTTTATGTATCGGGCAAACTATGCTGAGATTCCATTCATCGGGCATGCTTTCTTCCGACCATATTTTGCAGATGAGTTGGTGCATGCTCCCTACCAAGTCATCGCCTGATGCTTTAAATAGTTCGGCAGCGATGCCGTCAGCTCCAGCAGCTTTGTTTGACTTCAGTTTAGATATAGCTATCTTCACTTCGTCGAGGTCGGGTAGGCGGAATTGTTGATCTGCGTCACCTAGGTTGAGTGGTTCTATCTCCCTTACAGCGGAATTCGGTTCGTCATCGCCGTTATATAATTTGGAGAAGTGGTCTTTCCATATTCTCAACCTAGACTGCGGTTCTACTACGATGTTCCCCTGATCGTCTTTACAGGCTTCGGTTCGTGGCTGGTACCCTTAGGAGGTTTTTCTTACCTTTTGGTAAAATTTACGAACCTCATTCCTGTTGTGACATGCTCGATCGCGCGCTTCTCGTGCTCTCTTTTTTTCCATCTAAAAAGCCGGTGTTCCTCTCTTCTCTTCTGCTTGTAGAGCTCGCGAGCAGCTCTGGTCGTTCTGTGTAGCGCCGTTTTGTATGCCTGTTGTTTCGCTGCGTGCGCTTGCCGGCATTTGTCGTCAAACCAGGGGTTTCGCTGTTGTGGATGTGTGAAACCTAGCACTTCAGAGGCGGCATCTCTGATGGCTGCAAGGCAATGTTGCCACTGGTTTTCAATGCTTAATGCATGCAGCATAGGACTCCTTAAGAGGTTGCTAGAGACTCGATCGGAAAAGGACATGGCAGTCTCTTGCGATTGTAGCCGTCTAACGTCGAAACTTTTCACTGAATTTCGTTCAGTTTGGTTAACTTTTGCTTCTAAATGATTTGGAGTTGAAAGTGACACTTCGTGGCTAACTTACGTTTTTGACAGTTGAGGAAGCTACTTTTCGTTTACTTTTAGCTACTGTCGCAGCTTTAGAATAGATTCCCGAATTTCGTAAAGTTTTGTTTACTTTTGTTTTTCATTGATTTGGAGTTGACTTACGTTTTTGACTTTTCGTCTACTTTTATCAACTTCCGCAGCTATAGAATAGATTGCTGAATTTCTTTAAATTTCGTTAACTTTTGCTTTAAATAATTTGGAGTCGAAATTGACATTTTATGGCTGACTTATGTTTTTGACAGTTGAGGAAGCTAATTTTCGTTTACTACTTCCGCAGCTATAGAATACTTTTTTTGCTTTTCATTTTAGAGTTGAAATTGATATTTCCAGGCTAACTTACGTTTTTGACTTTTCGTCTATTTTTATCAACTTTCGCAGCTACAGTACACTTTATGGCTCTGATCACATTCATTTATTTTTTTCTACTTAAACCACCTGCACCCTTTTAATTTAGTTCCATAACAAATTCATATTTTCTTTTTCAATTGGCGTACTTAAGCTTTCAGACTATTATAGGCAAGGTACCCAACCCAGAGGACTGTATATCATTAGGCAAGGCGTAACTGCATAAAACGTTCCAACAATTTTCCTCTTCATTGCAATAGAAGAGACGAAAAGGATATCTGAACTGACAGCAAAGCTATACAGTAGAGGTAGATAAGGAAGGAAAAAAGGAGACTAGAGACGGGTGAGATAAGAGAAAATCAAAAGAACTAAGAATTATTGGAATCTCTTGAGAAAAAGTTCACCGCAATGCACTTATACTCGTAGATACGTACGATACGAGTTTCCTAGAACCTTTTTGAAATTTAAGCTGAACAAGAATAACGAGGTAAGTGCTTTCAATTACATTTATGATGTTCATCGTCTAGGGGCGGATGAGATGTATTATTATCGTCAATTTTATTATTGTTTTTCTTTTCTTTTTTTTTCAAATATTTAAAATCGAATGAATGAAGATCTCGTGGGGAAGTGTGAAAGATGAACAATGAACATCAAAGAGAAAATTAAATGACAAACCAACAATTTCGGAATTGGTTTGATAATAATTGATGAATAGATTTGCACATTTATGAGTAGGAGTAGCAACAAAAAGGTCAATCAACTGATACCGCCATAATCAAATGGATGGGTTAAGATGTGGATATTTTGAGTGAAGTTATGTCGCATTTGCTTGATGAAAGGTAAGGTTGACCTTTTTTCTTAACTTTCCTTGGTTTTCTTTAGGAATAGGATTTCGATTAATTTGGAGGACATAAGAAGTTTTGATACATATTCTTCCTTTATTCAAAAAATCGTATTCTTTGTTGCAATGTTCTACGATCTAAGAAGCCAATAATGTTGTGTCGTTTGTTTGTTCAAATAATGAATAGTGGAATTTGCAAACTTGACAGGAATGGTTCCAATATTATTTCTAAAATTATCGATTCCTTTTTGTGTTTAGTTTTATAGAACTTCTGATAGGGAACACATCTGTCAAACTTGCTTCCATACAAATGAAGGATGTTGGTTTTTTTTATTAATATTTTGGCAAATTACCAGGTAAAACTTACAATAGGTTTTTGAATAAATAACTTCAGGATTTATTCACTAAGAGCGAATAAAGGAACTTTGTGGATGGAAACGGGCAGAATTTTTGTTTTTGGGGTTAGAACAATCCTCATGGTGAGATACTTCAGGTGATGCTTCTTTTTCAAAGGCTGAGGTAAGCTTGCCGGATTTCAAAGTCGTCTCCAGAAATCAAAGAAAATTCAAGTTAAGAAGAAACAACCGAACCACTTTTATCAAGGGAAAATTGTAGTTCTTCTTTTACAATTATTTTTTATATTCCAATAAAGGTAGATTAAGAACTAACAATTATTATATAAATATCATATTAATATCATATACAGATTGAAGGAAACTGAATAGTAATATTAATAGCCCAGCAATACCTAAAATGTGAATTGGGTACAAGAGCCCGGCAACACCTAAAGGGTGAAGGGGAATACGATCAGGTGCCCAGCTAAACTTTAAGAGTGAAGGAGAATACGGTCAGGTGCCCAGCAAAACTTCAGGAGTGTAGGGAAATACCATAAGGTGCCCAGCAACTCTATAGGAGTGAAAGGGAATATAGCGGGAATTTTTTGCTTTTGTATCACAAAGGTAAACCTTTATCACTTTGATCAACTTTCAGAATTCATTGTATTTGTTTGGTTAATAACTCAATTTTTCTACCAGAAAAACATGTGAATTATACAAAATAAACATTAATTTTATAAAGGGTGTCCCAAAATTAACGCAAGATTTGAATTTGCCGCCATTTGTGCAGTCAAGTGTTGGCAAACCTGAAAAAAAGCAATTTGACAGCTAACAGTATAGGGTTATTAAAAATGGAGCGTTACACGAGAGAACAACGTGTCTTCATTATTAAAGAATATTTCAAAAATAGTGAAAGCTTGTCGGCTGCAGTTCGAAAATTTCATACAAAATATGGTCGGAATAGTGTTTTAACTTCGTCAACTGTGAAGAGATTAATTGAAAAATTTATGGAGACTGGATCCGTTGGAGACGCCAAACACACTGGTCGTCCAAAAACAAGCCGTTCAAATGTGAATGTCGAAGCAAATGCATCCACAACTCGTGACTGTATGGTGTGGATTTTGGGCTGGAGGCATAATTGGGCCATATTTTTTTTGAAAATGATGCTGGTCAAGCAGTGACTGTTACTGGTGCTCGATATCGCGACATGATTACACAGTTCTTTCTGCCAAAATTGGATGATATTGATGTGTCCAATATGTGGTTTCAACAAGACGGTGCCACATGTCATACAGCCCGTGAAACAATTCAATTACTGCATGAGACATTTCCAGGTCGTGTACTCTCTCGTTTCGGTGATCAAAATTGGCCTCCTAGATCGTGTGATTTAACACCATTAGACTTCTTTTTATGGGGTTATTTGAAATCACAAGTCTATGTCAACAAGCCCAGAACCACCCGTGCATTAAAGGAGGAGATTCAAAGCTGCACCAACGAAATTCAGCCACATTTATGCAGAATGGTCATGGAAAATTTCAACAAAAGAGTGCGCATGTGCATGCAAAGCCGTGGAGGCCATTTGTCCGATGTGTTATTCCATACATAACCCTATGTACTTTACGAGTCAATAAAAATATAACTATCAAAAGACTAAAAACGGCGTTTTCTATTTAATTCAAATCTTGCGTTAATTTTGGGACACCCTTTACTTGGTTTTTGAAATCCTTTTCGAGACGAGAACCTTCTCGTCTTAGATATTTAGCACGTCATATTTTTTGGATAATTATGGCCAAATTCATTTGACCGAAACAGAGGGAAGATCTTGTTCCGTTTTGATTCATTAGGACTGCGATTGGACCCCATGGGCTATGAATTTGGAATCTTCTCTGGTGGTTTCTTCCAGTCAACTTGATTCCCTCGAAGCCGTCGCGTCGTTTGGGACGGGAACAACGGATATGGCTTGTGTGAGATATACGGCCTGTTGTTGGGCTGGGCGTTGTGTGCCAAGCTGCTCATTGTCGTTGGTCCTTCGCGAATTGCGGTATATGCTATTGTGGCTAGTGATGGGTAGATCCTGGTATTGAACCACGGGCCTGGAATTACCTTTAGGTGTTCCATAATACGTGTATCCCTCCGCCATGTGTCTGTTGGTAACTATGACGCTGTATCGGTGGCGGAGTCGGCCTTTCGTTTTCTGTTGTAGTCCTCGATCGTCTGGTCACGTTACTCTCTGGTTTTTGCCATCTCTGAGCTGATTCGATGTTTCAGCTTGATAGGTTGGGCTGATGATATATCGTGTCGTTCCCCCTTCGATACTCGGATAACCAGTGGCTCTTCTTGACAGGAAGGCGCTAGAAGTGGTTTTGGCCTGGTCAGGATTCTCTTGCATGGGTTCAATTTCTCGACCTTCTCCTCAGATAGAGCTAAGCGATGGCAAACCCATTGTTTACGATTCATAGTTATTATTCGTTTATTCTATCGAACATCATTAATTCTTGATAAAGAATAGATTGAAGCTGTTGCCGTTGGTTTATGGTTATGTGGGTTACGGAGTGGCAGTGAGAATGATGCGTTGGAGAGTGGGAATTGGGATACGACACTGATTTGCTTCCAACTAAAACTTGCAGGTTGGCTCGTCTCAAAAAATGCATCCCTGGCAAAATTCTAGAAGTGCTGGTAGAACGGTTGCGACCCCATTTTTTTCTATGTCTCCAATAATCACGGTTACGTTGAAGTGTTCGGAGATGACAATGGGTTCTCCATTAACCAAGTGGATAGTCTGATGTTGGTTTTTCGTGGGCAGCTCCCAGGCTTTAAAAACTGTCCTTAGTTCCACTTTGACAAATTTATTGACGCCGGTGCATTATCTTTTCTTCCAATTTTACGAGGTATCGTGCTTGCAGAAAGTATTGAATGAATGATTCGAGGAAATCTTCCACTTAGTGAATCCTTCACTGTAGACGCGGACCCATTCCAGAGCCTCACCTCATAACAATTCTGGAAGCGTCCGTATTATTCCGCCGGGAGGTATATTGTAGCATTTACTTAGTTCATCGACTCTCTCGAGGAATTCCAAAGGGTTTCCTGAAGAATCAAATTTCAGTGTCCATTTGCATACTATATTTGTTACTTCTGCTTCAAAACTCATTAAAATTCAATGTCGGGTATGGTTAGTGAAGGAGTTAAAATATATGGTCGCGCCTATCAAGTGCTCTGGTCGTGACTGATTTGCGGGGCGGAATTCGTTTGATGTTTTGTGGTGCTTGATTATTCATTTTTCTTGTTTGGATTACGCCTTTAAGGGTCCCTGCTCGGCGGCTCTTAACCTGAAAAAATAACTACCTTTGATTCCCGGGGTCAACGTTAGTTACCCATTTATTGCGAAAAATTTGGAAAAAAACTCACATCAAATCTTTTTGCTATAATGCTAAATTAGTTACTATTGGTCATTTACAAGCCAACTTTTACAATAAAGACCAGGTTCGCTCTAAAAAGTAGTTCAAAATTGTACCAGGGACAGTATACCTATTACTTTTTAAACATGAAACATTATAAAATTTGTGAGTAAATAAAGCCAATATTTTTGCAATTCAATTGATTTCTTTATTTAAAAGAAAAAATTTTATGTAATTATGTATGTAATTTTCTACAGAGCATGGTTGAAATATTCATTCAACCAAATCAACTGTGAATAGAGTTGTTGAAAAATCCAACGCAATACTGATATTTTGACAACACGAAACACTGCATACAGAGCTTCTGATTTCACTTTCACTTATTTTGTTATAGCAATCTGCACACCGTGTGGAAGCATGTACTTCCAAGACAAGGTTAC